>CM038716.1:43209102-43225322 GCA_021613375.1 Megaleporinus macrocephalus | reverse complement strand
CAGACTATACAGATTGTCTTTGTATCATCTGCACTATTGGAACAGCTCCACTGCTTCATGTGCACAGTGATTAAGATACCCGTAATAAAAAGATAATCCAGTGGTCCAAATATGCAGTAATAATAATTCTGAAAATATAAATAAATAAATAAATAAATAAAATACAGTGCAAGAAACATGTAGCGGCCAATATACTCACAATAAAAAGAAATATATGCCATAATAAGAAAAAGTCAAGCATATATTTTTCTAATCAGCTTTACATCACAGCAGAACTTACCTCCGGGTGGATGATGCAGACAGAGGTGTTGGTCTGTTCGTAGTGGTGAGCTTGACTAACTAGGGCCCTTAATAATTCATGGCTGTGTTTGCTGTGTGTGACTGCGTTTGGCTCCTACTTACATTGATTTTGGTGTCTAGTTTTGGCTGTGTATGGCTATGTGTGGCTGTGTATGGCTATGTTTGGCTATGTATGGCTATGTTTGGCTGCGTATGGCTATGTGTGGCTGTGTATGGGTGACTGCGTATGGGTATGTGTTGCTGTGTATGGGTATGTGTTGCTGTATATGGGTATGTATGCCCATGTGTGGCTGTGTATGGGTATGTATGGCTGTGTATAGGTATGTGTGGCTGTGTATGGCTATGTGTGGCTGTGTATAGGTATGTGTGGCTGTGTATGGCTATGTGTGGCTGTGTATAGGTATGTATGCCTATGTGTGGCTGCGTATGGGTATGTGTGGCTGCGTATGGGTATGTGTTGCTGTATATGGGTATGTGTTGCTGTATATGGGTATGTGTGGCTGCGTATGGGTATGTGTGGCTCCGTATGGGTATGTGTTGCTGTATATGGGTGTGTATGCCTATGTGTGGCTGCGTATGCCAATGTGTGGCTGCGTATGGGTATGTGTTGCTGTATATGGGTATGTATGGCTATGTGTGGCTGTGTATGGGTATGTGTGGCTGCGTATGGGTATGTGTTGCTGTATATGGGTATGTATGGCTATGTGTGGCGGTGTATAGGTATGTGTGGCTGTGTATGGGTGACTGCGTATGGGTATGTGTTGCTGTATATGGGTATGTGTTGCTGTATATGGGTATGTATGCCTATGTGTGGCTGCGTATGCCAATGTGTGGCTGCGTATGGGTATGTGTGGCTGCATATGGGTATGTGTTGCTGTATATGGGTATGTATGGCTATGTGTGGCTGCGTATGGGTATGTGTGGCTCCGTATGGGTCTGTGTTGCTGTATATGGGTATGTATGCCTATGTGTGGCTGCGTATGCCAATGTGTGGCTGCGTATGGGTATGTGTGGCTGCGTATGGGTATGTGTTGCTGTATATGGGTATGTATGGCTATGTGTGGCTGCGTATGGGTATGTGTGGCTGCGTATGGGTATGTGTAGCTGTGTATAGGTATGGGTGGCTGCGTATGGGTATGTGTTGCTGTATATGGGTATGTGTGGCTGCGTATGGGTATGTGTTGCTGTATATGGGTATTTGTGGCTGCGTATGGGTATGTGTTGCTGTATATGGGTATGTGTGGCTGCGTATAGGTATGTGTAGCTGTGTATAGGTATGGGTGGCTGCGTATGGGTGACTGCGTATGGGTATGTGTTGCTGTATATAGGTATGTGTGGCTGCGTATGGGTATGTGTTGCTGTATATGGGTATGTGTGGCTGCGTATGGGTATGTGTTGCTGTATATAGGTATGTGTGGCTGCGTATGGGTATGTGTGGCTGCGTATGGGTATGTGTGGCTGCGTATGGGTATGTGTTGCTGTATATGGGTATGTATGGGTATGTGTGGCTGCGTATGGGTATGTGTTGCTGTATATGGGTATGTGTTGCTGTATATGGGTATGTGTGGCTGCGTATGGGTATGTGTTGCTGTATATGGGTATGTGAGGCTGCGTATGGGTATGTGTTGCTGTATATGGGTATGTGTTGCTGTATATGGGTATGTGTGGCTGCGTATGGGTATGTGTTGCTGTATATGGGTATGTGTGGCTGCGTATGGGTATGTGTGGCTGTATATGGGTATGTGTGGCTGCGTATGGGTATGTGTTGCTGTATATGGGTATGTGTGGCTGCGTATGGGTATGTGTTGCTGTATATGGGTATGTGTGGCTGCGTATGGGTATGTGTGGCTGTATATGGGTATGTGTGGCTGCGTATGGGTATGTGTTGCTGTATATGGGTATGTGTGGCTGCGTATGGGTATGTGTTGCTGTATATGGGTATGTGTGGCTGCGTATGGGTATGTGTTGCTGTATATATGGGTATGTATGGGTATGTGTGGCTGCGTATGGGTATGTGTTGCTGTATATGGGTATGTGTGGCTGCGTATGGGTATGTGTTGCTGTATATATGGGTATGTATGGCTATGTGTGGCTGCGTTTATCTGTCTGGCTGTGCTGTCCGGTGGACTTCATCAAATATAATGATTTCAGCTTCATCCTATGAACCCCTGACTGCTAGGAGGCCTGCCATTCTTCTGCTTACCTTTCCTGGGTAAACATTGATTGGACAGACATGGACCAGCCGAGGGCCAGTCGTGGGCCAGGCGCGGGTTTAGGGAACTAGCGAGGGTTTAGGGAACTAGCTTTGTGATCAGAAGGTTGCTGGTTTGAGCCCCTAAACCAACAGGTAATGAGTGATGTGTCCTTGAGTAAGGTAACTCTCAACTGCTCACTGCCCCCTAGTGTGCGTGTTCACAAGTGTGTATGTGTGTTTGTGTTTATGTGCGTGTTTCACTGCACTAACGGGTTAAATGTGGGTCAAATTCCTCTGTGTGTAAATCCAAATGGTCAGTAGTTCTAAATTCTAATGTGGTCTTTGTAGGAAATGCATGGTATCCTTGTCAATCACCTTTGATAGAGCACATTGATCTTGTGGTGTATTCTGTTTGGGAAAAAGTAAAACGTACTGCAAATTTAGGATAAATTAGCTTTACAGCAGCAAAGAACTTCCCTGTGGGTGGATAATACATGCTCGAGCATTGGTGTGCAGGTACTGGTGGGCCTGACTAACTAGGACCCTGCCTGGATATCGAAGAGGGGCTCCAAAAGTCTCAGACATGCTTGTTGCCCAGCCAGTCCTGCACTGAACATCCTTTCAATTACTGCTTATAATGCTGCAGGGATAGGTGAACTGCAGCTTCTTGGATGATTTGCTCTCCAACAGTCTGTTGGACCCTTGTTCTTCATCTTCTCTGAGTTTGGTTTGGTTCCTGACATCAATGTAGAGTCATGATACCCTCTGTTTCTGGACCATCGTTCCTCGTGTTCCTCTCCTTCTCCACTGCATATTAGTGCTCTTAAAGTAGGTTATCTTCTTCCCGGTTTGCATACAAGCATACATGATTAAAATATCAGCAGTGATGGACTCAGGTGTTCACTCCCTTTGACAAACACTAGATAAAGAGGAGAAGACAGTCTTGCCAAGGGGCGGCTTTTAACGAGCATGCAGACCTTTCTGTTCTCGTTTACGTCTTAATCTATAGAAAATGTCAAGAAAATTCTAACATGGTAGAAAAACATGCTGGTGAAACTCTTTGTAGATACAAAGCACGTAAATAGCTATTCACTGATTTATTTATTCATTCATTCAGTCATTCATTGACTTGCTCTTTCATTCCAGTAGCATAAGTAGAGGCAGGCTGAAGCCCAGCTGCCTTGTGTGTTGTATCTTGCTAAGTATATATACACTTTGATGGGAGTATATAAGTATATATAAACCTTGATGGGAGTATATATACACTTTGATGGGAGTATATATGAACTTTGATGGAAGTATATAAGTATATAAACCTTCATAGGAGTATATATACACTTTGATGGGAGTATATATGAACTTTGATGGAAGTATATAAGTATATAAACCTTCATAGGAGTATATATACACTTTGATGGGAGTATATATGAACTTTGATGGAAGTATATAAGTACATATAAACCTTGATAGTAGTGTATATATATGAACTTTGATGGTAGTATATAAGTATATAAACCTTCATAGGAGTATATATACACTTTGATGGGAGTGTATATACACTTTGATGGGAGCGTATATATGCACACTTTGATGGGAGTGTATATATGCACACTTTGATGGGAGTGTATATATGCACACTTTGATGGGAGTATATATGAACTTCGATGGTAGTATATAAGTATATATAAACCTTGATATAAGTATATATGCACTTTGATGAGAGTATATATGAACTTTGATGGGAGTATATATGAACTTTGATGGGAGTATATATGAACTTTGATGGGAGTATATATACACTTTGATGGGAGTATATATACACTTTGATGGGAGTGTATATACACTTTGATGGGAGTGTATATATGCACACTTTGATGGGAGTGTATATATGCACACTTTGATGGGAGTGTATATATGCACACTTTGATGGGAGTATATATGAACTTCGATGGTAATATATATGAGTATATATAAACCTTGATATAAGTATATATGCACTTTGATGAGAGTATATATGAACTTTGATGGGAGTATATATGAACTTTGATGGGAGTATATATACACTTTGATGGGAGTATATATACACTTTGATGGGAGTGTATATACACTTTGATGGGAGTGTATATACACTTTGATGGGAGTGTATATATGCACACTTTGATGGGAGTATATATGAACTTCGATGGGAGTATATATACACTTTGATGGGAGTAAATATGTTGTATCTTGCTACATATAAAATCTATTACTATAAATGGGATTGTAAATATGTGATTGTAGCCCTCTTGTTCAAATACAGCTCATGAATGACTTTGAAAGCAAACACTTGGTGTGCTAATGAATAAAGGCTTATAGAGAAATCAATGAGCAGCAAACTAACAAAAACAGCAACAGATCCAGTGTATGATGTACTCTATATGGACAAAATCCATAGTTAAGATTTGCAGGTAAGTTACTTTGCAGGTATAACAGTTTTCCCTCTTCTAGGAAGCTTTCTTTAATATTTAAGTGTGTCTGTAGGTATTTCTACATATTTATCCAGAAGAACATTGGTGAGGTCAGACACTGATGTTGGACGAGAGGCTCACAGTCTCCTCTGTTCCAGTTCATCGCAGAGCTGTTGGATGAGGTTGAGGTCAGGACTCTGTGCAGGCAAGTCAAGTTCTTCCACACCAAAAGTTCAACCAATCAGCCTGTATGGAGCTGCTTTGTGCACTGAGACACAGTCAGTCATGCTAGAACAGTAAAGGTTCTTCCTAAAACTGTTCTCACAATGTTGGAGACGTATAATTGTCCAAAATGTCTTAATATGTGGAAGCACTAAGATTTCACTGGAACCAAGGGTCCTCGGCCCACCCCTGAAAAACAACCCCATAGCATCTTCCCTCCTCCATCAAACTTTACAGTCAGGCAGGTAACGTTCTTCTAGTATTCTCCAAACACAGAATCCTCCATCAAACAAATAGAGAAGCTTTTGTAAAGAGTGGTTATCTGAATTACTGTAGCTGGTCTGTTAGTCTAGCCATTCTCCGATGACCTCTCCAGAGAGTTGCTGGCCACTGGTTTTTTTACTTTATGGCTCCATTCTGAGTATCTCTAAAGACCAGCAGATGCTCAAACCAGCTCATCTGGCACTCTAAATATCTATGATCAGATAATTTCCCCTTTTCTGATGGTTGATGTGAACATCACAGCTGAAGCTGTTGGACCATATCTGCATGGTTTTATGATTTTATGGACCACACGCTTGGCTAATTGGTTAATATATGTACAGTTGTGCCTAATAATATGCTTGGTCACTTCTTCAAACAAGTCAACTTGAAATCAGACCCTAATGATTAGACCACCAATACAGAATATCTTGGAGAAGTTTGTCTTATTCAACCCTCAGATATCAGGTCTTGTTTGCTCTTTCCCAGACTCTCATTGCAGTGTCTGGTATCATCATACCAAGATCAAACAAGCTCTCAGAGGCCTTCAGAAAGAAGATTATAGGTGCCTTTGAGTCTGGGAAATGGTTTCATAAGATATCCAAAATAGTGGAAATCAATCATTCCACTGTCTGGAGAAGATTTATAACCTGTGCCAGCCAGTGCACCCCAGTAAATTTAACCTGAGATCAGACGGTGCAATGCTAAAAGAAGTCTCTGAGAACCTCAAAATTTCATCACAAGACCTGCAGGTAGCTCTTTCCAATGTGAATGTCGAATCGTTTCTAATATTAGAAAAAGTCTGCTCGGATTTCTGCCACATGGGAGGAGTCACTGATTAGTGGCACCACTAAATCTGCAGGTCATCAATTACGACTGATATTATCATCTAGCTGATATACTGGGTGGCTTCTTATGGAGATTAGAGCAGATTCTCTCTTCTGAGTGGAAGTGGACCCGTTGTCCTATATATTAAAGTAATATACTGAGGCTGTGCGGTTTCATATTGAGGAAATGTGTCGGAAGGATGGAATATGATAAAATATGCAATTTTTCAAGAAGGAACTTTATTATTATTATTATTATTATTATTATTATTATTATTATTATTATTATTATTATTATTATTATTGTTGTTGTTGTTGTTGTTGTTGTTGTTGTTGTTATTATTATTACTATTATTATTATTATTATTATTATTATTATTAACAATAATAATAATAATAATATAAATAATAATATAAATAATAATATAAATAATAAAATTAAATAGAATAAAATAAAATAATAATAATAATAATAATAATAATAATAATAATAATGCGTCGATTAAAGTATATAAGTATATATAAACCTTGATGGGAGTATATATACACTTTGATGGGAGTATATAAGTATATATAAACCTTGATGGGAGTATATATAAACTTTGATGGGAGTATATATACACTTTGATGGGAGTATATAAGTATATATAAACCTTGATGGGAGTATATATACACTTTGATGGGAGTATATAAGTATATATAAACCTTGATGGGAGTATATATAAACTTTGATGGGAGTATGTATAAACCTTGATGTGAGTATATAAGTATATATACACTTTGATGGGAGTATATATAAACCTTGATGGGAGTATATAAACACTTTGATGGGAGTATATATAAACCTTGATGGGAGTATATAAACACTTTGATGGGAGTATATATAAACCTTGATGGAAGTGTATATATACACTTTGGTAAGAGTATATATAAAACTTTATGGGAGTATATATGAACTTTAATGGGAGTATATATAAACTTTGATGAGAGTATATAAGTATATATAAACTTTGATGAGAGTATGTATAAACCTTGATGTGAGTATATAAACACTTTGATGGGAGTATATATAAACCTTGATGGGAGTATATATAAACACTTTGATGGGAGTATATATAAACCTTGATGGAAGTATATATACACTTTGATAGGAGTATATATAAACCTTGATGGAAGTGTATATATACACTTTGGTAAGAGTATATATAAAACTTGATGGGAGTATATATGAACTTTAATGGGAGTATATATAAACTTTGATGGGAGTATATATGAACTTTGATGGGAGTATATATAAACCTTCCTGGTAGTATATATAAACCTTGATAGGAGTATATAAGTATATATAAACCTTGATGGGAGTATATATGAACTTTGATGGGAGTAAATATATACTTTGATGGGAGTATATATAAACTTTGATGGGGGTATATATAAACCTTGATGGGAGTATGTATAAACCTTCATGGTAGTATATATAAACCTTGATAGGAGTATATAAGTATAAATAAACCTTGATAGGAGTATATAAGTATATATACACCTTGATGGGAGTATATATGAACTTTGATGGGAGTATATATGAACTTTGATGGGAGTATATATGAACTTTGATGGGAGCATATATAGGTGGCATTTAAATGAGACTGTTTCTCAAACTGCAGCTATATACTCTTCTTTATGCACGTTCAGTGCACGGCTCTCACGCTGACCTCCCCTGACCACCTCCCTCTGTATGAGAACAGATAACAATAGGAGCTGTTGTTGTTGTTGTTGTTGTTGTTATTATTATTATTATTATTATTATTATTATTATTCCCAAAGTAAACAAAGATCTGCAGAGATGCTGCACATGCCCACATCTAGCATTAACTACATTTGACTCTGTTACCATGGAAAGAGATGGATAGGCTGACATCATTAGGAGAAGAGTTAAGGATAATAATTTAATAACTGGGCCTGGAGAACAACACATGCGGCATCCAGCTTTAACTCAAGATCTTGTTATCGTGATTGGACTGGCAGGGAACATATGACACGGGCTGAATAGATTTACACGACCCACTTATTTGTTCTTTCTTTCTCTTTCAGTAAACACTGTTGCAACTCCAGATTTCATCATCAGGGTACACACCAGGGCTGAGATCACTCAGTCACGTAGCACAGCACCCTGGGATGCTGACTGAAGCTGGCGAACATTAGCTTAATTTGCTATCGCTGTCTCTGAAGGTTCTTCTCAGTAAGCAGCCCCACTTTCATGTGGTTCCTCCTGATGTGGCTCCGGCTTTTCTTCACATGCGTATCGCATATATCAAAGCGCAGATGAGCTGACAGGCTTGTAGGAGCCTTCAAGGATACGAACCGGGAAGTGAAACAGGAGAGAGAGATGGAAATATATAGCGACAGACGGGGGGGGAAGGGGAGATGCATTAAAGTGGAGCTTATTGAGGCTGTAAAGTGGGGTGAGCAAGAGCGGGCCCGAGCGAAAGCGCTAGAGCAGCAGAGCTCAGATGAGGTCATTGTTTAAGGGGTTCCCCAGGGTTCGGTTCTCGGGCCGTTATTAAAGAGCTCCTCCGGAGTGCTTCCCGGCTGTGATAAATTGCCGGCTCCGCTTTCGCTTCTCATGCAGCGCGTCAGACCTGCGTCCTGCAAAACAAATAACCTGCTGCGGGTCATATTCCATATGACAGGAATTTAAATGTACAGGCAGCGATGCTTAATGATTCAGGGAGAACGCTGAGGATGTGGCAACCTAATTAAGTAAGGTCTGAAAGAGTTCTGTGTAATTAGAAGCGATGGCCAGGGATGAGTGTGTTGGGTTTAGGGTAATTACAAACAGGTTATGGAATTTGATGCATTTAATAATTCATGGTTGTTGTATTGTAATGCAAATCAGATGAATTAGTCTGATACAATGTTGCCCACTGAGCAGCCCAACGTCTTTTAATACTGACACCTGCCCGAGATTTAAATCAATGAAGTGCATTGCAAGCGTTTCTTTATATATATATATATATATATATATATATATATATATATATATATATATATATATATATATATATATAAAACCTCCTTATATCTACATTCATTATCCACTATATCACTATATCAGCTCCAATGACCATACAGGAGCTACACTTACAGACTGTAGTTCATCTGATTCTCTGTATACTTTATTACTCTGTTCTTTAATGATTAGGACCCCCACAGGACCCCCACAGAGCAGATACTATTAGGGAGGTGGGTCATTCTCAGCACTGCAGTGACACTGACATGGTGGTGGTGTGTTAGTGTGTGAGTAGATCAGACACAGCAGTGTAGCACGTGTAGTAAGTGTAGCGCCACCCAAAACTATCCAGACAGCAGTGTCCTGTGGGCGGCGTCCTGTGTCCACTGATGAAGAACTAGAGGAACACAAACTGTGCAGCAGCAGATGAGCTACTGTCTCTGACTTTACATCTACAAGGTGGACCAGCAAGTAGTAGGAGTGTCTAATAGAGTGGACAGTGAGTGGACACAGTGTTTAAACACTCCAGCAGCAGCACTGCTGTGTCTGATCCACTCATACCAGCACAACACACACAAACGCATCACCACCATGTCAGTGTCACTGCAGTGTTGAGAATGATCCACCTCCCTAATAGTAGCTGCTCTGTGGTGGTCCTGTGGGGCTCTTTACAACGATGTTGTCACGAAGCAGCTTTACAGGAGTTTAAAAGCATGAAAACATGAAATCACAACACTTTGTCCACTGTGAGTGAGCCAGCGGGGGCGGTTAGATACTTCTGGTTTAGGTTAGTACAGAGACTGAGTTAGTTCTGGTTTGGGTTAGTACAGAGACTGAGTTAGTTCTGGTTTGGATTAGTATAGAGACTGAGTTAGTTCTGGTTTGGGTTAGTACAGAGACTGAGTTAGTTCTGGTTTGGCTTAGTACAGAGACTGAGTTAGTTCTGGTTTGGGTTAGTACAGAGACAGAGTTAGTTCTGGTTTGGGTTAGTACAGAGACTGAGTTAGTTCTGGTTTGGCTTAGTACAGAGACTGAGTTAGTTCTGGTTTGGGTTAGTACAGAGACAGAGTTAGGTCTGGTTTGGGTTAGTACAGAGACAGAGTTAGTTCTGGTTTGGCTTAGTACAGAGACAGAGTTAGGTCTGATTTGGGTTAGTACAGAGACAGAGTTAGTTCTGGTTTGGGTTAGTACAGAGACTGAGTTAGTTCTGGTTTGGCTTAGTACAGAGGATGAGGAGAGTTTAGAGTGGAGCTGGTGACTCTGGCAGATCTGATTATAAACAGAGTGAATTGAAAGAAGAGAAGCTGCACAGGTGCTACAAGTCAAGGTGCAGCAGAAGACACAGATGAGAGGAGAACTGGTTGGTGCCAGGTGACGAGGAGGTACTGATGGTGGGTTCCTCCAACAGTATTCAGCGGGACAGGTGGGCGGTTATTACCTCAGAAAGAAAAGAACCAACGTTAGTTCTGGTTTGAATGAATATAGAGGATGAGGAGCACTCCAGAGTGTAGCTCAGTCACCAAAAGCTAAACTAAACAAGTATGTTTTGAGTCTGGACTTAAATGTAGAGACTGTGTCAGAGTCCCGAACATTAACTGGAAGATTATTCCACAGTTTGGAGGCTTTGTAGGAAAAAGCTCCCCCCTATTGAAGTCCATCCAGAACTTGCTTCTTCAGGCCGATTGATAAATGAGGTTCAATGTGTTTTTCAATACTCAATGGACTGAGTTCTTTGCTGTGGATGGACTTATAAATCAGTGTTGTTGGTGGAATTAAACATGTGCAGCTCACTACTTATTCTGATTGATTTACTAAAGTTTGAGCGGCGGCTTTTTCATCGACTTTCCTCCGCCTTTTAAAACCTGCCGTGAATTTGCATTAGAGTCTCCAAAGGATATATAAAAAATGGTGGCAGGCACACATTCCCAAACAGTATTTATCAATGGTATAACACCGGAGAGCTGTGGAACGCTATGGCCGCCATAGATGTACGAAACATTTCCTTTAAGAACAGCTGCTATTTAAGGAAAGCTGTGAGGTCTCATGGGCGTCAGCTGTCAGATCAGGTTTAACTGGTGTGAAGGAACGTGAGAGAACACTTCAGCTTAAAAAAGGAATCGTTAAGCTTTAGGTCTATAATTAATTCTCCTTAGTTCAACCGCACCATTCAAATTCACAGTATACTGTAAAAGCAGCAGGCAACCTGAGGAGGCGCTACTGCTGCTCTACTGCAGAGCTGCTTCTGATGCACTACCAGAGATTTACTGTTGTAGCATGAAACGTAGGTCCCCCAGTTCAGACCAGAAGCTGTTCAGTCTGATGCTGAACAACTGCCCATCCGGTGCGGTCTGATGCAGAACAACTGCCCATCCTGTGCGGTCTGATGCAGAACAACTGCCCATCCTGTGTGGTCTGATGCAGAACAACTGCCCATCCTGTGCGGTCTGATGCTGAACAACTGCCTATACTGCATGGTCTAATATGGAACAACTGCCCATCCTGTGCGGTCTGATACTGAACAACTGCCCATCCTGTGTGGTCTGATGCAGAACAACTGCCCATCCTGTGTGGTCTGATGCAGAACAACTGCCCATCCTGTGTGGTCTGATGCAGATCTACTACCCATCCTGTGTGGTCTCATACTGAACAACTGCCCATCCTGTGCGGTCTGATGCATAACAACTGCCCATCCTGTGCGGTCTGATTCAGAACAACTGCCCATCCTGTGTGGTCTGATGCAGAACAACTGCCCATCCTGTGTGGTCTGATGCAGAACAACTGCCCATCCTGTGCAGTCTGATGCTGAACAACTGCCCATCCTGTGCGGTCTGATGCTGAACAACTGCCCATCCTGTGTGGTCTGATGCTGAACAACTGCCCATCCTGTGCGGTCTGATGCAGAACAACTGCCCATCCTGTGCAGTCTGATGCTGAACAACTGCCCATCCTGTGCGGTCTGATGCAGAACAACTGCCTATACTGCATGGTCTAATATGGAACAACTGCCCATCCTGTGCGGTCTGATGCTGAACAACTGCCCATCCTGTGTGGTCTGATGCTGAACAACTGCCTATACTGCATGGTCTAATATGGAACAACTGCCCATCCTGTGCGGTCTGATGCAGAACAACTGCCTATACTGCATGGTCTAATATGGAACAACTGCCCATCCTGTATTGGTCTGATGCAGAACAACTGCCCATCCTGTGTGGTCTGATACTGAACAACTACCCATCCTGTGTGGTCTGATGCAGAACAACTGCCCATCCTGTGTGGTCTGATGCAGAACAACTGCCCATCCTGTGTGGTCTGATGCAGAACAACTGCCCATCCTGTGTGGTCTGATGCTGAACAACTGCCTCTGTCTCTGGTTTTACTCAATCATGTTACTTGGGAATCATGAAAGTTTGTATTTCGTTGCTGTCCAATGGAAAAACATGCACCAGGCATGTTTATTTGTAATGCTTCTTTCATACACAGTGGCAACTCAAAGTGCTTTACAGAAATAAAGAAATAAGAAATAAAGCAATAAAATAAATCAGTTAAAAGAAATAAATATGCTGAGGCTGTTTTTCTTGAGTGTAAAGCTCTCAGATGGTTATAACAAGCTAGAAGTAGGAAATAAGAATAAAGTTTGAAAGTGCTGTTGGACTGTGTGCTGAGAAAATATCTAAAAGAAAGAAAATTAACATAATAAATGAAGAAAGAGGTTTAAAATGAATAACTCAAATTTTAGTAAGAGTGTTTTCAGCCTGTTTTTAAAGGTGTCCTGTGTTGGGGCTCTTCTAAAACTCTCACTCAACTGATTCCATTCCACATTGTATAAATGCAGTAGCTGCATTTACATTGTGGGAAGATTTCTTGATGAACAGACCAATAGAAAGGCTCCAAAATAGCTTTAAAAAAATTGTTTCCATTGATTTACATTGAAAGTGGACCACTTTGATCCTTCCCTGTAAAGCCACCATTTCGGAGGTCCTTGTTTTTCATTGGACAGTTTTGATTTGTGGTGAATTAAGCTGTTATTGGTTCTCCAAGCGCTTCACCCAGGACCTCTATATACTTCGCACTTGCTGCTGGCTCGTAGAACGAGGTGGTGACTCTCTTCAGCCAGTGCTCTGGAGGGGCTGTGACTGGAAATGACTGGCCCTACAGATGGTCCAGTGATGGTGCACAGCTTTCCAAAGGCTGCTCTACATTCGGAAAAGCTGTACAATGTTTTCCCAGAACTGTCTGCTGGGTGTGTGTTCCAGTGAAGGGAGATTAAAGTTGGCTTCCCATCTTAAGTGATGCAGCCATTACGTTCTGGATCGAGAAATTCAAATATGAAGCCCAATCCAGTTTTGTGAAGGTGGACACTGTTGGGGTGGCGCAAGGATTCCAACCCCTCGTTCTCGTCCTGCTCGGTGTTTCTGAGCTGCAAGTCCGTAAAAAGACGGTAAATGTCTGTAAAGGTCTCTTCATCTTGCTTGTTTAGGTGCAGCCTATAAATATATGCTAATGTTTCTTAAAAGCTTCACGTAAAGCTTCACACATGCTTAATCTAGAACATCCAGTCATTGTAGATGCTACTGGAATTCCCATAGGGAGCTAGAAGAGATTAGCTGTCTTGGCATAACTGTAGTGGATGGGAAATTAATTAGAATTATTTTTTCAGAATTTCAGAGCTAAGTTTGGATGGAAGCTTGGCTTAAGATCCTAAATTGCAAGGAAAATTTATGATTGACACGTTCCCTCACGTCCTGCAGCGAGGCGCTGGCCAAGGAAGTGGAAAATGGACAGAGAATTCCACCCCATGCTGTGGACACATACCGTTAGCCCCTCTATTCGCTAACCTATAACAACACGCTAGTACAAAGAAAGAAAATATATTTCAGTTCACTTAATTGTATCATGATCGCAGGAGTCTGGTGGGCTGGAGTTGAGCGTGGTGGGTGTCCTGAGTGTCCTGTCCCAGTCAGACACCCAGAGGACATCCAGTCAATGGCAGGTCAGCAGAGAAAAATGGCTGATGGAAAAAGGTGAAGTGGAGGTCGCATAAACCATGTAGACCAAAAACAGTTAAGCGTTGGTCAAGGGTTTTATTATTTTTCCCCAAATCAGCATTTTATATACTTTAATATACAAAACAGTTCCTAATAAGTATTCATTCATCTGTCTCCACACGCATATGAACTTGAGTGACGTCCCATTTTCATTCCATAGAGTTTAGTATGATGTCGGCCCAACCAAGCTATAACAGCTTCAACTCTTCTGGGAAGGCTCTCCACACGGTTTAGGAGAGTGTTCATGGGAATGTTTGACCGTTCATTGGTGAGGTTAGACACTGATGTTGGACGAGAAGGTCTGGCTCACAGTCTCCGCTCTAATTCATCCTAAAGGTGTTCTATCAGGTTGAGGTCAGGACTCTGTGCAGGCCAGTCAAGTTCTTTCACACCAAACTCGCTCCTCCATGTCTTTATGGAGCTTTATGGAGCAAAGTTGAGAGCATGAAACTGTCCAGAGTCTCTTGGTCTGCTGAAGCATTAAGAGTTCCTTTCACTGGAACTAAGGGTCTGAGCCCACCTCCTGAAAAACAACCCCAAGCGCTTCACCCAGGACCTCTATATACTTCGCACTTGCTGCTGGCTCGTAGAACGAGGTGGTGACTCTCTTCAGCCAGTGCTCTGGAGGGGCTGTGACTGGAAATGACTGGCCCTACAGATGGTCCAGTGATGGTGCACAGCTTTCCAAAGGCTGCTCTACATTCGGAAAAGCTGTACAATGTTTTCCCAGAACTGTCTGCTGGGCATTAAGAGTTCCTTTCACTGGAACTAAGGGTCTGAGCCCACCTCCTGAAAAACAACCCCACATCATAATCCCACCTCCACCAAACTTTACACTCGGCACAGTGCAGTCAGACAAGTACCGTTCTCCTGGCAACCACCAAACCCAGACTCGTCTATCGGATTGCCAGACGGAGAAGTGTGATTGGTCACTCCAGAGAACACGTCTCCACCGCTCTAGAGTCCAGTGGCAGCGTGCTTTACTCCACTGCATCTGAAGCTCTGCATTGTTCTTTGTGACGTAAGGCTTAGATACAGCTGCTCGGCCATGGAGACCCATTCCATGAAACTCTCTACGCTCTGTTCTTGAGCTGATCTGAAGGCCACATGAAGTTTGGAGGTCTGTAGTTGGCGAAGACCTGAATTTAATGATTTGGATGGTTGAGTGAAAACTTGTATTATTCCTGCACCAAACACTGGCCAGTGACTTTCAGTCAGATTAAAAAAAATCTTCATAATGAAGCTAATTTATAACAAAGCTCCCTGTGGGGTTTCTAGTAGCATGTTAGCACTAAGCTAAGGCTGGTGCACCTCCACACTGATTGGCTGTTCTAGGCTTGTTTCACTTTAAGCTTTTAAGAGACATTGTTATATGTTGCATATATCACAGTGACTCTGAACTACAGCATTGGAACCAGTATGTATTCACAGCCACTTACGTATCTAGAACTTCCAGAAGATCTTGAGGGAATGTTTTTGTAGCTCCAAGAGACAATTGTCCACTGTAACAAACCAAAAGTTCATCTGATTCTCTGTATACTTTATTACTCTGTTCTTTAATGATCAGGACCCCCACAGGACCACCACAGAGCAGATACTATTAGGGAGTTGGGTCATTCTCAGCCCTGCAGTGACACTGAGCTGGTGATGGTGTGATAGTGTTTGTTATGCTGGGATGAGTGGATCAGACACAGCAGTGCTGGACTGCTGAACAGAGAGACAGCGTCTTGGGGGGCATGTTTAATCTTCACCCACCCCCCCCCACCCCGTTAAGCCTAAATATAGCCGAGCGCGCCCACTCGTCCTCCGAGAGCGCTTGCCTTCAGCCTCGTCGGCTCCTGTAAAGCCCCCTGACCCCAGGAGCCTGATGAGAGCTTATTTAAAGGGGTCAGGTGAGCTGTGCGGACGAGAGCT
>CM038716.1:43166602-43204102 GCA_021613375.1 Megaleporinus macrocephalus | reverse complement strand
TATTTGTGGAGTATTAGTGAGTGTTTGTGTGGTGTTAGTGGAGTACTAGTGGGATGTTAGTAGGGTGTTAGTAAGTGTGGGGTGTTAGTAGGGTGTTAGTGAGTATTTGTGGAGTATTAGTGAGTGTTTGTGTGGTGTTAGTGGAGTACTAGTGGGATGTTAGTAGAGTGTTAGTAAGTGTGGGGTGTTAGTAGGGTGTTAGTGAGTATTTGTGGAGTATTAGTGAGTGTTTGTGTGGTGTTAGTGGAGTACTAGTAGGGTGTTAGTAGGGTGTCAGTACGTGTGGGGTGTTAGTAGGGTGTTAGTGAGTATTTGTGGAGTATTAGTGAGTGTTTGTGTGGTGTAGTGGAATACTAGTGGGGTGTTAGTAAGGTGTCAGTAAGTGTGGGGTGTTAGTGAGTATTTGTGGAGTATTAGTGAGTGTTTGTGTGCTGTTAGTGGAGTACTAGTGGGGGAGAAAGTTTGCAAATAAGTATATGGGGTGTTAATGGAGTATTAGTGGGATGTTAATAGGGTGTTAGTGGGGTATTAGTGAGTGTTTGTGTGGTGTTAGTGGAGTACTAGTGGGGGAGAAAGTTTGCAAATAAGTATGGGGTGTTAATGGAGTGTTAGTGGGGTGTTAGCAGGGTGTTAATGGAGTATTAGTGGGGCGGTAGTAGGGTTTTGGTAAGTGTTTCTGTGGTATTAGTGGAGCATTAGTGGGGTGTTAGTGAGTGTTTGTGTGGTGATAGTGGAGTGCTAGTGGGGGGGAGAAAGTTTGTTAATAAGTATGGGGTGTTAATAGAGTATTAGTAAGTGTTAGTGGGGTGTAAGTAGACTATTAGTGGAGTATTACTGGGGTGTTAGTGAGTGTTTGTGGAGTATTAGTGAGTGTTTGTGTGGTGTTAGTGGAGTACTAGTGGAGGAAGAAAGTTTGTTAATAAGTATGGGGTGTTAGTGGAGTATTAGTGGGGTGTTAGTGAGTGTTTGTGGAGTATTAGTGAGTGTTTGTGTGGTGTTAGTGGAGTACTAGTGGGATGTTAATAGGGTGTTAGTGGGGTATTAGTGGGATGTTAATAGGATGTTAGTGGAGTATTAGTGGGATGTCAATAGGGTGTTAGTGGAGTATTAGTGGAGGAAGAAAGTTTGTTAATAAGTATGGGGTGTTGGTGGAGTATTAGTGGGATGTCAATAGGGTGTTAGTGGAGTATTAGTGGAGGAAGAAAGTTTGTTAGTAAGTATGGGGTGTTAGTGGAGTATTAGTGGGATGTTAATAGGGTGTTAGTGGGGTATTAGTGGGATGTTAATAGGATGTTAGTGGAGTATTAGTGGGATGTCAATAGGGTGTTAGTGGAGTATTAGTGGAGGAAGAAAGTTTGTTAATAAGTATGGGGTGTTAGTGAAGTATTAGTGGGATGTTAATAGGGTGTTAGTGGGGTATTAGTGAGTGTTTGTGTGGTGTTAGTGGAGTACTAGTGGGGGAGAAAGTTTGCAAATAAGTATGGGGTGTTAATGGAGTGTTAGTGGGGTGTTAGCAGGGTGTTAATGGAGTATTAGTGGGGCGGTAGTAGGGTTTTGGTAAGTGTTTCTGTGGTATTAGTGGAGCATTAGTGGGGTGTTAGTGAGTGTTTGTGTGGTGATAGTGGAGTGCTAGTGGGGGGGAGAAAGTTTGTTAATAAGTATGGGGTGTTAATGGAGTATTAGTAAGTGTTAGTGGGGTGTTAGTAGACTATTAGTGGAGTATTAGTGGGGTGTTAGTGAGTGTTTGTGGAGTATTAGTGAGTGTTTGTGTGGTGTTAGTGGAGTACTAGTGGAGGAAGAAAGATTGTTAATAAGTATGGGGTGTTAGTGGAGTATTAGTGGGGTGTTAGTGAGTGTTTGTGGAGTATTAGTGAGTGTTTGTGTGGTGTTAGTGGAGTACTAGTGGGATGTTAATAGGGTGTTAGTGGGGTATTAGTGGGATGTTAATAGGATGTTAGTGGAGTATTAGTGGGATGTTAATAGGGTGTTAGTGGAGTATTAGTGGGATGTTAATAGGATGTTAGTGGAGTATTAGTGGGATGTTAATAGGGTGTTAGTGGAGTATTAGTGGAGGAAGAAAGTTTGTTAATAAGTATGGGGTGTTAGTGGAGTATTAGTGGGATGTTAATAGGGTGTTGTGGAGTATTAGTGGGATGTTAATAGGGTGTTAGTGGAGTATTAGTGGGGTGTTAATAGGGTGTTAGTGAGTGTTTGTGGGGTGTTAGTGGAGTATTAGTGGGATGTTAATAGGGTGTTAGTGGAGTATTAGTGGGGTGTTAATAGGGTGTTAGTGAGTGTTTGTGGGGTGTTAATAGGGTGTTAGTGGAGTATTAGTGGGGTGTTAGTAGGGTGTTAGTGGAGTATTAGTGGGGTGTTAGTAGGGTGTTAGTGGAGTATTAGTGGGGTGTTAATAGGGTGTTAGTGAGTGTTTGTGGGGTGTTAACGGAGCATTAGTGGAGTGTTAGTGGAGGAAGAAAGTTTGTTAATAAGTATGGGGTGTTAGTGGAGTATTAGTGGAGGAAGAAAGTTTGTTAATAAGTATGGGGTATTAGTGGAGTATTAGTGGGATGTTAATAGGGTGTTAGTGGGGTATTAGTGAGTGTTTGTGTGGTGTTAGTGGAGTACTAGTGGGGGAGAAAGTTTGCAAATAAGTATGGGGTGTTAATGGAGTGTTAGTGGGGTGTTAGCAGGGTGTTAATGGAGTATTAGTGGGCGGTAGTAGGGTTTTGGTAAGTTGTTTCATGTGGTTTATTTTAGTGGAGCATTAAGTGGTGGTCTTAGTGAGTGTTTTGGGGTGATAGTGGAGTGCTTGATGAGACAAAGTTTGGTTCATTACGTATGGGTGTGTATTGGAGAAATAGTAAGTGGCAGTGGGGTGTTAGTAGACTAATTAGTGGAGGTATGAGTGTTGTTAGTGAGTGTTTGTGGGCGTGTATTAGTGATGTGTTTTGCGCTGGTGTTTGTGGAGTTACTATGGGAGGAAGGAAAGATTGTTAATTTAAGTATGGGTTGTCTGTTAGTGGACGTATGATGGTGGTTGTTAGTGAGTTTGTGAGTATTAGTGTCTTGTGTTGTGTGGTGTTAGGTGAGTATTACTCGTGATGTTAATCAGTGTTAGTGTAATTTGTGGGAATGTTTAAGAGGATGTTAGTGGTGGATGAGTCGTGATGTTAATAGGGTGTGTAGTGGTGTATTCAGTGATTGTTATAGAGATGTTAGTGGAGGATTAGTGGGAGGTTTATTGGGTGTTAGTGGAGTATTAGGGAGAAAGAAAGTATTGGTAATGAGTATGGGGTGTTTGTGGTGGAGTATTAGTGGGATGTGAATAGTGGCTGTTAGTGGATGAAATATGTGTGGATAGGGTGTTATGGATAGAGTGGGTTTAGTGTGAGTTTATTTTAGTGTGGTGGTGTGTTTGTGGGGTGGTGTGGTGGGTGTTGGGTGGGTGTGGTTTTCTGTAGTGATGTGTGGGTGTGGGTGTTAGTGTGAGTATGTGTGTGTTTAATAGGTGTTATGTGAGTGTGTGTGTGTGTTGGTGTTTAATTTTAGGGTGTAAAGTCGGAGTGTTGTGGTGATGTTTGTATATTATGGTTTAAGATTGTTATGATGTTTGTGGTGTGATAGGTAGTGGTGGTTTAGTGAGTATTAGTGGGTTAGCTAGGGTGTTAGATGTATAGTGCTAGTAGTGTTAGTGGTGTTATGTAGTAGGTGGTATGTGAGTGTTTTGTGGTGTTACGCGGTCGCGCATTAGTGGAGTGTTAGTAGTGTTAGTGGAGGACTTAGTGGATGTTAATAGGGTGGGTAGGGAGTGTTTGTGGGATGTTAATAGGGTGTTTTAGTGGAGTATTAGGTGGGCTGTTAATAGGGTGTTAGTGGAGTCATTAGTGGCGGTGTTAGTCTTGGGTTGTTTAGTCGAGTATCTGTGGTGTTAATGGGTGTTTAGTGGAGTATTAGTGTTATATGGGGTGTTGTGGATGTTTATGTGGGTGTTAAGTAAGGGTGTTAGTGGAGTATTAGTGGTGTTTATGTTGGGTGTTAGGTGGAGTATTAGTGGGGTGGTTAATTGGGTGTTTAGTGGAGTCTTAGTGGGGTGTTAATGGTGTTTCGTGAACCGGAGTAGTAGGGTGTTTGTAAGTGTTTGTGTGGTGATAGTGGAGTAAATAGTGGTGTTCCAGTTAGGGTGTTTAAGTGGTTTATTATTTTGTGTTAATGGTGTGTTAGGGACGCGTTGTGTGTTGTGTTGTGGAGTATTAGTGGAGTATTAGTGGGATGTTAATAGGGTGGTTAGTGAGTGTTTTGATTTAATAGGGTTATGATAATTAGTGGTGTTAATAGGTGTTATGATATTAGGGTGTTATAGGGTTTAGTGGAGTATTAGTGGGTGTATTAGGGTGTTAGTGGGGAGTATTAGTGGGTGTTAGTAGGGTGTTTAGTGGAGTATCTGAGTGGGGTGTTATGTTACTTGGGTGTTTGTGGGTATTGTGGGGGGGATATAAATGGGGGGTTAGTGAGTGTTATTTAGGGTGTTTGTAAAGTGTTTGTGGTGGTGATAGTGGAGTATTTAGTGGGGTGTTAGGTAGGGTGTTAGTGGGATTATTATTGTGTTAATGGGCCTCTAGTGAGTGTTTGTGTGTTGTTAGTGGAGTAGTGGGTTATTAGTTGGTTGTGGTGTTATTAGGTGTTAGTGAGTGTTCTGAGGGATGTTAATAAGGGTGTTAGTGGAGTACTTAGTGTGTGTTAATAGGGTGTTTAGTGGTGTATTAGTGGTGCTTTTAATATGGTGTTTAGTGGAGTATTAGTGGGAGTGTATAATGGTTTAGTGTTTAGTGAGTGTTAGTAGGGTGTTTGTAAGTGTTTGTGTGGTGATAGTGGAGTATTAGTGGGGTGTTAGTAGGGTGTTAGTGGATTATTATTGGCGGTTGTTAGGGGAGTATTAGTGGGATGTATAAAGGGTGTCTAGTCGGGTGTATTAGTGGGGTGTTACAATGGGGTGTTTAGTGGTGCTTTTTAGTAAAGCTGATCAGTGATTTCATAGGTTGTGGTGGAGCATATGAGATGTTAATAGGGTGTTAGAGGAGCTAATAGGTGGGATGTAATAGGGTGTTAGTGGAGTATTAGAGAGGATGTTAAGTAGGGTGTTAGTGGAGTAATAGTGGGATGTTAATAGGTGTTAGAGGGAGTATTAGTGGGATGTTAATAGGTGTTAGTGTATTAGTGGGATGTTCAATGTGGTGTTAGTGGAGGTTAATTTGGTGGGATGTAAATAAGTGTTAGTGGAGTTTTAGTGTGTTTATGGTGGTGTTAGTGAGGGTTTGTGGTGTTAGTGGAGTATTTAGTAGTGTGTGTGTGTTCAGATTTACCCAGATAACAGGCCCACCAGAATGTAAACTGCTGCACCAATTTTTAGGTGGAAACAAGAATTCATCTAAGAAGAACCCAGGTGAACCACGGCATAGCTGAAACTTCTTTAATATACCTGTGTTTTGTTCTTACTCGTTACTGAGACGCAGAGTCGAGCAGGACTGTTGTTACAGGACGAGCTCAGAGTTCAGTGATGATGATAAACAGGCGTACGCTAATATATTCATAAGAGTTGTGGTAACATGATTATTCCAACTTTTACTGGAATCAAAATTAAGAGTTGTGATATTTTTATTTAAGATGCATTTCTAGAAACAGGTTGTTGAAGTGTTGTTTGATTCCTCTTTTTCATTATTCTCACTCCCCAACCTGAGAGAGGGAGAGGAGAGAGAGAGAGAGTGAGACGAAGAGAGAGAGAGAGAGAGAGAGTGTGAGAGAGAGGGACGGAAGAGGAGAGAGAGAGAGAGATGAGGGAGAGAGTGGAGAGAGCGGGAGAGAGAAGGAGAGCGAGAGGTGAGAGCGGAGGGAGAGAGGGTGGGAGAGAGGGACGAGTGGGAGAGAGGGAGAAGAGACGGAGCGAGGGAGAGGAGAGGGAGAGAGTGGTGAGAGAGAGCGAGAGAGAGAGAGGGAGAAGACAGAAGGGAGGGAGGAGAGGAGGGTGAGAGAGAGAGAGGGAAGCAGAGGGTTGAAGAGAGGGCAGAGACAGAGAGAGGGAGAGAGGGAGAGGAGAGAGGGGGAGAGTGGGAGAGAGAGCAGAGAGAGGGAGAGAGGGGAGAGGGAGGGAGAGAGAGTGAGGAGAGGGAGAGAGGTGGTGAGGGAGAGAGGAGAGGAGAGGGAGAGAGGGAGAGAGCGAGAGAGGGAGAGACGGAGGGTGAGGTGGGAGAGACGAGAGAGAGAGAGGAGAGAGGGGAGGGAGAGAGAGTAGAGGGTAGAGAGTGGAGGCGAAGAGAGAGGGAGTGAGAGAGAGAGAGAGGGAGAGATCGGGTGGGCGATGTGAGAGAGAGGGAGAGAGGAGAGACAGGGAGAGAGGGAGGAGAGGGAGGGAGCGAGGGAGAGAGGGACGAGAGGGAGGACCCGAGTGAGGGAGAGAGGGGAGGGAGAGTGAGGGAGACGGGAGAGAGGGATGGGAGAGAGGGCAGAGAGGAGAAGAGACCGAGAGAGAGTAGAGAGAGAGAGGGGAGAGGAGGGAGGGAGAGAGGGAGGGCAGAGGGAGAGGTGAGAGAGAGGAGAGAGACGAGAGAGGGAGAGAGAGAGAGAGGGAGAAGATGAGGGAGGAGAGAGAGAGAGGTGAGAGAGGGAGAGAGAGACTGAGAGTGGGAGAGGAGGGAGCGAGGGACGAGACGGAGAGATAGCAGCGAGAGAGAGCGACGAGCAGGAGAAGCGACGCGCGAGGGCGCGCGCAGAGAGAGACGGAGTAGGAGAGCGAGCGAGCGACGCGAGCAGAGGGAGAGGAGCGGAGAGGCGAGACGGGAGAGCGACGGTCAGGATCGGGACACCCAGCGCAGGAGAGAGAGCGCGAGAGAGGGATCGCGAGGGAGAGAGGAGGGCCGCATGTCAGATGCCGAGAGCTCGCGCGCGCGCGCGGAGAGACGAGCGGTGAGGACGAGGGAGGGTAGCATGAGTGAGAGTGGAGCGAGTGCGGGCAGCTACGGAGACTGAGACTGGGAGAGTGTCAGAGAGTGTTGTGACGACGCAGAGAGGATGAGGTCGGACCGATAGTAGGCGAGTGGGGGTCATGGACGCGACGACGAGTGAGGAGCGGAGCAGAGCGCAGGGACGAGAGTGCGCGGCGAGGGAGGGAGCAGACGCGGGCAGAGAGGCAGGCAGAGCGCGCGGACGCAGCGGCGAGCAGTAGAGCGCGGGCGGCGCGCCGGCGAGAGCGCGGCCGCGAGCGCGCAGCGCGAGCGCACAGCGAGAGCGGGACGGGCGCGCTGAAAGACCCGCATAAATCCAGTTCTAGACTTTAAATGAGACTACAGATAATATCATGACCCATACAGAAAACTGTGATCTTACAAGAAAATGGAGCCAGATGAAAGATTTTTCATGTCAATCAGGTTCGGCTTGAGTGTGTTCTACTGTAGGGACTGTGTGTGTGTGTGTGTGTGTGTGTGTGTGTGTGTGTGTGTGTGTGTGTGTGTGTGTGTGTGTGTGTGTAAGAGACATATCTACACTTTGTTTACGATATATGAGTCTAATACACACATTTTATTGGCACAGACATCAAACGCATAAGACACACACACCTAGATCACTGTAAGATCAAAACCAATTAATCTGAGCCAATTTGAACACCGTGCTGCCTACTTTCAACATCATTTAGACTCAGTCTTGTCTTGGTTTCCTCATGATTTGGCCTGGTCTTGTCTTGGTCTCAACATAATTTGGACTCAATCTTTTCTTGGTCTTCAGATAATTTAGACTCAGTCTTGGTCTCAACCTCAATTGGACTCCATATTGGTATCATCATCATTTAGACTCTGTCTTGGTTTCAACATCATTTGGACTCCATATTGGTCTCAAAATCATTTGATCTCAGTCTTGGTCTCAAAATCATTTGATCTCAGTCTTGATTTCAAAATAATTTGATCTCAGTCTTGGTCTCAACATCATTTGGGCTTAGTCTTGTCTTTGTCTCAAAATCATTTGATCTCAGCCTTGGTCTCAACATCATTTAGACTCAGTATTGGTCTTAAAATCATTTGATCTCAGTCTTGGTCTCAACATCATTTGGACTCCTTGGTTTCAACATCATTTGGACTCAGTATTGGTCTCAACATCATTTGGACTCTGTATTGGTCTCAACATCATTTGGACTCAATATTAGTTTTATTCTTATTTGGACTTAGTCTTGTCTTGGTTTTAAAATGATTTGGACTTATTTTGGTTTCAACATCCATGAAAATTGGACTTAATTAAATATAAATAAGGAAATGTTAGGGCTGGGCAATAAAGCGATAACGATAATTATCCCAAAATAATGATTCCTTAATAGAACCACAAGACGTAGTCGATAGAAAGTTAGAAGTTCCATCCATGTTTTTAGAGACAACACGAACAGCCAATGAGAATGGGAATTGCGCCACCCCAAACTAATCAGGTGGCTGAACTATTTTATGTTTGGTTGAAGCACACAGTAGAGAGTGTAGACGTAGCAGCAGCTTAACCCACGTACTAGTAATCTGGTTACTGCAGGTGTCACAGTCGAGCAGAGAGAATAAAATAAGAGAAAATCAGAGAAAACGTTAAACTACTACTGAAAGAAACATGATACACGTGTTAATAATCTATAAATAATCTATAAGATAAGATAAACAGGTAAACAGGTGCTGTCCTGCTGCTGTGTTGATGAAGCTCTACAGGATGTTTGATCTTCAAGGTCTCGTGTATAGCAGTTGTACTGTTGTGATCATCTCCACTGTGCAGAGCTGACAGAGCACCACACTGTTGTGTTTCTGTGTGAAACACTCCCACAACGTTAGATGAATGTGAGAGATTGTTTGTAGCTGCAGCTCGCGCTCCGGATAAATCCATGCTGTCAGTAGACGTAGCCACCTTAGCGACGCATCAACACACGTTATGCTAATCGGTGTAATTTGGTAATCAATAAAGATAAATATATATACTGTAGGAGTTTGAGTGAGAACGCTGAGACAAAGTTGACTATATAACCAAAAATCCTGAGTAGGAAACTTTATTTTATTCCAAAAACAGAATCGCTAAACCAACAACTCCCCATTAGAGCAGACAGAGAGTCGACTCACCACTACGAGTGAACATAAACCTTTCCTCAGAACCAACTTAAAGAACCAACAACAGCCTGATTAACACAGTGTCTGAGTGTAAATACTATTCATACTAATACTGCCCCATATATATATAAATATATATCGTGATATCGACTGATATGAAAAAAATTATCGTGATAAGATTTTTTCCCATATTGCCCAGCCCTAGGAAATGTCACTACTTACTACCCACACCTGGAAATGGTCCAGTACATAGGGAGTAATCTTATTACATTAATATGTCTTTCTACTTTAAAGCTGATGTTTTGTTATGACAGTGCTGATACACAGTTTATGATACTCCACTGTTATTTGAGGTAATGAGGAAAACAATCCATCTCTTAACTCTCACACTATGCTATTAATGAGAAATCTGCTTTGGCTTCTGTTTCCTATTTTAAATTGTGAAGAATCTCCAGCATCTTAATGAGGATTGCAGAAACAATGATTATTACAGCGTGACTGTTTACCGCTCCTGCATATCTGCCACACTTAATTGTTTCAGAACCTCAAATAAAACGTAGTATTAGAAAAAGACAACCTGAGTAATCTTAAAATAAGCCCTGTTTCATTTATCATTAGATTTTTTGACACCAACTCTCTATAAAATCAACCAAGTGGCGAAATTGTGTCATTAATTGGGATCAACTTAACCAGAAACCCCAAGCTTGATTGTTGGCCAGCCCTGTTGAAGCTAAACATCACTTGAATAGAGCTTCTCCAGCAAAGTGAAGCGAACTTAAAGCTTCCAACAAGCAGCACACTGTTACAAAGCCAGTTCTGAAGCTCAGGGATTACAGTGAACCACAGTGAGGGCCATTATCTCTAAATGGAGGAAACATGGAACAGTGCTGGATCTTCCCAGAAGCCGACTGGCCTAACAAAATTCCTCCAGTGACAACTCACTCAGGAATTCACAGAAGAGCAAAGAAGAACTGCAGGCTTTCCTCGCCTCAGATGTTTCCACCATTAAAAAAATACTGGGAAAAATTGATACCCAGAGTAGAGCTAGGTCACCGCCGACCAAGAGGAGCATAAAAACTGGGCTAACAATAAGGAGAAACACCTTGATGATCTCCAAAGCCTTCAAAAAGTGAATGGGTCCTGGTGTAAAGCCAATACAGCATACCAGCAGTAAAACATGGCGGTGGTAGTGCAGTGGTGTAAGGATGCTTTGCTGCTTTGGGGCTTGGTGACGCGCCACAGTCATACCAAATCTTACTTCTGGATGTCTCTGGTCATCAGTCTGAGATCTTACGCTCATGTACTGTTGGGTTATGCAGCTATTCCACCATTGATTGGCTTTGAAAGAAGGATTTTGGAGTGGCCCAACATTGAGAAGCTGTGGCAAAACCTTAAATGCTAGAAAGTCCTTTAGTGTGGCTTAATTTAAGCACCTTTGCAAAAAGACAGTGTTCTAATTTTCCTCCACAGTGATGTGAAAGACTGATCACAAGTCCAGTTTGAGGCTTTGGTCATTTAAAAACATTCTATATGAAGATATGAAGCCAATCACAGTGAAACACGAGCAAAAACAAATGAAAATATGAGGCCACAAACACTTTTTTCATGCTGCCGTTCACTCAAATGGGCTGCGGCCAGTAAACGCGCCTACAAAATCCACCTGTATGGCAGTTATTTCTGATAAACTGGCCAATAAGCATGGATTCATGGTAGGCGTAGCTAATAAACCGCTGTGTGTGTGCGTCCCTGGGTTTGTGTGTGGTGCTGTAACGCGTATACTCTCACAAACACAGCGTCCACTTTCATGACCCACAATGTAGACACCTTTCAGATAGAGCTATCAAACAAGCAGGGCCGAGATTCCCCCCACCCCCCACCTCCCCCGGCCAATCGGCTACAGGATGAATGTGTTTGTGGGCAGGGTGCGCGTGTGCGTGTCAGTGTTTATCTAGCCTTTGGGAGACAGTAAACGCTGATTAAGTGTGTTTTGTCTGGAAGGTGATGAATGTGCGGCGCTGAACCTCGGATAGAGATGTGGTAAATGTGTTGAAGATTTATATCTCCACTCTGAGCTGTAGATTAGTTCTGTCTCACACCGCAGCGGGCCGAGGGCCGCGGGCCGGGACGCCGCTGACAGCCTTAAATAAGGTTAAAGCGATAGTTTCGGGAGAAAGAACCTCAGCCCAAATGTAGCGGATCAGACGAGACATGGCTGGAGTCTTTAGGTCACGCTTTAGCAACCAGGCTAACGTGGTAAACAGCTAACGGAGGCTTGTGTGCATCAGTTAAAATGATAATAAAATGTACAGCAGAAACCAGAAAGCCTCGGCAGCGTGTCATGGGTGTGGCCTGAGGAAGCGTTCACTACTACACTGTTTGGTCTGGAGCAGTCAGACGTTTTCTTTAGATCTATCTATTTTGCCAGACGTGAGTACCCCAGCCATATGCCTGGATCATCGTCTTTTAGCTATATGGGTGGGTTTCCCTGCCCTTTAGTGTGTGTGTTCACTATTGTATATGTATGTGGGGTTTTTACTGCCCACTAGTCTGTGTGTGTGTGTGTGTGTGTGTGTGTGTGTGTGTGTGTGTGTGTGTGTGTGTGTTAGTGTTTTACTGCCCCCTAGTATGTGTGTGTGTGTGTGTGTGTATTTATGTTGGTGTTTTACTGCCCCCTAGTGTGTGTGTTCACTATTGTGTATGTATGTTTGTTTTTTTTACTGCCCACTAGTGTGTGTGTGTGTGTATTAGTGTTTTACTGCCCCCTAGTGTGTGTGTGTGTGTGTGTGTGTGTATGTTGGTGTTTTACTGCCCCCTAGTGTGTGTGTTCACTATTGTGTATGTATGTGGGTTTTTTACTGCCCACTAGTGTGTGTGTGTGTGTGTGTGTGTGTGTGTGTTAGTGTTTTACTGCCCCCTAGTGTGTGTGTATGTTGGTGTTTTACTGCCCCCTAGTGTGTGTGTTCACTATTGTGTATGTATGTGAGTTTTTACTGCCCCTTAGGGTGTGTGTTCACTATTGTGTATGTATGTGAGTTTTTTACTGCCCCCTAGTGTGTGTGTGTGTGTCTGTGTGTGTGTGTGTGTGTGTGTGTGTATGTTGGTGTTTTACTGCCCCCTAGTGTGTATGTGTGTGTATGTGTGTATATGTTGGTGTTTTACTGCCTCCTAGTGTGTGTGTGTGTGTGTGTGTGTGTGTATGTTGGTGTTTTACTGCCCCCTAGTGTGAGTGTTTATGTGTGTGTGTGTGTGGGTGGGTGGGTGTATGTTGGTGTTTTACTGCCTCCTAGTGTGTGTGTGTGTGTGTGTGTGTGTTGGTGTTTTACTGCCCCCTAGTGTGTGTGTGTGTTTTATTGCCCCCTTGTTTGTGTTTACCAGTGTGTGTATATGTGGTGTTTCACTGTTCCCTAGTGTGTGTGTTCACTAGTGTATGTATGTGTGTGTGTGTGTGTGTGTGTGTGTGTGTGTGTTTGTTTGTGTATGGGAGGTTCACTGTTCCCTAGTGTGTGTTGCCAAACACTGAGCTGTTTCTTGCTGCTACTCTGTTGTGCTTGTTTTACTATCCAGTGTGGCCCAGATGAGGATGGGTTCCTCGTTTTAAGGCTGGTTCCTCTCAAAGTTCCTCCTCTTGCTCTGAGGAAGAAGCAGCGCTCTCTGGTGGTGGATCTGTTGTAAAAGGTGCAAATAAATAAACCTTGACTTGACTTGGCTTGACATGCGGTGCTGATGTCATGGAGAGATGAATCATAGAAGCGTGACATTTACTTTCATGTAGAATTACGATGTTGTGCTTTCTTTAATCAGCTCTATGGACGGAGGAGAGTGTAAATCAGGAGAAAGTCTGAGTTGGAGTAGCGCACATTTATTTAATTACCGGATTTAAACATTACCAGCTCTGCTCACCAGCCACTGTAGCTCAAACACTTCTTGAAACACCACAACTCAACGTGTTCTTCATGGTTTGTTTTGTAATAGACAGTGATTAGAAATGATACAAGAAACTTTTTTCCAGATTGTTGTAAAAGAAGCTGAGATTTGCTCCATTTTGGCGTCTTCTGCCGTTGGAACACCTGAAACTCCAGATTAAGATTTACATCAGTGCTACATTGTATATGTTTGTTTTGGTTACGTTTGATGGCACACAGCAGTTTAGCGTGTGGTCTAAAGAACTCTGCAGGAGACACCCACATCCTGTTGTCACCGTCCTATGTGGGCTGCGTGGCCCTAATGTAAGTTCAATAATGTGTGTGTGAATGTTTCACTGCCCACTAGTGTTTGTGTGTGTGTGTGTGTGTTTCCCTGCTTCCTAGTATGTGTTTATTAGTGTGTGTGTGTGTGTGTGTATGTGGGTGTTTCACTGCCCCCTAGTGTGTGTGTGTGTGTGTACATGGTTGTTTCACTTTTCATTACTGTGTGTGCGTGTATGTAGATGTTTCACTGCCGCCAGTGTGTGTGTGTTTATTAGTGTGTGCGTGTATGTATGTGTGTGTGTGTGTGTAGATGTTTCACTGCCGCCAGTGTGTGTGTGTTTATTAGTGTGTGCGTGTATGTATGTGTGTGTAGATGTTTCACTACCGCCAGTGTGTGTGTGTTTATTAGTGTGTGCGTGTATGTATATGTGTGTGTGTGTGTGTGTGTGTGTGTGTGTGTTTGTGTGTGCATGGATGTTTCACTTTTCATTAGTCTGTGTGTGTATGTAGTTGTTTCACTGCCGCCAGTGTGTGTGTTTATTAGTGTGTGTGTGTGTGTGTGTGTGTGTATGTTTATGTAGATGTTTCACTGCCCCCAGTGTGTGTGTTTATTAGTGTGTGTGTGTGTGTGTGTGTGTGTGTGTGTGTATGTAGATGTTTCACTGCCCCCAGTGTGTGTGTTTATTAGTGTGTGTGTGTGTGTGTGTGTGTGTGTGTGTGTATGTAGATGTTTCACTGCCTCCAGTGTGTGTGTTTATTAGTGTGTGTGTGTGTGTGTTTATTAGTGTGTGCGTGTATGTATGTGTGTGTGTGTGTGTAGATGTTTCACTGCCGCCAGTGTGTGTGTGTTTATTAGTGTGTGCGTGTATGTATGTGTGTGTAGATGTTTCACTACCGCCAGTGTGTGTGTGTTTATTAGTGTGTGCGTGTATGTATATGTGTGTGTGTGTGTGTGTGTGTGTGTGTTTGTGTGTGCATGGATGTTTCACTTTTCATTAGTCTGTGTGTGTATGTAGTTGTTTCACTGCCGCCAGTGTGTGTTTATTAGTGTGTGTGTGTGTGTGTGTGTGTGTGTATGTTTATGTAGATGTTTCACTGCCCCCAGTGTGTGTGTTTATTAGTGTGTGTGTGTGTGTGTGTGTGTGTGTATGTAGATGTTTCACTGCCCCCAGTGTGTGTGTTTATTAGTGTGTGTGTGTGTGTGTGTGTGTGTGTGTATGTAGATGTTTCACTGCCTCCAGTGTGTGTGTTTATTAGTGTGTGTGTGTGTGTGTTTATTAGTGTGTGTGTGCGCGCGTGGATGTTTCACTTTTTTTTCTTAGTGTGTGTGTTTATTAGTGTGTGTGTGTGTGTGTGTGTGTACATAGATGTTTCACTTTCCCTTAATATGTGTGTTTATTACTGTGTGTATGTAGATGTTTCACTGCCGCCAGTGTGTGTGTGTTTATTAGTGTGTGCGTGTATGTATATGTGTGTGTGTGTGTGTTTGTGTGTACATGGATGTTTCACTTTTCATTAGTGTGTGTGTGTATGTAGTTGTTTCACTGCCGCCAGTGTGTGTGTTTATTAATGTGTGTGTGTGTGTGTGTGTGTGTATGTATGTGTATGTAGATGTTTCACTGCCCCCAGTGTGTGTTTATTAGTGTGTGTGTGTGTGTGTGTGTGTGTGTGTGTATGTAGATGTTTCACTGCCCCCAGTGTGTGTGTTTATAGTGTGTGTGTGTGTGTGTGTGTGTGTAGATGTTTCACTGCCTCCAGTGTGTGTGTTTATTAGTGTGTGTGTGTTTATTAGTGTGTGTGTGTGCGCGCGTGGATGTTTCACTTTTCCTTAGTGTGTGTGTTTATTAGTGTGTGTGTGTGTGTACATAGATGTTTCACTTTCCCTTAATATGTGTGTTTATTACTGTGTGTATGTAGATGTTTCACTGCCGCCAGTGTGTGTGTGTTTATTAGTGTGTGCGTGTATGTATATGTGTGTGTGTGTGTGTGTGTGTGTTTGTGTGTACATGGATGTTTCACTTTTCATTAGTGTGTGTGTGTATGTAGTTGTTTCACTGCCGCCAGTGTGTGTGTTTATTAGTGTGTGTGTGTGTGTGTGTGTGTGTGTGTGTGTGTGTGTGTGTGTGTGTGTATGTAGATGTTTCACTGCCCCCAGTGTGTGTTTATTAGTGTGTGTGTGTGTATGTAGATGTTTCACTTTCCCTTAATATGTGTGTTTATTACTGTGTGTATGTAGATGTTTCACTGCCTCCAGTGTGTGTGTTTATTAGTGTGTGTGTGTGTGTGTGTGGATGTTTCACTTTCCCTTAGTGTGTGTGTTTATTAGTGTGTGTGTGTATGTGAATGTTTCACTGCCCCCTGTGTATGTGTGTATGTGTTTATTAGTGTGTGTGTGCAGGCACATCAGATTTGTTTCTCAGATCAGATCAGTTGTCTGCAGGTGATCAGATTGGATTTGTGTGTTGTTGCTGACACGTCTGTGTGGATTGCTGTTGTAACGGTGGAGGTTTGTATGGGGGTGTCTGATGTTGTTGTGATGTTTGGTGTCTGATGTTGTTGTGATGTTTGGTGTCTGATGTTGTTGTCATGTTTGGTGTCTGATGTTGTTGTGATGTTTGGTGTCTGATGTTGTCGTGATGTTTGGCGTCTGATGTTGTCGTGATGTTTGGTGTCTGATGTTGTCGTGATGTTTGGTGTCTGATGTTGTCGTGATGTTTGGTGTCTGATGTTGTCGTGATGTTTGGTGTCTGATGATGTTGTATTGTGAATCTGGCGGTGCACCAGTTTGTTTCTGGTGCCGTTGGGAAGTTTTCGGACAGCAGACAGCCCGCGAGCCTGAAGTGCCTCAGTAGCTGCAATATTCTCAATGAATATGATGGAGATCTCATATGTGCTCGTGTAGAGGAGACCCTGCTCAGCAGATCCCCCTCAAACTCATTCATTTTAAATGAAGCTCTGAGATTCGGAGGTCCACAGCCACACGGCCTGTCAGCACACGTCAAGAATAAATCTGGCTTTATGTATTAATTCCCTGCCCTGTCATATCCTCCCCCTCTCTCTCTCTCTCTCTCTCTCTCTCTCTCCCCCCCCCTCTCTCTCTCTCTCTCCCTCCCTCTCTCTCTATCTCTCTCTCCCTCTCTCTCTCTCTCTCTCTCTCTTTCTCTCTCTCTCTCTCTCTCTTTCTCTGTCTTTCTCTCTCTCTCTCTCTCTCTCTCTCTCTCTCTCTCTCTCTCTCTTTCTCTCTCTCTCTCTCTCTCTCTCTATCTCTTTCTTTCTCTCTCTCTCTCTCTCTTTCTCTCTCTCTCTCTCTCTCTCTCTGTTTTTCTCATATCAGAAAACAAGCTATACAAATTTTGGCCCATTCTGGGGTCCGAGGATCTTTTTGATCGGACTGCACTGTAAAGTCTGAAGGTCCAGACCGAACCAGGGAGGAGTAAAAGAAGCCTTCAAATTTCTGTTCCACCTTAAATGTTGCTGCAGATTCATTCTGCCGGTGCACCATTAAGGCTGAGTGTTCAGACTGCAGGCACCTCTGGTTTGTTTCTCAGATCAGATCTGCCCAAACTATTATTTGCAGGTGATCAGATTGGATTACTGTATTTCGTCTGTATGGATTACTCTCGTAGCAACGTGGGTGTAACTCAGTGACATCCGTCACTCAGGATTTGACACTGTCGTTGTTTGTCATTCTGCTCGTGACTCAAAAGACCCCAGAGGAACCAGAGCATCCAGACTGAGAGGCGTCTGAAAAATCTGATTAGACTCTCATTTTAAACCATATCCTCTCTCTCTCTCTCTCTCTCTCGCTCTCTCTCTCTCTCTCTCTCTCTCTCTCTTTCTCTCTCTCTCTCTCTCTCTCTCTCTCTTTCTCATATCAGGAAATAAGCTATACTATGCAGCCCTTTTGGTCAGACCAAATGTTGGTCCAGACTATGGTCTGGGGCTCCTTTCACACCGGCTATTTTTGATCGGTCTAACTGGAAAGTCTGAAAGCAGCGTCTGAAGGTCCAGACCAAACCAGTGGAGGTGTGAAAGAAGCCTTCTTTAGATTTCTGTTCCTCTTTAAATGTTGCTGTAGATACATTCTGGTATTTAGACTGCAGGCACATGGGATTTGTTTCTCAGATCAGATCTGCCCAAACTATTATTTGCAGGTGATCAGATTGGATTACTGTATTTCGTCTGTATGGATTACTCTAGTAGCAACGTGGGCGTAACTCAGTGACATCCATCACTCAGGATTTGACACTGTCGTTGTTTGTCATTCTGCTCGTGACTCAAAAGACCCCAGAGGAACCAGAGCATCCAGACTGAGAGGCGTCTGAAAAATCTGATTAGACTCTCATTTTAAACCATATCCTCCCTCTCTCTCTCTCTCTCTCTCTCTCTCTCTCTCTCTCTCTCTGTGTGTTTCTCATATCAGGAAATAAGCTATACTATGTAGCACCTTTGGTCAGACCAAATTTTGGTCCAGACTGTGGTCCGGGGCTCCTTTCACACCGGCTATTTTTGATTGGACTAATTGAAAAGTCTGAAAGCAGCGTCTGAAGGTCCAGACCAAACCAGTGGAGGTGTGAAGGCAGCGTTACCTGCAGGTGATCAGATTGGATTTGTGTTTCACTGGTAACCCGTCTGTATGGATTACTGTTGTAACATCGTAGTAAAAAAATTTAAGAGCGCTAATAAATGTCTATTATACGTCTATTATATTATTGGTAATATATATATATATATATATATATATATATATATATATATATATATATATATATATATATATATATATATACTGTGTAATTAAAACCCTTTATGTAAACACATTGTCTTCTATTTGATTTCTATTTTTCTGCATCACCTGAAAACGACAGATGATGAACGGACCAATAGAAATGCATCAAACCAGCTTTGAAAACATTCTGGTTCCATTGACTTCCATTAAAAGTAAAGTGGGTTGTTGTATTTTAGAGAGTGATGATATACAGGTGTTGAACTTCAGGGTCACTCTACGGTGGAAGAAGAGAAATATGTAAGTTTGCATATTTAATCTTGACAGGATAACAGCTAGAGCCATATTGTAAGGTACAGGCTGGTTCCTATGGATACCAGTGGGACCTCGACTCAGAACATCAAGATTCTTTTGAATATCTTTCAAGACTTGACGTGTACTAGGGTGAATAAAGAGGTCAAACACTACATCAGCTTTATACCAGCTAGCTGCTGGATCTGAGGTTCTGGTACATTTGAGATAGAATGGAATTAGATGAAAGGTGGTTAGATGGTGAGATGGTTGGGTGGGAAGATGGTTAGATAGGAAGATAAATGGATGGGAAGATGGTTAGATGGTTGGATGGGAAATTAGGAAGACAAATGGATGCAAAGATGTTTAGATGGTTGGATGGGAAGACGGTTAGATGAAAATATGGTTGGATGGGAAGATGCTTAGATGAGACCATGGTTGGATGGGAAGATGTTTAGATGGTTGGATGGGAAGATGTTTAGATGGTTGGATGGGAAGATGTTTAGACAGTTGGATGGAAATATGGCTGGATGGAAATATGGGTGGATGGGAAGATGTTTAGATGGTTGGATGGGAAGATGTCTAGATGGGACCATGGTTGGATGAGAAGATGTTTAGATGGTTGGATGGGAAGATGTCTAGATGGGACCATGGTTGGATGGGAAGATGTTTAGATGGTTGGCTGGGAAGATGTTTAGATGGTTGGATGGGAAGACGGTTAGATGAAAATATGGTTGGATGGGAAGATGTCTAGATGGGACCATGGTTGGATGGGAAGATGTTTAGATGGTTGGATGGGAAGATGTTTAGATGGTTGGATGGGAAGATGTCTAGATGGGACCATGGTTGGATGGGAAGATGTTTAGATGGTTGGCTGGGAAGATGTTTAGATGGTTGGCTGGGAAGATGTTTAGATGGTTGGATGGGAAGACGGTTAGATGAAAATATGGTTGGATGGGAAGATGCTTAGATGAGACCATGGTTGGATGGGAAGATGTTTAGACGGTTGGATGGAAATATGGCTGGATGGGAAGATGTTTAGATAGGAAGATGTCTAGATGGGACCATGGTTGGATGGGAAGATGTTTAGATGGTTGGATGGGAAGATGTCTAGATGGGACCATGGTTGGATGGGAAGATGTTTAGATGGTTGGCTAGGAAGATGTTTAGATGGTTGGATGGGAAGACGGTTAGATGGGAAGACGGTTGTATGGAAATATGGTTATATGGGAAGATGCTTAGATGCGACCATGGTTGGACGGGAAGATGTTTAGACGGTTGGCTGGGAAGATGTTAGATGGTTGGCTAGGAAGATGTTTAGATGGTTGGATGGGAAGACGGTTAGATGGGAAGACGGTTGTATGGAAATATGGTTGGATGGGAAGATGCTTAGATGCGTCCATGGTTGGACGGGAAGATGTTTAGGTGGTTGGATGGGAAGATGTTTAGATGGTTGGCTGGGAAGATGTTTAGACGGTTTGATGGGAAGACAGTTAGATGTTAGATGGTTAGATAGGACGATGGTTAGATAGGAAGATGATTGGATGGAAATATGGTTGGATGAGAAGATGCTTAGATGCGACCATGGTTGGATGGGAAGATGTCTAGATGGGACCATGGTTGGATACGAAGATGTTTAGATGGTTGACTGGGAAGATGTTTAGATGGTTGGCTGGGAAGATGTTTAGATGGTTGGCTGGGAAGATGTTTAGATGGTTTAATGGGAAGACAGTTAGATGTTAGATGGAAAGATGGTTACATGGGAAGATCGATGGGAAGATGTTCAGATGCTCAGAAGGTTAGATGGGAGGATGTATACTGTGATAATTTATAACATGCTGAGGAACCTCCACTAAAACCAATGTTTTTGAAATTTCTATGAAATAAACTGAAATTTCATCACATCACTATAATCTGTATCTACTGAGTAAAAGTTTAAGATTTACTTCGTCGTGAGTCTTTATCACTTGCACTGAGGCTGTAATAGTGAATATAAAAGGGATTAGATCGTACAGAAAATAATGCTAAATAAAATAAAGAAATAGCAAAATAGACTGACAAAAATGAAGAAATAAATAAATAAGTATTTAAATCACTTACAGAGTGATGCGGGTTTGTTGTGACAGTAGCCGTCGCTGCCTCACGACGGTGATGTAATAATAGAAATGGCTAAAGCTCCGTTACTGTCAGGGTAATTAAGTCACACGTGCTGTGACTTAGTGTGTGATGATGGTTTTGATTCGTTCTGTCGTCGTAGGCATTAACAGAGTGTTCTGCTGAAAGTCTGTTCACTATAATGTTAAAAATAGTATTAATCATGCAGCTGTACTGCTCCTCTAACTCCTGACTGCTACTACAGCGCTGACTTCTCCTACTGCTTTTTCTTTTTTTTCTTTGTATTATTATTATTAGTAGTCAATAACTCAAAAAGAAACACATGTAGAAACGATAGATAGATAGATAGATAGATAGATAGATAGATAGATAGATAGATAGATAGATAGATAGATAGATAGACTGTAAACTGACCGAGATGAACAGATGAATAGACAGATAAATAGATTAACTGAGTTTTAAATTTTATCTAGCTATCATCTATCTATCTATCTATCTATCTATCTATCTATCTATCTATCTATCATATAGTCTATCTATTTATTACATAGTCTATCTATCTATTATCGTATAGTCTATCTATCTATCTATCTATCTATCTATCTATTATATAGTCTATCTATCTATTTATTACATAGTCTATCTATCTATTATTGTATAGTCTATCTATCTATCTATCTATCTATCTATTATATAGTCTATCTATCTATTTATTACATAGTATATCTATCTATTATCGTATAATGTATCTATCTATCTATCTATCTATCTATCTATCTCTCTATCTATCTATCTATATATTATATAGTCTATCTATCTATTTATTACATAGTCTATCTATCTTTTATCGTATAGTCTATTTATCTATCTATCTATCTATCTATCTATCTATCTATCTATCTATCTATCTATTATATAGTCTATCTATCTATTTATTACATAGTCTATCTATCTATTACCGTACAGTCTATCTATCTATCTATCTATCTATCTATCTATCTATCTATCTATCTATCTATCTATCTATCTATCTATCTATCTATCTATCTATCTATCTATCTATCTATCTATCTGTGTGATGTAAGTTAGTTCTAGAAGTTTCTAATTGTTATATTTTGAGCTCCAGTGTAAAAACTAAAGAAGCTGAGTTTTAGCTGATCAGGAGAACTCCACCCGCAGCAGCCCGTCTGATTTCAGCTCACACTCATCAGTAATGTGTTTATTCACCTACATTCATTACCAGGAGTTTAAAGCACAGAGAAAAATAACAGAAGGACGGAGAGGAGGGAAAAAGGTGGAGTGGAGGAGAAATAGATGGAATATGAGATAATGAGTTTAAGTGAAAGTGTGTGGAGGAGTCTAAATGAGCAGGTAGCAAAATATTGTCATTACGTGTCCATTAGTGTTTTTACCCGCCGCCGCTCCGGAGCGTAAATGGAGAATCTGCTGCTCCTGACAGGATGTTTATCTCCGCTGCTCTGTTCCCATCTCTCCGCGCGAGGGGTACCGTGTCAGCCTGGCAGCGCTCACAGGAAATACAAGGCAGTGTGTGTCAGTCAGACAGCGTGACAGGCTGTGTATTCTGTAAATGAATGTGTTGATCCTCCGAGACCTGCTTGTCATATTTATCCCGTGATCTATATTCACGGCCCTGAATGTGGTTTACTGTACACAAAGCCGGATGCTATTTCCGCCCGGCACAAATTTCTACACAAAAACGTTCCGCCGGAATCTCTTCGGAAGCCCATTTGTATTTTATTGCATATGACACGATACATTTAGTATGAGATTCTTCCGAAATCAGGAGTTTATCCTGCTTTGCTGCAGTAACAGCCTCTACTCTCTTGAGAGGGCTGTACAATAGATGTGAAGATTTGATTGCATTCAGCAGAGTCTGCTGTGTGTGTAGTGTTACTGCTACAGAGGTTAGTGTAGAGTCGGCTGTGTGTGTAGTGTTACTGCTGCTACAGAGGTTAGTGTAGAGTCGGCTGTGTGTGTGTAGTGTTACTGCTACAGAGGTTAGTGTAGAGTCGGCTGTGTGTGTGTAGTGTTACTGCTACAGAGGTTAGTGTAGAGTTGGCTGTGTGTGTGTAGTGTTACTGCTACAGAGGTTAGTGTAGAGTCGGCTGTGTGTGTGTAGTGTTACTGCTACAGAGGTTAGTGTAGAGTCGGCTGTGTGTGTGTAGTGTTACTGCTACAGACGTTAGTGTAGAGTCGGCTGTGTGTGTGTAGTGTTACTGCTGCTACAGAGGTTAGTGTAGAGTCGGCTGTTTGTGTGTAGTGTTACTGCTGCTACAGAGGTTAGTGTAGAGTCGGCTGTGTGTGTGTGTGTAGTGTTACTGCTACAGAGGTTAGTGTAGAGTCGGCTGTGTGTGCGTAGTGTTACTGCTGCTACAGAGGTTAGTGAAGAGTCGGCTGTGTGTGTGTAGTGTTACTGCAGCTACAGAGGTTAGTGTAGAGTCGGCTGTGTGTGTGTAGTGTTACTGCTACAGAGGTTAGTGTAGAGTCGGCTGTGTGTGTGTAGTGTTACTGCTGCTACAGAGGTTAGTGTAGAGTCGGCTGTGTGTGTGTGTGTAGTGTTACTGCTACAGAGGTTAGTGTAGAGTCGGCTGTGTGTGTGTGTAGTGTTACTGCTACAGAGGTTAGTGTAGAGTCGGCTGTGTGTGTGTGTGTAGTGTTACTGCTACAGAGGTTAGTGTAGAGTCGGCTGTGTGTGTGTAGTGTTACTGCTGCTACAGAGGTTAGTGTAGAGTCGGCTGTGTGTGTGTGTGTGTAGTGTTACTGCTACAGAGGTTAGTGTAGAGTCGGCTGTGTGTGTGTGTAGTGTTACTGCTACAGAGGTTAGTGTAGAGTCGGCTGTGTGTGTGTAGTGTTACTGCTACAGAGGTTAGTGTAGAGTCGGCTGTGTGTGTGTAGTGTTACTGCTACAGAGGTTAGTGTAGAGTCGGCTGTGTGTGTGTGTAGTGTTACTGCTGCTACAGAGGTTAGTGTAGAGTCGGCTGTGTGTGTGTAGTGTTACTGCTACAGAGGTTAGTGTAGAGTCGGCTGTGTGTGTAGTGTTACTGCTACAGAGGTTAGTGTAGAGTCGGCTGTGTGTGTGTAGTGTTACTGCTGCTACAGAGGTTAGTGTAGAGTCGGCTGTGTGTGTGTAGTGTTACTGCTACAGAGGTTAGTGTAGAGTCGGCTGTGTGTGTGTAGTGTTACTGCTACAGAGGTTAGTGTAGAGTCGGCTGTGTGTGTGTAGTGTTACTGCTACAGAGGTTAGTGTAGAGTCGGCTGTGTGTGTGTGTGTAGTGTTACTGCTACAGAGGTTAGTGTAGAGTCGGCTGTGTGTGTGTGTAGTGTTACTGCTACAGAGGTTAGTGTAGAGTCGGCTGTGTGTGTGTAGTGTTACTGCTACAGAGGTTAGTGTAGAGTCGGCTGTGTGTGTGTAGTGTTACTGCTGCTACAGAGGTTAGTGTAGAGTCGGCTGTGTGTGTGTAGTGTTACTGCTGCTACAGAGGTTAGTGTAGAGTCGGCTGTGTGTGTGTAGTGTTACTGCTACAGAGGTTAGTGTAGAGTCGGCTGTGTGTGTGTAGTGTTACTGCTACAGAGGTTAGTGTAGAGTCGGCTGTGTGTGTGTGTAGTGTTACTGCTGCTACAGAGGTTAGTGTAGAGTCGGCTGTGTGTGTGTAGTGTTACTGCTACAGAGGTTAGTGTAGAGTCGGCTGTGTGTGTAGTGTTACTGCTACAGAGGTTAGTGTAGAGTCGGCTGTGTGTGTGTAGTGTTACTGCTGCTACAGAGGTTAGTGTAGAGTCGGCTGTGTGTGTGTAGTGTTACTGCTACAGAGGTTAGTGTAGAGTCGGCTGTGTGTGTGTAGTGTTACTGCTACAGAGGTTAGTGTAGAGTCAGCTGTGTGTGTGTAGTGTTACTGCTACAGAGGTTAGTGTAGAGTTGGCTGTGTGTGTGTGTAGTGTTACTGCTACAGAGGTTAGTGTAGAGTCGGCTGTGTGTGTGTAGTGTTACTGCTACAGAGGTTAGTGTAGAGTCGGCTGTGTGTGTGTAGTGTTACTGCTACAGAGGTTAGTGTAGAGTCGGCTGTGTGTGTGTAGTGTTACTGCTACAGAGGTTAGTGTAGAGTCGGCTGTGTGTGTGTAGTGTTACTGCTGCTACAGAGGTTAGTGTAGAGTCGGCTGTGTGTGTGTGTGTAGTGTTACTGCTACAGAGGTTAGTGTAGAGTCGGCTGTGTGTGTGTAGTGTTACTGCTGCTACAGAGGTTAGTGTAGAGTCGGCTGTGTGTGTGTGTGTAGTGTTACTGCTACAGAGGTTAGTGTAGAGTCGGCTGTGTGTGTGTGTAGTGTTACTGCTACAGAGGTTAGTGTAGAGTCGGCTGTGTGTGTGTAGTGTTACTGCTACAGAGGTTAGTGTAGAGTCGGCTGTGTGTGTGTGTAGTGTTACTGCTGCTACAGAGGTTAGTGTAGAGTCGGCTGTGTGTGTGTGTAGTGTTACTGCTACAGAGGTTAGTGTAGAGTCGGCTGTGTGTGTAGTTTTACTGCTACAGAGGTTAGTGTAGAGTCGGCTGTGTGTGTGTAGTGTTACTGCTGCTACAGAGGTTAGTGTAGAGTCGGCTGTGTGTGTGTAGTGTTACTGCTACAGAGGTTAGTGTAGAGTCGGCTGTGTGTGTGTAGTGTTACTGCTACAGAGGTTAGTGTAGAGTCGGCTGTGTGTGTGTAGTGTTACTGCTACAGAGGTTAGTGTAGAGTCGGCTGTGTGTGTGTAGTGTTACTGCTACAGAGGTTAGTGTAGAGTCGGCTGTGTGTGTGTGTAGTGTTACTGCTACAGAGGTTAGTGTAGAGTCGGCTGTGTGTGTGTAGTGTTACTGCTACAGAGGTTAGTGTAGAGTCGGCTGTGTGTGTGTAGTGTTTACTGCTGCTACAGAGGTTAGTGTAGAGTCGGCTGTGTGTGTGTAGTGTTACTGCTGCTACAGAGGTTAATGTAGAGTCGGCTGTGTGTGTAGTGTTACTGCTACAGAGGTTAGTGTAGAGTCGGCTGTGTGTGTGTAGTGTTACTGCTACAGAGGTTAGTGTAGAGTCGGCTGTGTGTGTGTAGTTTTACTGCTGCTACAGAGGTTAGTGTAGAGTCGGCTGTGTGTGTGTAGTGTTACTGCTGCTACAGAGGTTAGTGTAGAGTCGGCTGTGTGTGTGTAGTGTTACTGCTACAGAGGTTAGTGTAGAGTCGGCTGTGTGTGTGTGTAGTGTTACTGCTGCTACAGAGGTTAGTGTAGAGTCGGCTGTGTGTGTGTAGTGTTACTGCTACAGAGGTTAGTGTAGAGTCGGCTGTGTGTGTAGTGTTACTGCTACAGAGGTTAGTGTAGAGTCGGCTGTGTGTGTGTAGTGTTACTGCTGCTACAGAGGTTAGTGTAGAGTCGGCTGTGTGTGTGTAGTGTTACTGCTACAGAGGTTAGTGTAGAGTCGGCTGTGTGTGTGTAGTGTTACTGCTACAGAGGTTAGTGTAGAGTCGGCTGTGTGTGTGTAGTGTTACTGCTACAGAGGTTAGTGTAGAGTTGGCTGTGTGTGTGTGTAGTGTTACTGCTACAGAGGTTAGTGTAGAGTCGGCTGTGTGTATGTAGTGTTACTGCTGCTACAGAGGTTAGTGTAGAGTTGGCTGTGTGTGTGTAGTGTTACTGCTGCTACAGAGGTTAGTGGAGAGTCGGCTGTGTGTGTGTAGTTTTACTGCTACAGACGTTAGTGTAGAGTCGGCTGTGTGTGTGTAGTGTTACTGCTACAGAGGTTAGTGTAGAGTCGGCTGTGTGTGTTGTGTGTGTGTAGTGTTACTGCTACAGAGGTTAGTGTAGAGTCGGCTGTGTGTGTGTAGTGTTACTGCTGCTACAGAGGTTAGTGTAGAGTCGGCTGTGTGTGTGTAGTGTTACTGCTACAGAGGTTAGTGTAGAGTCGGCTGTGTGTGTGTAGTGTTACTGTGTGTATGTGTGTCTTTGCTTGAAGTTTCATGCTGTTTGTTGCACCGAGCTGACAGAAAGTTTAGCATGAGCTGAGGAAGATATAGCGGCTCATTGTCAGCTCTTTTTCGGCCGATTGAGCTTGTTTAATCAGCATTAGCCAAGAGCGAGCTGTGGGAAGCGAAAGAGAAAAGAACTCAGCATAGCCAGTTTGAAGTGCACAGTAGAAGAGTTTCATCACCAGGGATGGGCATTTGTTATTCTAATGTTCAAATCTGAAAAGTATTGGAATATCAATGAGAAAACTACTTCTTTTAAAAGAGTTTATCTTGAGTTGATTAGACTTCCAGTGGCCCTGTTACTGGCTATTTAAGTGATACTAATACTAATTAATGGTAGTATATCTTGTATTTGGTTGATTAAAGAGGATCTGTTATGCTTTTTCGGTTTCCTCTCCTTCCATCAGTTTGTTTTAGCTTCTTGTTTTAGATTAGATTAGATTAGATTCAACTTTATTGTCATTTTGCAGAGCACATGTACAAAGCCAATTAAATTCAGTAAGCATCCAACCAGAGGCTAAAAATACATTATTTACATAAATCGCAAAACATAAATTACTAACAATTTGAGGTTATTGTACATGTGGTGGTATATAAATAAATATATAGAATGTAGGTATACACAAAATGTGAGATAAGGAGGTGGTATATAAAATAGAATATAAATTACATATTCTATTTTATATGTATATATTCTAAAATATATTCTATTTTACTATATATATATATATATACAGTAAGGAGTGAAATGCAAAGATTGCACAGAGCAGCATATGTTTAACAAGTTGTAACAGTGTAAGTAGTAACTACAGATATAAATAGAGCAATGTGAACAGAATTGTGAGTATAAATAGAACTGTACAGGTATGAAATTACAAAAAAAGATGTGCAAAAGTAATAGGACAGTGCAGTGAGTGCAATAATAAGGCTAAAGTGAGGGTGTAGAGTTCAGTAGGGTCACAGCCTCAGAGAAGAAGCTCTTCCTGAGTCTGTTGGTGCGGGAGCGAAGGCTCCTGTAACTCCTGCCGGATGTAAGGAGGGTAAAAAGTTGGTGGTTAGGGTGAGAAGGGTCCTTGATGATGCTTCTCGCCCTGCTCAGGCAGCGCTCGTGCATGTAAACATTCTGCTAGGTTATGAAGCCCAAAGTACACACCAGAGGAAGAAATTGTCTCCCACAGAAACCACTTCTCTCAGCTGCCTAAAACAGCTCATTGGAATTCCAGTCCTTTTTCTACTTACAAAATGACATCATCTCGTAACACAGTTCTCATTGCCCACCTACTGCCAAACTTGGTACCTCCTTACACCCCCGCCATGACCACTATCAATCACTTTTAGAACAGAGTAAGAGAGTGGGTGTGCTGACCAGTTGGAGCACACTGGGTTTACTGGGAGGCGGGGCATTTTCATGCATGTGAAGACCACCAGACAAGGCAGATCTTAGAGTGGATTGTAGTCTTGGAGGCAGCCTCATATCTGCAATGCTATGTCAGTCAAGTGGCTGACCCAGGTAGCCCCAAAGCTGTGATCTGGCATCACTCAGGCAGTCAGCCCAAAAGGCCATGAAGCTGCTTGCATGCAACTGAAGACCACCAGTCTAGGCAGCCCTACAGCTGCAGTCCAGAGTCACCCAAGTGTTGAGACCAGGTAGACACATATCTTTCATGTAGTACAGGTTAGACAGTCAGCCCAAAAGGCCACACAGCAGCAACGTGGTGCTGCTCATGCCTGTAGCTGAACGCCACCAGTTCAGGCAGCCCCACAGCTGCAGTCCAGAGTCACCCAAGTGGTGAGCCCAGGTAGTCCAGGTAAACACACAGCTGTGATCTGGCATCGCTTAGGCAGTCAGCCCAAAAGGCCATGTACCTGCAATGTGGCTCTACTCATGCATGCAACTGAAGACCACCAGTCCGGACAGCCCTACAGCCGCAGTCCAGAGTCACCCAAGTGGTCAGCCCAGGTAGACACACAGCTGTGTATCACTTAGGCAGTCAGCCAAAAAGGCCACGTAGCTGTGCTGTGGCACTGCTCATGCATGCGGTTGAACACCACCAGTTCAGGCAACCCTACAGCTGCAGTCCAGAGTCACCCAAGTGGCCAACCAGGTAGACACACAATTATGATGTAGCATCACTTAGGCAGACAGCCCAAAAGGCCACACAGCAGCAAGGGGGGGGCAAACACCACCAGTCTAGGCAGCCCTACAGCTGCAGTCCAGAGTCACCCAAGTGTTGAGACCAGGTAGACACATATCTGTCATGTAGTACAGATTAGACAGTCAGCCCAAAAGGCCACACAGCAGCAATGTGGTGCTGCTCATGCGTGTAGCTGAACGCCACCAGTTCAGGCAGCTCCACAGCTGCAGTCCAGAGTCACCCAAGTGGTGAGCCCAGGTAGTCCAGGTAGACACACAGCTGTGTATCACTTCAGCCCAAAAGGCCACGTAGCTGTGCTGTGGCACTGCTCATGCATGCGGTTGAACACCACCAGTTCAGGCAACCCTACAGCTGCAGTCCAGAGTCACCCAAGTGTTGAGACCAGGTAGACACACAATTGTGATGTAGCATTGCTTAGGCACCCAGCAGCAATGTGGTGCTGCTCATGCATGCAGCTGAACAACACCAGTCCAGGCAGATGCACAGCTGCAGTCCAGAGTCACCCAAGTGGCCAACCCTGGTAGACATATACCTGTGATGTAGCATTGCTTAGACAGTCAGCCCAAAAGGCCACACAGCAGCAATGTGGTGCAAACACCACCAGTCCAGGCAGCCCTACAGCCGCAATGCAGTCACCCAAGTGGTGGACACCAGGTAGCCCAGGTGGACACAATGCAATGTGGCACAGCTCATGCATGCAGCTGAACACTGCCTATTCAGCCTGCCCTCAGAAAGCAGACAGCCCAGGCAGCTGTGTATAGCAGCCATGTAAGGTCAAACAGGCACTCGAGGCTGGATGGTGTATATTGTTTACATCTTTAGCACCGCTTACATTCACTTAACGCTTTAAAAGACACATGCATGCTAAAAGGCTTACAGCCCGGAGCAGCGCTAGTACTCGATTGTATAGTTAGACACGGGTGCTTAAACATAATCAGCATTAAAGGAGTGTGCGTGCGCGTGTGTGTGCCAGTTTAATGGGTTTAAGTCCTGGAGGCTGTTCTACACTGAGCTCTGAATGAGCCCGTATCGATCGTATCGAGTGCTGGATGTAATTGCGTTAGCTGTTTTGGCTCCGGATGCTGGACTGTTTGTTCTCCCCTCACTCATCACCGGAGCAGAGGAGGAGAGAAGAACGCCAGCAAGAGGAGGCGAAGAGAGGAAAGGAAAACATGAGAAGTGAAGAAAGAGAGAAAGAGTGGAGGACAAAGCAAAGGGAACAAAAATAGAAGGAAAGAGCGAGAAGGAGAAGAAGGTGATGAAAGGAGGAAAGAGCAGGGGATGGAGGAAAGATGAGCAGAGGGAAGGAGAGAAGGAGGAAGAGAAGAGAAGAAATGAGTTTAGTGTTAGAGACACCACCATGAGAGTGTGGATGAAAGAAGAAACAGAAAGAAGGGAGGAGATAAGGAGAAAGAGAAAGAAATGGATTGAAAGGAAAGGAGAGAAGGAGGAAAAACATGAAAAGGGATGAGAAGCAGGGAGAGCAGGGGGGTGGAGAATGAAAGGAGAAGATGAGAAGAAACGGGAAAAGAGTTTATGTAAGAAAAAAAATGAAGAGTGGAGCAGAGAAGAATGGAGAGGAGAAAAGGAGCAAAAGAAGGAATGAGGAAAAGAGGAGAGACCAGTGGGGATGGAAAACATTTGGAGGAAAGGAAGAAATAGAGTGGGAGATGGTGGATGGAAGAGGATGATGGGAGAAGAGAAGATAAGAATAGTAAAAAAAAATAGTAAAGAGAAGAGAATGGATTGAGAGTGAAGCAAAGATAAAGATGAGTGAACAGAAGAGAAAAGGAGGGAAATAAGGAGATGAGAAAGAAAAGAGATGATTGAGAGGAGAGAAAAGAACATGAGAGAAGAGTATAGAGAAGAAGAATAAACAGAAGGATCAAGAGAAACAATGAAAAGTAAAGAAAATAGAAGAGGTGAGTAATGAGAAGAGAAATTAAGGTAAGAGAACACGAGAGAAAATGAAGAGGAGTGAATAGAAGAAGAAATGAAAGTAAAAAGAAGATAAGAGGAGATTGAAAAGATGAGAAAGGTGAAGAGAAATAATGAAAACAGAAGAGACATAAGGAGGTGAGAAGAGAAATGAGGAAAAAAGGGAAAAATAAGGAGAAGAGAATAGAAATGAGGAGAACAGAACAGCAAAGAGAGGAGAAATGAGGAAAAAGAGGAGAAGAGAAAAAGAAAGAAGTAGAAGAGAACAGAAATAAGGGGAGAAGAGAGGAGCAAAGAGAGGAGAAAAGAAAAAAAGAAGTAAGGCTAAGGGGAGAACAGAGGAGCAAAGAAAGGAGAAAAGAGAAAAATAAATGAGGAGAAAAGAAGAGACATAAGGGGGAGAGAGGAGAAAAGAGAAAAAGAAATAAGAAAAAATGATGAGAAATAAGGGGAGGAGAGAGGAGAAAAGAGAAAAAGAAATAAGGAGAAAAAATGAACATAAGGGGAGGAAAGACAAGCAAAGAGAGGAGAAAAGAGAAAAAGAAATAAGGCAAAGGGATGAGAAATAAGGGGAGAAGAGAGGAGAAAAGAGAAAAAAAATGAGGAGAAAAGAAGAGACATAAGTGGAGGAGAGAGGAGCAAAGAAAGGAGAAAAGAGAAAAATAAATGAGGAGTAAAGAAGAGACATAAGGGGAGGAGAGACAAGCAAAGAGAGGAGAAAAGAGAAAAAGAAATAAGGAAAAAGGATGAGAAATAAGGGGAGGAGAGAGGAGAAAAGAAAAAAGAAATAAGGAGAAGAGACATAAAGGGGAGGAGAGACAAGCAAAGAGAGGAGAAAAGAGAAAAAGAAATAGGGAGAAAAGAAGAGGCATAATTGAAGGAGACAGGAGCAAAGAGAGGAGAAATGAGGAGAAATAAGCAGAAGAATAGGGAGAAAAGAGAAAAAATAAGAGAAGATAAGGGGAGGAGAGAGGAGTGAAGAGAAAAGAGGAGAAAAGAGAAATGAGCAGGAGAGAAGCTCTGTGTATTTGGAGGAGCGTCGTATTAATTCTGATTTTAATTAGGATTTTAATGCACACAGGCAGATTGGAATAGCCAGAGGGTGGTGGGTGGTGGGGGTGCTGAGGAGGGGTGAGGGGGGGTTGCTGGGGGGGGTATTGTCTGGTGTTAATTGTTATCCCAGTTTCTGACCAGACTGTGCTCAGTGTAATTTCTTGCTCGGCTCTTGCTCGACTAATTCTATAACGAGTTTGATTACATCACATTTCATTATGGCTCCACTCAAAAACTCAGCTCATTCCCTCTATCTCAGGCCTGCAGCTGTGTGTGTGAGAGAGAGAGAGAGAGAGAGAAAGAGAGAGAGAGAGAGAGAGAGAGAGAGAGAGAGATAGTAATGAAGTTATAAACTCCACCTACAGGATCACTGATACTGTGATGTTCTCCAGGGCTTTGTGAGCGCTGCTATAAGTATGAAGTGATTGAGAAAGAAAGAGAGAGAGAATGAGAGAGAGATAGATATGCACTAGCAAAAGTTTGTTGGTTTGCTGTAGGACTATAAATACATTTAAATTTATATATAAAAAAATAAAAATAAAAAATGACCCTTCAGCTTGTCTTTGCTACCAGAGGTGGAGCCAGTGGGTGCCCAGGGGTTGCCATAGGGTAAGGCTTGGCCACCTCTCTGGCCACCCCAGTTCCCAGTTAAGCGAAGTGAGCCGGGCTGCCTATTTTCCTTCATCTCCGGCTGATGAATGGCCTGTCAGGTCAGTTCTAAATGCTCATTATGCGGCTGTGTAAAACCTCTGTGAACATAAAAACTCTCCCTGGAAGGCAGAACGGGTCGGTTGTGTCCATTTCTCATTTTTTGGTCCACCTTATATGTTACATCACCTACACTCTGGTGCCTCTGCAGGTGCTGCTGACTGCTCCATGATTTAAGGTGGATGGAAATATTCATGCCAGCTAGCTTGTGATTGTTGTAGTTCAGGGTTAAAAGAAGATTGCCTCTGATATCTGACATTGTATCCATGTTCCTCTCCTGCTCTTAGAAAGTTCTTCCTCTCAAGTCTTGGTTCCTCTCAGTGGTTCTTCCTGATGCTACTAGAAGCTTCTTCCTTTCTCGTCTTGGTTCAGGAGGTTGGGGAACTAGCCTTGTGGCCAGAAGGTCGCTGGCTCAATTCCCCTAACTAATAGTGTGTGTTCACTAGTATGTGTGTGTGTATGTGGGTGTTTCACTGCCCCCTAGTGTGTGTATTCACAAGTGTGTGTGTGTGGGTGTTTTACTGCCCCCTAGTGTGTGTGTTCACTAGTGTGTGTGTATGTGGGTGTTTCACGGCTTCCTAATGTGTGTGTCTGTGTGTGTTCAATAGTATGTGTGTCTGTATGTATGTGTTTCACTGCCTCCTTGTGTGTGTTCACTAGTGTGTTTGTTTGTGGATGTTTCACTGCCCCTAAGTGTGTGAGTTCACAAGTATGTGTTCACCAGTATGTGTGTCTGTGGGTGTTTCACTGCCCCCTAGAGTGTGTTGGGTGGGTGTTTCACTGCCTCCTTATGTGTGTGTATTCACTAGTGTGTGTGTGTATGTGGGTGTTTCACTGCCTCCTAGTGTGTGTGTATTCACTAGTGTGTGTGTATGTGGGTGTTTCACTGCCCCCTAGAGTGTGTGTTCACTAGTGTGTGTGTGTATGTGGGTGTTTCACTGCCTCCTAGTGTGTGTATTCACTAGTGTGTGTGTATGTGGGTGTTTTACTGCCCCCTAGTGGGTGTGTTCCTCTTATTTCTCTTTTCTTCTTTTCTCCTTATTTCTCTTCTTTTCCCCTATTTCTCTTATCTTTATTTCTCCTTTCTTCTCTTGCCCTTTCTCTACTCCTTCCCTTATTTTTCTCATTATTTTTTTCTGCTTATTTCTCTTTACCTCTTCCCCTCTTTTTTCCTTCTCTTATCTCTTCCCCCTTTTATATTGATTTCTGTTTCTCTTATTTCTCTAAACGTAAAACCTTTCAGTGAGGAGGACAATGTGGATACAGCCTCATTGTCAAACCAGGAGAGAGAGAGAGAAAGAGAGAGAGAGAGAGAGAGAGAAAGAGAGAGAGAGAGAGAGAGAGAGAGAGAGAGAAAGAGAGAGAGAGGGAGGGAGAAAAAGAGAGAGAGGGAGGGAGGGAGAAGGACATACTGGCCCATGTTGAGTTAAAAGATCACATATTTGACCTCCTTTAATGATGTTCAAACTGCTCTCTGACTCATGATTTGACCGCAATTGCCATCAGTGCATGAAATCAAGTATCACCTACCAGCGCCTCATTTGCATATCATTTGCATAAAGTGGGTCCTAATTCATACAGACGTTAATAAAAACTCAATAAAGCCACAACAGAAAAACAAATATCTCTTAAATTTTAACTTTACAGAGGAGGACAAAACAGTCTTCAGTTTGAATGTCCCTCAATGGAACCAGAATTTGGAGCATTGCTATTGGTCCATTCAACAAGAACTTGATGGCTGCGGTTAGTTCACACGCTTCTTCAGGCTGTTAAATGATTCCGAGTGTGATTTTAATCAGACTGACATGCAGAAGATGAAACTAATGATGTGACTCATGTTTGATCATGTGCTTTAATTAATGAGTCCAACGTATACACACTGCCTATGAAAAGTCTGGGGATGCAATCTCTATTAGAAGATGACATCATCTCGTAACATAATCCTTCATCTTTACACAAAGCACAGGGAGCTAAAACAGTAAAAACTGGCCACTCTGGTCCAGTCTAGCTTGTGAAAGTGGATCTACTAACTTGTTGTACCGGACTTTCAGGATCAGACTCTGACTCTAACTGATACAGCAGAACTGATACCATTATAAAAAAATTAAAAAAAAAAAAAAACAGCCACAGCCGTATGGGGGGTGGAGCTTGTAGCAGGATGCTGCTCTGGCAGGTGAACACCAAGAACAGAGTGGATGAGCTGCATTTAAAACTGTGGAATGCAGGAATACAAGTTCTGCTTTGGCATTGTAGCTAAACTAACCCCCACAAGTTCCTTCAGTAATGACTTTATAGAGACTAAAGCAGCTTGAATACTTAAATACATTGCTCTGTCTTTATTTCAGCTGTTTTAAATAAGGTTCGGTTTACTAGCGTATTGCTGTTGTCTTGTAAAACAAACACTTTTGACTTTGATAGTCTAACTTAAAATGTTTTAAGTAACTAGGGGTGGGCGATATGGCCCTACAATAATATCACAATATTATATAGTATTTTTGCGATAATGATACTCTTGGTGATATGACAAAACATTGAATAAAAAAAGAATATTTCAAGAATACACTACTGCAACAAAATGAAAATAACATTTTATTATTGCATACGATGTGATATGGCACACCCCTAACTGAGATATTAAAAAATACAAGAATTTTCATAAGATTGTAACAGAAGTCGATGATCCAAAATGTCAAGATACTAAATAATGCACTCCAAATATCTCCATATATCCAGGACTGAAGTAAAGTGAATGATACTGAACAGATAAAATCTGTCTCTAGTAGATATATAATAGGAAATAAGAAAAGTGTGAGTTTTTCTATTTCTAAAAACAGTGAAAGTAGTATCTGATGTGATAATTAGGGATGGGTGATATGGTACGAAATTTTAGGGTATAATATCGTTAACGATATTCAAATATGTTGCTGATATTATTGTGTATGATACGATATGGCACACCTCTACTAGTAACTACTTTCAAAGAAATCTTTAGTTGGAAAGACAGACATACATTTTGAGTAACCTTTACTTAACATATCTAGTTCTGTCAACTTAAAATATTAGATTATGGTTACAGAAATATGGGTTGCGATAACTTAGTAATTTAGGTTTAGCTAACATTCAACACTTGTTAGGGCAAAATGAATTTGTAACGGTGGGAAACAAATTAGTCCTAAAGTTGTACTAACTTAAAATAGATTTTAAGTTGGAGTCACTTAAAATTTTTACAGAGTTTTTACAGAGTGACCAGTCAGAGTGCACTGGGCTCACTTGGAGGCGGGGCTTTAGGACACAGGAGCTCTAACAGGGTGTTTAGACAGGGAAAAATATTGTGTTTTGGGGAAATTATAGTATGTAAATGTTTTAATAGAACTTAAAAATTATTATTTTATTTAGACTGAAAGATATCACAGCCTGTGTGCTGTATTGTTTTCTATCTCTGTATAAAAGATGCACGATGCTGCATTTTTTGATAGATGTAAAGACGATAATGTTATTTGTGTGCTCAGTATGCATTTATTGTTGATTTATTTAATCAGAATAATATTAATAAGTAGAGATGAAAAGATCGATCGGCTATGTATCGGTAACGGCCGATTTTTAATCAAAATATGTGATTGGTGATCGGCCGATATTTCTCCAATTTAGCCGATCCTGAGCGTCGATTGATGGCGTTAAACAAATTAGCCTAATTTCTGTATTTCCAGCTAGCGTTTCGTTGAAACCCCCTATGGTCATGTCCCTGCAATTCCTAATCCACTAAAGCAGCGGCCTCACGTTGCGTCCGTCTATGCGACCGGTATGAACAGAACAGCAGCAGCAATTCAATATTCTACATTTAATGATTACAGATTTAGTTTAAAATAACAGAGTCTGAGTTTAATGACTGCAGTTTTTACTGTATTTATTTAATTAGCTTTTTTAGTTTTAAATTAAGGATCTAAATGTAATGATTGCAGTATTGGTGATATTTGTTTGATTTACTTTGTTTATTTACTGTTAATTTAGTTACAAATATTATGCTGTTTCGTTAAAAATGGTAATAAACCAGTTTAGATCATGTTTCATGACTTGCTTACTCTAATAACTACATGTACCCCAGCCGTGGCATATAGCCCCGCCCTCTATCGGTATCAGCTATCGGCCGATCGCGCTTTAATCGGCCTTAAAAATGCTGATCGGTCCATCTCTATTAATAAGTGACTGAAATGTGATATATACTGTTGTTGACGTTTGCTTATATGATAATGTAGTTTTTGAAACCAATCAAGTAACAGTTACAGGTTTTTGACGGAGTTAGATCAGATTATGTTAATTGTTTGGCTTATTTTGAGGAATAATGTAGAAAATTTGAGCATTAAATGATCGGACACTGGAATAAGAGATTGGAGCAGATACGTGTAATGCGGGTTAGTCTTATGAAGTTTAATAGATATATTAGACACACTGACTGATTATGAGACGGCGTTGTTTCATCACTTGCGCAGTACAGAGAGAAGAGTTCAGAGGTTAAGTGGGTTTGCACTGCAGTGGAGTGAATCCGTTCAGACCCTCAGTAACTCCAGAACTCTCCGCTGGGAAAGAAGGCACCGTGTCGTTTGCTGAGAGCACTGTCCGGACCCCCAAGGCTAAATCACTGCGAGATGGCCAAAGTGCTCCAGAGCGCTCGGCTGTTCTTAACTGTGGATCTGGCAACCGGCCACTGGTCAGACAGCGGCTGGAGCTCCGGTTTGTGGACGTTATGTGACTAAATTGCAGAAAGTAAGTTTTGGTGCGGTCGTGTGTGAGAGAGTCGCAGGACGAGCTGACGAAAGTTCTCCAATTTTAGATCCACGTGTCAGAGGGAATTTGTAAAAGCAGAGAGAGAGAGAAAGAGAATGGGAGAAAGAGAGAGAGAGCGAGAATGGAAGAGAAAGAGGGGAAGAGAGAGAAAGGAAAAGAGATAGAGAGAGTGAATGGGAGAAAGAGAGAGAGACAGAAAAGGAAAAGAGATAGAATGGAAGAAAGAGAGCTAGAAAAACAGAGAGAGAGAAAGAAAGAGAGAGAATAGAACAGAGATAGAGACAAAAAAAGAGAGAGAGAATGGGATAAGATAAGAGAAACAGATAAGGAAAAGAGATACAATGGATGAGAGAGATAGAAAGATAAAGAGAGAGAGAGAGAGAAAGAAAGAGAGAGAGAGAAAGAAAGAGAGAGAGATAGGAAAAGAGAGAGAGAG
>CM038716.1:43156602-43161602 GCA_021613375.1 Megaleporinus macrocephalus | reverse complement strand
AAAGAAAGAGCAAGGTCCTCTCTCTCAGCAGCCCTCCACACTTGCACACACTCACACACTGAGAGTCACCTTTACTGCCCATTAAACCCTGCAAGATCCTCGCAAACTCACAATACGTGACTACAAAGGTCTTTAGATGTAAGAGGTGCCAGTTTTTACTCTTTTTAATGTCTTTTCAAAGTCTTTAAATGTCATCTAGTATATGTTTAGCATTGTTGGTTTAGGACCAACACCAGTAGTTAATCAGTTTATCCAGGGGGCAGTCGTGAGCTTGAGTTTAGAGAACCAGGAACCAGCCTTGTGACCAGAAGGTTGTTGGTTCAATCCTCTGAACCTACAGGACGTGACTGAAGTGCCCTTGAGCAGGATACCTAACCCCCAACTGCTCCCTGTTGACTGTGGATAGATGAGGCTGCCCACCACTTGGGGCAAGGGAACTCGCTTCGCCCTAGTGCAGGGGTATTTAATTAGAGTTCAGTAAGGTCCACCTAGAGGAGATCTCCTCAGGCCAAGGTCCGGACCACAGTAATTTCTAAGGTGTGTTCTGATTCAGTGGTGTATCTGTTTACTGAAGTAGTCTAGTATCAGCATCTTATACCATCAACTACTGAAACACCAACACATCACACATACCGTTCAGTATATTTCAGTATATTTACTGTTTAAATACTGAACTGAATGAATGCTTTCATCAATTTTAAGTAAAAACAAGGGCTACATTTAAAATGTTTTTAAAAAGTGCATCATAAAGTGTTTATTTATAATAAAAAAGTAAATAAAATGTTTAGTCTTGTTAACTCAGTCTAACCCTAACCCTAACCTAACCCTTTTTTAAAGTAGGAATTAATAAAAGGTAAGAAAATCTAAGGCAATAAAAATAATAAAGACTACAGATAAATAAATGAAACTAAATACATAAAAAAAAGAAAAAAGGAACGATAGAAAAAGATAAAAAAACAGCAAAAAAAAACAAGATTAAAAAGGAAATTAACTAAAACTGTTAAATAAACCCCCCAAAAAAACCCTAAAAAATAAAATCAGCTAAAACAGCTTCCATCTCTATTTACTAGAGATGGAAGGATCAATTGGCTATTTATCGGTATCAGCCGATTTTAAACAAAATATGTGATCGGCTGATTTTTCTCCAATTTAGCCGATCCCGAGAGTTGATCAATGGCGTTAAACAAATGAGCTTAATAGAAAACATGTCGTCCGTCTGGCAGTGTTTACCGTATGTGACTCAGACTCATCCAGGACGTTTTTAAAATGGGTCAAATCAACGTGTCTCGTTGGAACCAAGACAAAGACATTTAACTCTATTAATCTGATACAGCACTGCACGCAGCTAAATACAGTGAGTATCAGTAAACAGCAGAGCTAGCACACACAGCTAACACAAAACTAATAACCCAGAACACCTACAGACCAGATCTGACCTGTACGAACAAAACAGCAGCAGAAATTCAATATTTTACATTTAATGATTACAGATTTAGTTTAAAATAACAGAGTCTGAGTTTAATGACTGCAGTTTTTACTGTATTTATTTAATTATCTTTTTTCATTTTAAATTAAGGGTCTAAATGTAATGATTACAGTATTGAGAATATTTGTTTGATGTACTTTGTTTATTTACTGTTAATTTAGTTAAAAATATTATGCTGTTTACATGAGCTCGTTAAAAATGGTAATAAACCAGTTTAGACCATGTTTCATGACTTGCTCGCGCTAATAACTACATGTAGCCCTGCCGTGTCATATAGCCCCGCCTTCGATCGGTATCGGCTATCGGCTGATCGCGTTGAAAGGTGATCGTTGATCGGAATCGGCCTTAAAAATGCTGATCGGTCCATCTCTACTATTTACTCTCCGACTGCTTCTCGCCTGTGAGTGCGCCGCACTGATTGCTGATTTTACTACGCACGTGATTGGTCTGTGAGTTTACTGCGCTGCAAGGCCGTATACCGTAAAGACTAGAAAAGCTCCGCCTCTTAAAATAAACACTGCCAGCATTAAATCCTTCTCAGTAGTTTATCAGTTTGGGTCCACATTGGACAACATCTGGGTCCTGACTCGGACCCTAGTGTGTGTTTGTGTGTTCATTAGTGTGTGTGTTTGTGTGTGTGTGTGTGTGTGTGTGTGTGTGTGTGTGTGTGTGTGGGTTTGTATGTGTGTGTGTTCACTAATGTGTGTTTGTGTGTTCATTAGTGTGTGTGTGTGTTTGTGTGTGTGTGTGTGTGTATATGTGTGTGTTCACTAGTGTGTGTATGTGGGTTAAATGTGCAAACACAAACTCTTTAATAGGTCAATAGAGCAACTGGACTCAGAGTCGCTGACTCGAGTCCCCGTTTCTGACCCCTGCTGTATTGGTGTGTATGTGTTTCTGAAAGGAGAGGAGGAGGAACGCCGTCTGCCAACATCTCAGCAGAACATTCCTTTCTTTAACTCTCCTGTCAAATCAGAGGAACTCTGATTGTATGTATGGAAAAGCTGTTTGAGTCACTCTAATTGAATTTGTGTGTGTGTGTGTGTGTGTGTGTGTGTGTGTGTGTGTGTACCTCTAGGGGAGATCTGTGCATTTCGAGTATACGGTCTGGACGCGCCGTTCGAGGCGGTGGTTCTGAACAGGACGTCGGGGGAGGGGCAGCTGCGGGCGCGCCGTCCAATCGACTGCGAGCATCAGAGAGAATACACTTTCATCATCCAAGCCCACGACTGCGGAGCAGGACCAGGAGGAACTGACGGGAAGAGATCTCACAAGTACGTACGTTCAGCCTGTGTGGGGGTCCAGCGTGTATGAATATTCAGTAGTGGTGGGAACAACCGAATTCTTTTCCACCAAAAAAAACCCACCTACAGCTTTGGTTAGAAACTGTGGGAAGTAGGCAGAGCTCATCTTCATCGCTGAGGTTGCTGAGGTTGAGGTTAGGAGGTGGATCAGGTGGGAAACAGCAAGTACTTAGTCATATACAGCCCCCAAACTCCCACAAAGACAGAAATATTTGTGTGTGTGTGTGTGTGTGTGTGTGTGTGTGTGTGTGTGTGTGTGTGTGTGTGTGTGTGTGTTTGTGTGTGTGTATACAAGGTTTATGCTACATGCATACAGGACCTTTCCTAAGCTAAATGATCAAGTTTTAAGGTTAGGGTATAGATAAAGTTAGGATTGTGTTAGGGTAAGGATAAGGTCAGGTTTACGGTTAAGGTTAGGGTTAGTGTAAGGATAGGATAAGGTTAGGTTAACATTAGGATTAGTGTTATAGTTAGGGTAAAATTAGGATTAATGTTATGGTTGGGGTAAGATTAGGATTAGTGTTATGGTTAGGACTAGTGTTATCATTGGGGTAAGGTTAGGATTAGTGTTATGGTTAGGGTAATGTTAGGATTAGTGTTACGGTTAGGGTAAGGTTAGGATTAGTGTGATGGTTAGGGTAAGGTTAGGATTAGTGTTATGGTTAGGGTAATGTTAGGATTAGTGTTATGGTTATGGTAAGGTTAGGATTAGTGTTATTGTTAGGGTAAGGTTAGGATTAGTGTGATGGTTAGGGTAAGGTTAGGATTAGTGTTATGGTTAGGGTAATGTTAGGATTAGTGTTACGGTTAGGGTAAGGTTAGGATTAGTGTTACGGTTAGGGTAAGGTTAGGATTAATGTTACGGTTAGGGTAAGGTTAGGATTAGTGTTATGGTTAGGGTAATGTTATAATTAGTGTTATGGTTAGGGTAATGTTAGGATTAGTGTTATTGTTAGGGTAATGTTAGGATTAGTGTTATGGTTAGGGTAATGTTAGGATTAGTGTTATGGTTAGGGTAAGGTTAGGATTAGTGTGATGGTTAGGGTAAGGTTAGGATTAGTGTTATGGTTAGGGTAAGGTTAGGATTAGTGTGATGGTTAGGGTAAGGTTAGGATTAGTGTTATGGTTATGGTAAGGTTAGGATTAGTGTTATGGTTAGGGTAAGGTTAGGATTAGTGTTATGGTTAGGGTAATGTTAGGATTAGTGTTATGGTTAGAGTAAGGTTAGGATTAGTGTTATGGTTAGAGTAAGGTTAGGATTAGTGTGATGGTTAGGGTAAGGTTAGGATTAGTGTTATGGTTATGGTAAGGTTAGGATTAGTGTTATGGTTAGGGTAATGTTAGGATTAGTGTTATGGTTAGGGTAATGTTAGGATTAGTGTTATGGTTAGAGTAATGTTAGGATTAATGTTATGGTTAGGGTAAGGTTAGGATTAGTGTTATGGTTAGGGTAATGTTAGGATTAGTGTTATGGTTAGAGTAATGTTAGGATTAATGTTATGGTTAGGGTAAGGTTAGGATTAGTGTTATGGTTAGGGTAAGGTTAGGATTAGTGTTATGGTTAGGGTAATGTTAGGATTAGTGTTATGGTTAAGGTAAGGTTAGGATTAATGTTATGGTTAGGGTAAGGTTAGGATTAGTGTTATGGTTAGGGTAAGGTTAGGATTAGTGTTATGGTTAGAGTAATGTTAGGATTAGTGTTATGGTTAGGGTAAGGTTAGGATTAATGTTATGGTTAGGGTAAGGTTAGGATTAGTGTTATGGTTAGGGTAATGTTAGGATTAGTGTTATGGTTAAGGTAAGGTTAGGATTAGTGTTATGGTTAGAGTAATGTTAGGATTAGTGTTATGGTTAGGGTAAGGTTAGGATTAATGTTATGGTTAGGGTAAGGTTAGGATTAGTGTTATGGTTAGGGTAATGTTAGGATTAGTGTTATGGTTAGGGTAAGGTTAGGATTAGTGTTATGGTTAGGGTAAGGTTAGGATTAGTGTTATGGTTAGAGTAATGTTAGGATTAGTGTTTATGGTTAGGGTAAGGTTAGGATTAATGTTATGGTTAGGGTAAGGTTAGGATTAGTGTTATGGTTAGGGTAATGTTAGGATTAGTGTTATGGTTAGGGTAAGGTTAGGATTAATGTTATGGTTAGGGTAAGGTTAGGATTAGTGTTATGGTTAGGGTAATGTTAGGATTAGTGTTATGGTTAGAGTAAT
>CM038716.1:43134102-43154102 GCA_021613375.1 Megaleporinus macrocephalus | reverse complement strand
GGACGAGGTTGACCTCATTTCATGCTTTCATCTGTGAGAGGAATAGAACTTAACAGAATAGAATAGAAACAGAAGGAACAGAACAGTAGATTATAAAAAGTAGAATATAATACTGGTGTAGCTGGGGGTGGCGGGATGGAAGGGAAGGACTAGCAGTATAGGCGAGCCCATACTGACCTGCCCATACTGACCTGTCCACACTCGTACTGAGAGATAACAAGATGGAGGAAGCGACACCATGAGAGCTGAACACCACAGGCTACATTTTACAGCTAAAGTAACACAGCTAATCCACTACAGAGTAATGTAACGTAAATTAATTTAGTATAGAATAGAGTAGAGTACAATATATTAGTTTATATAGAATATAACAGATTAGTTTAGAATAGAATAGATTACTTTAGATTAGAATGCAATAGATTAGTTTAGTATATAATAAATTAGTTTTGTATAGTATCGAATAGAATACTGTAAAATATAATAGTTTAGTATAGAATATAACAGATTAGGATAGAATAGGTTAGTTTAGTATAGAATTGAATAGAGTAGTTTAGTATAGAATAGATTAGTTTTGTATAGTATCGAATAGAATACTGTAAAATATAATAGTTTAGTATAGAATATAACAGATTAGGATAGAATAGGTTAGTTTAGTATAGAATTGAATAGATTAGTTTAGTATAGAATAAATTAGTTTTGTATAGTATCGAATAGAATACTGTAAAATATAATAGTTTAGTATAGAATATAACAGATTAGGATAGAATAGGTTAGTTTAGTATAGAATTGAATAGAGTAGTTTAGTATAGAATAGATTAGTTTAGTATAAAATAGAGTTAGAGTAGTTTATTATAGAATAGAATACAATAGAATAGTTTAGTATAGAATAGAATAGATTAGTTTAGTATAGAATAGAACAGAGCAGATTAGTATAGTATGGTATGGTATAGTATATAATAGATTAGTTTAGTATAGAATAGAATAGAATAGAATAGATTAGTTTAGTATAGAATAGATTAGTATAGTATGGTATGGTATAGTGTATAATAGATTAGTTTAGGATAGAATAGAATAGAATAGATTAGTTTAGTATAAAATAGATTAGTTTAGTATGGAAAAGATAAGTTTAGTATAAAATAGATTAATTTAGTATAGAATAGATTAGTTTAGTGTAAAATAGATTAGTTTAGTATAGAACAGATTAGTATAGTATGGTATGGTATAGTATATAATAGATTAGTTTAGTATAAAATAGATTAGTATAGTATAGTATGGTATAGTGTATAATAGATTAGTTTAGTATAGTATAGAATAGAATAGAATAGAGAAGTTTAGAATAGAATAGAGTAGTTTAGTATAGAACAGATTAGTTTCGTATAGAATAGAACAGAGCAGATTAGTATAGTATGGTATGGTATAGTATATAATAGATTAGTTTAGTATAGAATAGATTAGTATAGTATGGTATGGTATAGTGTATAATAGATTAGTTTAGTATAGAATAGATTAGTTTAGTATAAAATAGATTAATTTAGTATAGAATAGATTAGTATAGTATGGTATGGTATAGTATATAATAGATTAGTTTAGTATAGAATAGATTAGTATAGTATGGTATGGTATAGTGTATAATAGATTAGTTTAGTATAGAATAGATTAGTTTAGTATAAAATAGATTAGTTTAGTATAGAATAGATTAGTATAGTATGGTATGGTATAGTATATAATAGATTAGTTTAGTATAGAATAGATTAGTATAGTATGGTATGGTATAGTATATAATAGATTAGTTTAGTATAGAATAGATTAGTATAGTATGGTATGGTATAGTGTATAATAGATTAGTTTAGTATAGAATAGATTAGTTTAGTATAAAATAGATTAGTTTAGTATAGAATAGATTAGTATAGTATGGTATGGTATAGTATATAATAGATTAGTTTAGTATAGAATAGATTAGTAGAGTATGGTATGGTATAGTATATAATAGATTAGTTTAGTATAGAATAGAATAGAACAGACGAAGGGGAGAAGAGAAGAGAGCTGCTTCTTGGAGCCTGTCTGAGGATGAAGTGATCTTTCTTTCACGCTTCCTGCTCAGCAGAGGATTAATGTTCTTACAGTCAGTATTACTACTCACTCCGAGTCCCGACCATTGAGCCAGGATTTTTTTTTACTTTATATTTCCAAAGCATTAGTTGTTGCCCTAGCAACCATATCCTAGTTTTCAGTCCACTATAATCAGGAGGGACTTCGGCCGACTGTCTTCATAAGTCTGAAGCGCTGGACTCGTGGCAGGTGTGAAGTAGGAGCTCAGAATACACGTCATGTTTACTACTTCAGAACATTCACTCTCCATACAGACAGCAGCTAACCCTGCATCAGCTCTTAGTCACTGGCCACGACTCCTTCACTGTTTACTGACCTCAGCTGTAGTGCCTTCTCAGCGTTTCAACTCCATGGGTTCTCTTATTCAGTTATCTAGAACCTGCTAACACTACCACTCATTCAGTTATCTGGAACCTACTCACACTACCACTCACATTCAGTTATCTACAACCTGCTTACACTACCACTTATGTTCAGTTATCTACAACCTTCTCACACTACCACCCATATTCAGTTATCTAGAACCTGTTTAAACTACCACTCATATTCAGTTATCTAGAACCTGCTTACACTACCACTTATATTCAGTTATCTAAAACCTGTTTAAACTACCACATATATTCCATTATCTAGAACCTGTTTAAACTACCACTCATATTTAGTTATCTAGAATCTGTTTAGACTACCACTCCTATTTAGTTATCTAGAACCAGTTTGAACTACTGCTCACATTCAGTTATCTAGAACCAGTTTGAACTACTGCTCACATTCAGTTATCTAGAACCTGCTTACACTACCACTTATATTCGGTTATCTAAAACCTGTTTAAACTACCACTTATATTCAGTTATCTAAAACCTGTTTGAACTACCACACATATTCCATTATCTAGAACCTGCTTAAACTACCACTTATATTCAGTTATCTAGAACCTGTTTAAACTACCACATATATTCAGATATTTTCCAGCAAGACAATGAGACACGTCACGCAACTAGAACTGTCCCACATTGGTTGAAAGAGCTGACCATGACTTCCAAGTACTACCCTGGACCCCTAATTCCCCAGACTTTAACCCAATGGAGCATCTGTGGGACCACCTGGAAGGTGGTGTTGGCTCTATGGATGCTCCTCCACCCTCCCTCCAGCAGCTGTGGGATGCACTGCAGTCAGCATGGCTCCAGATACCTGTGACCACCTACCAGAAACTTACTGAGTCTCCCAGTCCATCTGGAATGTGAGTTCTCTAGCAGTGACCATCCAAATAATAGCCCTGTGGTCAGAACCTGACTGAAGACAAATGGCGTAGATACGGTGGAACTCACTAAAAGAAGTTTCTAATAAAGTGGCCCACAAAGAGAGAGTTTTATCCTAGAATTCAGAAACGCTTATGATGTGAAGTGACGCGCTGTCCGTCTCGGATTGTCCAGCTGTCTCTGAAGAGGGAGGTTCTTGGGCTGATGCTAAAGAACAGGAGGGAGTTTTGCAGCCCAGCTCCTTCACGACTAATGATGAAGGATCCTTTGTGAGGTGTGAGAGGTTCTTCTCTCGCACGCTTCATCTTACCATCAAAGATGATTAAAAACGAGGATCCGCTGGAGCTGAATGACCTGAGCGTTTCAGTGGTGACCTTCGGTGGTGACTGTTTCAGTAGTGATTGTTTCAGTAATGATTGTTTCAGTGGTGACTGTTTCGGTGATGACTGTTTCAGTAATGATTGTTTCGGTGGTGACTGTTTTAGTAATGATTGTTTCGGAGATGACTGTTCTAGTAGTGACTTTCGGTGGTGATTGTTTCGGTGGTGACTGTTTCAGTAATGATTGTTTCAGTGGTGACTGTTTCGGTGGTGACTGTTTTAGTAATGATTGTTTCGGTGATGACTGTTCCAGTAGTGACTGTTTCGGTGGTGACTGTTTTAGTAGTGATTGTTTCGGTGGTGACTGTTTCAATAATGATTGTTTCAGTGGTGACTGTTTCAGGAGTGACTGTTTCAGTAGTGACTTTTTTGATGATGACTTTTTTGATTATTAATTTTTGGTGATGACTGTTTTGGTGTTGACTGTTTCAGTGATGATGGTTTTGGTAGAGATTGTTTCAGTGATGATGGTTTTGGCAGAGATTGTTTCAGTGGTAACTGTTTTGGTGGTGACTGTTTCAGGAGTGACTGTTTTTATGATGACTGTTTTGGTGGTGACTGTTTCACTGGGGATGGTTTCGGTAGTGATTGTTTCAGTGGTAACTGTTTCAGTGGTGACTGTTTCAATATTGTCTGTTTTGATGATGATTGTTTTGGTAGTGACTGTTTCAGTAGTAATTGTTTCAGTGGTGATTGTTTTGGTAGTGATTGTTTCGGTGGTGATTGTTTCGCTGGTGACTGTTTCGGTAATGACTGTTTTGGTGGTGACTGTTTCAGTAGTGACTGTTTCAGTGGCAATTTTAGCGCATTTAAAGCAGAACTCAAAAATGGTGATTTATTGCCGAGAGCGGGACGCAGGGACGGTCATTCACCAAGAGCATCAGCCCTCATTGTGGTAACTTCAATAGATATCTCTGCAGCATGGACACCCACTGTACCTACCATACCTACAAAACTGATACTTCTTTACATTCTGTTAACAATGTTAGTCAGTTTTGTAATGTTTTCAACTAAAAATCCAAACTTTTGCGTGCATCTGTATGTAAAGCCTGTTATCTGGATGCTGAAATATTAATATCTGGAATGTGTGTGATGCAGCGTTTTTACTAATATTTTTATTAATCACCAAAAAAAGCACTTACTGTCCAGATCACTGTAAACAACACACAGCTGCAAAGCCTTGCACAGGACTCTACATCAAAGTGCATGAACTTTGTATTAAACTGAGGGTTTCTGTGGGTTTCATACCTGAGGAGCACTAGCCTCTAGGGTGTCCTCATTGTGGTGTTCAAAGGGGTCCCCAGTGGCCCCCACTGTGCTAGCCTCTTACCCTAAATTCCTGGCGACACAGGCTGGAACCAGTCGGAGGACCATGAACAACGCACTGCAGAACAGCCCTGGAGGCCTGCACAGTGTAAGGCCTTGTCCACTCCAGCTCTCCGCTTGGATGTGCGTCACACTGATGTTACACAAGACGCAGGTCTGCCTCCGTGTGCTAATTAGCTAGTCATGCAAACTCTGGAGTGCAGAGCATTTTTGTGAGCTCTACCGTCCAGTTTCACTCCACTGAGCGTTTAGAGAAGTCTCTCAGCGCTCATTCAGCTGAGGTTCTCCTTCCAGTGTTAATAATGAGCTGGAAGTTCGGAACCCAGTTCCAGTCATTCCAGCTTCTTCTTACTTCTTTATCAAAAGTCTTCTTCATTCAATTTGGTTTGCATCATAAAAAGAGATGAACCGATCCGTGTTTCTGGGCCGATTCCAATCGCCGATCACTTTTAAAAAAGGGTTGACATGACAAAGAAAATAAAAACTAAATTTAATCATTACAAATTAAAACAACTGAGAAGTAGCTATTACACATTAAACAAAAAATTAAAAAATAACTGTGAACATAAAGTTAGAAATAGAAAAAATACTAAACATAGATAAAAGTTAAGATTTAATTAGTAAGAAATGAAGATAAAAAGTGGGTAACTAAAATAGTTCAAAAGAAATTTAAGGGGAAAAACAAGCTATAATTATAAAATAATAATAAAAAATAAAGTAACATAAAAATAAGATAAAATAACAATATAAAACTAATAAAATAAAATAAATAAAATAATAAAAGAAATAAAAGAAAGAAAAAGAAAGACATAAAAAATTAAGAATAAGTAAGATTAAGTAAATTACAGTTGGCACAAGGCTAGGTGGGGCCTTCCTAAATTCAATAGCCATAGGCCTGATCACACCATAACACAGTCCTGTACCATGATCATTCTCCAGACCCCCTAAAAGACCTACAGTCACCGTATCATCGTCAAACTTAAAAATGTGTCTGTTTTTCATATTTACTTGGACACTCATCTGTATACATAATAGTTTCTAGTGGTTTCTTTGTTTGATGCAGGGCGATAATTTGATCTGCTTCTGAAACACAGTAGCATCTTTTCTATGACCACCATATACGACGTCCCACGATGAGAAGCTGCTCACCTCATTTAGGGTTAATAGCTGGAACATATTAATCATCATTAATTATTCAATCTAAGTAAGTATCTGAGCTTTCACTGCTACTTAAGAGCGAACAAGCCTGCCTTAGGAGGAGAACCCCATCTGAACCACTGTGGTCCTCAACCTCAACCCCTAAATTAGGGCCACCTTCTCGTATCTACACTCACTGTCCACTGGGTCAGCTCCACTGACCATACAGTAGCTCCACTTACAGACTGATCTGATTCATCTGATTCTCTGTATATTTTATTACTCTGTTCTTTAATGATCAGGACCCCCACAGGACCACCACAGAGCAGATACTATTAGGGAGGTGGTGTTGGTGATATTCCTATTTGTTTAAACACTGTGTCCACTCACTGTCCACTCTATTAGACACTCCTACTACTTGCTGGTCCACCTTGTAGATGTAAAGTCAGAGACAGTAGCTCATCTGCTGCTGCACAGTTTGTGTTCCTCTAGTCCTTCATCAGTGGACACATGCTAGTGCCTGTTAACCACGGCTGTGTGACTGACACTCTGTTAAATCTCAGGGTAAACAAAATAGTCCATCCTAAAAAGGTCAGCGTGGTTAAAGCAGATGAGCCGTCGTTGCTGCTGACGTGTCACTGCTGCTGTTTTCACGTTCGCGTCACGCATAACTGAGTCATCCGTATCCCAGTGCTTCCACGTCCCAGCCAATACAAACACAGCGCTGGCTGGTCTTCCTATGGGAGCAACCAAACCAGCCTGCTGAGCACAGGAACAGCCTGTATAACAGGTTTAATAGACGCCCTGAGACAAGACAGACTATCAGGAATATCTGGCATTCCTTATATATTATATTATATTATATTATATTATATTATATTATATTATATTATATTATATTTCTAATAACTATGTAATTACAGATTAACAGCACATGCAACAGCAATAACTACAAGCCTCTCTTATAGACGATTCCTGTACATTCCAGATGTACCAGCTGTGTGTGTGTGTGTGTGTGTGTGTGTTTGTGTGTATGTATGTATGTGAGTGTCACATTGCCCCTATTGTGTCTGTTCACTAGTGTGTGTATGTGAGTGTTATATTGGCCCTATTGTGTCTGTTCACTAGTGTGTTTGTGTATATGTTAGTGTTTCACTGCCACCTAGTGTGTATGTTTACTAGAGTGTGTGTGTGTGTGTTTCACTGCCCCCTAGTATGTATGTTCACTAGTGTGTGTGTGTTTGGGGGGGGGGTGTTTCACTGCCCCCTAGTGTGTGTGTACACTTGTGTGTGTATTTGTGTGTGTGTGTGTGTGTGATTCATTTAATTTGTTTTGTTTTATTTTGTCTCAATTATCTTAGTGTTTTATTTTCATTTCACTGTTAAATTTTAGTTTGTTTATCTTTTTCTGTTAAAATTGTATTTATTTTTAGTTTCTTAATTAAATCTTAATTGTTCTCTTACTTATTTTGTTTTTTTTTATTGTAAACGTATGTAACTCTTATTATTTTAGCTTTACCCTGATTACATTCCATTTTAATTTATTTTAGTCCCTTTAAGCTGTCAATGCTGGGCTTCATTGAAAACGAGGCTCACCCTCAATGTATTTCTGAGCGAAAATAAATATTGATTAATTGATGAATTGATTGATACGAGGCAAAATAGAAACTCATACATGTGTAACTACAAGCTGCACTGCTGTAATACATCCGTAACACTGTCTACATCACTGGTAGTTAGTGTAGTTCATGTATAACTACACTGTTATATAAACTGGAACCGAAAAATATTACATAAAAATGAGCCAATCCTATACAGGCCAACGCATAATCAGACCTTCCAGCAGCGTCCCTGCTACGATTTGAGCCCTGCTCGTACCGGCATCCTGTCTAGAATGAGAGAGACGGTGAAGACAGTGAACTGTAAGTATAATAGCTTTCATCAGGAGAGGAGACAGAAATTAGCTGTAAGGGAAGATGGGATTAAAGGGTGATGGAAATGATGGCAGGATGTGTTGTTGGCTGAGCGAGCGGAAATGAGGCAGAGTGAAGGTTAAGAAAAAGAGATCTAGAGATTGAAGGGAGGAAATGGCAAAGGTCAGGAGACAGCGTGAGTCAGGAGAGAGAGGGGACGGAAGAGACGGAGATGGAGGGGAAAAGGACGGAGATAATGACTTGACAGACGTGTCACGTTGGGGATTTTTAATATGAGCGATGATTCATGGGAAGTGTGGTTTTAAGACCGGGGTCATACTTCTGGCACTAGGAGGGGGTGAGGAGGTCTTCCAGATGTTGATAGATGAAGAGTGGATGCTTACGCCGGCCCCCCACTGTCCCACATATGCTTACGTACACTAGTAGGAACACTTAGTAGCTCTACACTTACAGACTGTAGTTCATCTGATTTTCTGTATACTTTATTACTCTGTTCTTTAATGATCAGGACCCTCACAGGACCACAGTGGTGGTGTTAGTGTGTGTTGTGCTGTTGGGAGTGGATCAGACTAAAGAGTGTGTGTGTGTGTGTATGTGTGAGTGTTTCACTGCCCCCTAGTGTGTATGTTCACTAGTGTGTATGGGTGTGTGTGTGTGTGTGGGTGGGTGTTTCACTGCCCCCTAGTGTGTATGATTACTAGTGTGTGTGTGTGTGTGTGTGTGTGTATGTGGGTGTTTCACTGCTCCCTAGTGTGTCTGTTCACTAGTGTGTGTGTGTGTGTGTGTGTGTGTGTATGTGGGTGTTTAACTGCTCCCTAGTGTGTATGTTCACTAGTGTGTGTGTGTGTGGGGGGGGGGGTGTTTCACGTCCCCCTAGTGTGTATGTTTACTAATGTGTGTGTGTGTGTGTGTGTGTGTGTGTGTGTGTGTGTGTGTGTGTGTGTGTGTGGGTGGGTGTTTCACTGCCCCCTAGTAAGTATGTTCACTAGTGTGTGTGTGTGTGTGTGTGTGTGTGTGTGTGTGTGTGTGTGTGTGTATGTATGTGGGTGTTTCACTGGTCCCTAGTGTGTGTGTTCACTAGTGTGTGTGTGTGTATGTGGGTGTCTCACTGCCCCCTAGTGTGTCTGTTCATTAATGTGTGTGTGTGTGTGTGTGTATATATGAGTGTGTCACTGCCCCTAGTGTGTATGTTCACTAGAATGTGTGTGTATATGTGAGTGTCACTGTGAGTGTCAGTGTGTCTGTTCACTAGGGTTAGTCCTTCATCAGTGGACACAGGATGCCGCCCACAGGGCACTGTTGTCTGGATAGTTTTGGTTGGTGGACGATTCTCAGTCCAGCAGTGACACTGAGGTAATACTAACACACCACCACAAATGCAGAGTATGCTTCACCCCCAAATAAGACTCTGTGGTGGTCCTGTGGGGGTCCTGATCATTAAAGAACAGAGTAATAAAGTATACAGAGAATCAGATGAACTACAGTCTGTAAGTGGAGCTCCTGTATGGTCAGTGGAGCTGATACAGTGGACAGTGAGTGGAGATACAAGGAGGTGGGTTTAATGGTATGGCTTATCAGTGTATCTTATATTACTCATGTTAAGATTGTTGTTATTATAGGATACAAGATAGTACAGTGAGTATGCAGTTTATGCAGTAGGACAAGTGATCACCTGATTTACTCTAATGTCAGACATGGGGACCACCCAACCTCCTCATCAGATTGAACACTATGACTGCAGGCAAAGCCCACGTGATACTACATACTCTTAGAGGTATACAAACCATCAATTTTGTACTCAAGTACATGTAGTTGAGTAATGGTAAGTAGTTGCTACCTACCTCTAACTGTGAAGTGAGTTCTGATCTCTCTCTCTCTCTCTCTCTCTCTCTCTCTCTCTCTCTCTCTCTCTCTCTCTCTCTGTGGTCATTGTTAAACAGAGCTATATTTCAGAGCGGTTCTTATTTCTCAGTCTTCTTTAGCTCTAGGCTTTGGGATAATATATGAATAATAGAGCCTCACACTGACTCAGATTAGCACAGTGTGGAGAGTCAAATGGGCTCTGTAGCTCCGGCTATTTGGATAAACTAATAAGGCATAATACTCGGAGTCTGCGCTTTCAAAAGCACTGCGAGAGCCGAGTCTAGGGCCACGGAGCCCTTAAGTTGTACTGCTTTTGTGTGCAGTGAGACTCTCCGCAGACCTTTGTTCCCAGTTAAGGGAGCGTGACCGAGGGTTGGGCGGGTAAGGCTGATACTCTGTAGAAGCCTTATATATTCCTACCCTGTAGTCGGCTTATATCTATTACTATCACCTTCAGTTCCCCTAAACCTGACCCTGAGTCTACAGCGAACCTCAAGGACGGATTAAGGATAGTCTGGGCCTCCCCCCAACCTGTGCCCCTTGTGATCAAGGGCCCTCTAATGGTATGCCCTGATCTTCTCTAGGGCCCCTTGGTAGGGGCTCTCATAACCAGGGCCCTCTCAAATTATGCCCCCCTCTTTCCTAGGACCCCTAATAGCCAAAAGTCGAAGTCAGAGCAGTGCCACAACGCCTCGTCCCTTTTCATAAGGGGCCCAAAAGCATGGCTAGGGCCCCCAAAAGCATGGCTAGGGTTCCCAAGAGGTCAAAGTCTCTAAAGGTCAGAGGATCCTTAAAATGAAGGGTCCTCGAAAATAAGAATATATTGTATCATAAATGTTGACAGGCATTGCAAAATGTTTTGGGCCAGGGCCCTCCCCCAACCTCAAGGGCCCCTGGGCGCTGGCCCACCAGTAATCCAGCCATGCCGAACCTTAATGAGTACCCAGGCCCACGACTCAGGGGGCCAACCACCTACATTTGGATTACTAGGCCCCTCCAAAACTGATTGGCACTGTGGCAAAGTCAGAGACCACCCTTTATTTATTTATCTGCCATTGAAAATTGCTGGTGAGAACCGCTATAGTGATTCCCTTCTTCAGTGTTGATTTCAGATTTATGAAGGTTGACAGTTATGTAATTGACGTGTTGACTCATTGACCAATCGCTGATCACAAGATGACGAGATCACGAATAAAACCACAACAGACAGGATTTTTACCATCCGTGATGAGCCAAACTCCACAGGTCAGTGAAGCGGGAGCATTAGGCCAACAATGTTTTGCATTGGTCTGTTTGAGTTCTGCCAATTGCTGATAGAGTAACATTGATCCAACACAGTGTTTTAAGGATGGTGAATTAGCTTTTCAGCCACAGCAAGAAGTGTTTTTAGATACATAGACTTAATAACAGTCAACATAAACATATATTTTTATGTTGACTGCCTTTGAAAAGTTGTTGGCCATGTTTCATTGCGTTGATCCAACTAGCAGGCAAGTCGCAGGTCGAGTTAATTGTATCACAAATGCAAAGTATCATAAAAACGCAGAAGAAACGCAGGATGGTTGCGCATAAACAACAAATAGAGGAGTGTGGGTCAGTGAGTCTCTGGATTAGAGTTTGAGGACCTGCCCTATGGGAGTACAGGCAGTTTGGAGACTGTAGGTTAAATAAAACCATAATGTTTGCGTGTGTCTGAAAATGAATGGGACCCTATGGGAGGAACGAGGGATGAATAAACCACAAATAGATGAGTGCAGGTCAGTATGTATGTGGATTAGAGGTTTAGGATCTGCATGAGTGAGTACATCCAGTTTGGAGGGTGTAGGTTAAATGAGTGTGACCGAAAATGAATAGGACTCTATAGGGGAAGAGGACTATAGGGGAAAAAAGAGGGATGGAAAAAAATAAAAAAATAGAGGAGTGTCGGTGGGTATGTCTGTGGATTAGTGTTTGGGGTTCTGCATTTAAAAAGTACAGGCAGTTTGGAGGCTGTAGGTTAAATGAAACTTTGAGGTTTGGGTGTGTCTAAAATTAATGGGACTCTATGGGGGGAAAAAATAGGGATGGGAAAAAAAGACAAACAGACGAGTGCGGGTTGAACCAACACTGCAGATGTGGTCGGGGGTCTGCTCTGAGTCAGTGTATGTGAAACGGTGTCTGTGGGTCGAGCAGAAGTTCAGTAGACTGGTGTGCACTTTTCCATTCTATTCATTCTCTATGGGAGAAAATTCCAGGAAAAAACTGTTGTTATCCGGAATCAGTGCATCCAATCAAAAAACTGTATACAAGCCTGAATCACACAATCAGACCAGACAATCTGGAGCTGGAACGGTGCTGAAACCTGCGGGACGAGTTATGCAGTGAAGATCTTAAGATCTTATTCTTAAGCTCTACATACTTAAGTAACATACTCAAGTATGTATGATACTTAAGTATGTGTGACTCACCGAGACTAATTCCCTGTATTTGTAAAATACTTGGCAAAAAATTGTGTTTCTGATTCCTATAATGTAAACCTAAGACCAGCTATAGTTATAACTCTATAATTAATAACTATTAATAATAGTATAATAATATAAAAGTATAATAACTGTATAATTACAAAGTAATAATGCATGTAACAATGGAACTACTGGTGATGCATTAATTCTCACAGATGGCATACTGAAGTAGAGCTTATATACATACATACATGTGTATAACTTATATAATTACACACGCTTTTCTTAATACAGCATGTATAACAGCGTATACTCTCTTATGTAATTAAACCTGTATAAAGGGTTGAACTGCTGTTTCCTCAAGACTAACTTTCTGATTGCAACAGTAACTGTTATAACTTTTTCATGACAGTGTTATAACCTAAGCTTAATGCACATGTGTAATTATATACCTATAGACTTTTTAATATAATACGTTTATTGGTATTACTTGCATTGTTAATGTGTAATTACACAGTTATTAAGTTCACTGATTATAAAGTGGGACCCCGAGACCTGTAGTCAAGTCCATCAAGTCAAGTTTATTTATGTAGAGCCTTTTACAACAATGTTGTCTCAAAGCAGCTTTACAGAGTTTTGAACACAGACAGTTACAACATATACCCCCCCAGTGAGCAAGCCAGAGGCAACAGTGGCAAGAACACCTCCCTCAGACTGGAGGAAGAAACCTTGGGAGGAACCAAGACTCACAAGAGGAGACCCATCCTCCTCTGATCAAACAGTGTTTGCAGTTTAATAAACTAAACACCAAAGAAAAGAGTCTCTGTTTGAAATCTGGATAGCAAAGCTTTAGAAGCTGCACAGGTAGAGGCAGACTCTGACTGAGGCAGTCTCTGACTGAGGCAGTCTCTGACTGAGGCAGACTCTGACTGAGTCTTTATGTAAAGTGGGCGTGAGTTGAAACAGTCCCATCCTATCTCAGTGCTGGTGCATCTGGATGGTGCACAGTGATGTAACTGAGGGTGTAGCAGTAGACACAGATGGACAGGAGAGCTGGCTGGTGATGGTGAGGAGGAGGTCCTGATGATCAGTCCTCCAACAGCGTTTAACAGACGGGAGGACAGTCATTACCTCAGGAAGAGTAAAGAGAGAGAGTTAGTTGGGCTCGGGAGTAAGACTGTAGAGAATATGAATATTCAGAATTTTAGAGTGTGGCTGGCGACTCCGGCAGATCTAACTATAACAGCCTAAACTAAAAGGAGAGAACCAGAAGAACATAGACATGAGACCACCCTGAGACACTGGGATCCCCCGACTCCAACATCAACAAACCTGTGTGATCGCGTGAAGTGGTGGAACAACAGCACCAACATCTCTGTACATCACATCAAGCTGTAATAGCAGCCTAAAGAAGCCTCACAGTCTATTACAGACGCCTAAACATCTCCACCCTGTTTTTAAAGAACTGGTGTGATGCTAATTGCTGGCACATAAGCTTCTATTCATTGTTAGCTACGTTAGCCTCACCGCTCCAGCGCAGATGGTAAGCACGTCTTGGCTGATCGATCATATTTTTGCTGAAGGGTGAAGAACCTTTGCTTGAAATTGACTCCAGGTCGGGGGGGTCAGCTGACTGGCTGGTGAGCTCTGTATACTGTAGCTTACAGTCCAGCCAGCAGTGCTTCGGAGCTCAGGAAGTGATAAAAATACAGCAGAATGTCAGTTTTTTTTATTTCTGAAGATTGATTGTCAGTTTGAGGCACTTTTTTTCTCCACTCGCACTTCTGTTTGATTGTTTACCAAAAAAATGTGTCTGTCACTTTAAAAATAGCAGCAGGCGGCACAGCCTGGAGCCCTGCACAGTGCAGACGCACACCAGCACACACACTCAAACATACTTTAATTTTAATTCAGGTCAATGGGAAAAAAAATGTATATAATATAAATGTATATAATAAAATGTATATATATATATATATATAAAACAACGGTAAAAATGTATGGAATGATGTGTATGTTCACTAGTTCACTATATACCTGCTATATACATATGTGTGTGTATATACACATCCACTTCATCCCAGCATCATCGGGCAAAGGCTGGGGTCACCATGGATAGGAGCTGTGGCTTAGGGGGAGATGTGAGATGTGGTTTAGGAGGAGATGTGAGATGTAGTTTAGGAGGAGACGTGATTTAGGAGGAGATGTGAGATGTGGTTTAGGAGAAGATGTGGTTTAGAAGGAGATGTGAGTTGTCATTTAGCAGGAGACGTGATTTAGGAGGAGATGTGAGATGTAGTTTAGAAGAAGATGTGGTTTAGGAGGAGATGTGTTTAGGAGGAGATGTGTTTAGGAGGAGATGTGGTTTAGGAGGAGATGTGAGATGTGGTTTGGGAGATGATGTAGTTTAAGAGGAGATGTGAGTTGTTGTTTAGCAGGAGACGTGATTTAGGAGGAGATGTGAGATGTGGTTTAGGAGGAGATGTGAGATGTAGTTTAGGAGGAGACGTGATTTAGGAGGAGATGTGAGATGTGGTTCAGGAAAAGATGTGGTTTAGGAGGAGATGTGAGTTGTTGTTTAGCAGGAGACGTGATTTAGGAGGAGATGTGAGATGTGGTTTAGGAGGAGATGTGAGATGTGGTTTAGGAGGAGATGTGAGATGTGGTTTAGGAGGAGATGTGAGATGTGGTTTAGGAGGAGATGTGAGATGTAGTTTAGGAGAAGATGTGAGATGTAGTTTAGGAGAAGATGTGGTTTAGAAGGAGATGTGAGATGTAGTTTAGGAGAAGATGTGAGATGTAGTTTAGGAGAAGATGTGGTTTAGGAGGAGATGTGAGATGTAGTTTAGGAGAAGGTGTGGTTTAGGAGGAGATATGAGATGTGGTTTAGGAGGAGATGTGAGATGTAATTTAGGAGGAGATGTAGTTTAGGAGAAGATGTGAGATGTAGTTTAGGAGGAGGTTTGAGATGTGGTTTAGGAGGAGATGTGTTTAGGAGGAGATGTGTTTAGGAGGAGCAGTGAGATGTGGTTTAGGAGGAGATGTGTTTAGGAGGCAGAGTTTGGGTCAGCTTGACAGTTTGACAGATCTGATAGTGGACGGTGATGCTGGACACCAACAACATCCATAAATTATTAACCTGCTGTATTTCACACTGTGTCATACACTATCAGCTGTTTATATGAGAGAGAGAGAGAGAGAGAGAGAGAGAGAGAGAGAGTGTGTAAGAGCAGTGTTACTGTAGCAGCAGTAACACTACACACACACACAGCCGACTCTACACTAACCTCTGTAGCAGCAGTAACACTACACACACACAGCCGACTCTACACTAACCTCTGTAGCAGTAACACTACACACACACAGCCAACTCTACACTAACCTCTGTAGCAGTAACACTACACACACACAGCCGACTCTCCACTAACCTCTGTAGCAGCAGTAACACTACACACACACAGCCGACTCTACACTAACCTCTGTAGCAGCAGTAACACTACACACACAGTCAACTCTCCACTAACCTCTGTAGCAGCAAAACTACACACACTCAGCAGACCCTAGACTAACCTCTGTAGCAGCAGTAACACTACACACACACACAGCCGACTCTACAATAACCTCTGTAGCAGTAACACTACACACACACAGCCGACTCTACAATAACCTCTGTAGCAGCAGTAACACTACACACACACAGCCGACTCTACAATAACCTCTGTAGCAGTAACACTACACACACACAGCCGACTCTACAATAACCTCTGTAGCAGCAGTAACACTACACACACACAGCAGACTCTACACTAACTTCTGTAGCAGCAGTAACACTACACACACACAGCCGACTCTACAATAACCTCTGTAGCAGTAACACTACACACACACAGCCGACTCTACAATAACCTCTGTAGCAGTAACACTACACACACAGCCGACTCTACACTAACCTCTGTAGCAGTAACACTACACACACACAGCCGACTCTACAATAACCTCTGTAGCAGCAGTAACACTACACACGCACAGCCGACTCTACACTAACCTTTGTAGCAGTAACACTACACACACACAGCCGACTCTACACTAACCTCTGTAGCAGTGACACTACACACACAGCACTCTACACTAACCTCTGTAGCAGTAACACTACACACACACAGCCGACTCTACACTAACCTCTGTAGCAGTAACCCTACACACACAGCCGACTCTACACTAACCTCTGTAGCAGTAACACTACACACACACAGCAGACTCTACACTAACCTCTGTAGCAGTAACACTACACACACAGCCGACTCTACACTAACCTCTGTAGCAGTAACACTACACACACACAGCCGAATCTACACTAACCTCTGTAGCAGCAGTAACACTACACACACACAGCCGACTCTACACTAACCTTTGTAGCAGTAACACTACACACACACAGCCGACTCTACACTAACCTCTGTAGCAGCAGTAACACTACACACGCACAGCCGACTCTACACTAACCTCTGTAGCAGTAACACTACATACACACAGCCGACTCTACACTAACATCTGTAGCAGTAACACTACATACACACAGCCGACTCTACAGTAACCTCTGTAGCAGTAACACTATACACACAGCCGACTCTCCACTAACCTCTGTAGCAACAGTAACACTACACACACACAGCCGACTCTACACTAACCTCTGTAGCAGTAACACTACACACACACACAGCCAACTCTACACTAACCTCTGTAGCAGTAACACTACACACACACAGCCGACTCTACAATAACCTCTGTAGCAGCAGTAACACTACACACACACAGCAGACTCTACACTAACCTCTGTAGCAGCAGTAACACTACACACACACAGCCGACTCTACACTAACCTCTGTAGCAGTAACACTACACACACACAGCCGACTCTACAATAACCTCTGTAGCAGCAGTAACACTACATACACACAGCCGACTCTACACTAACCTCTGTAGCAGCAACACTACACACACAGCCGACTCTACAATAACCTCTGTAGCAGCAGTAACACTACACACGCACAGCCGACTCTACACTAACCTTTGTAGCAGTAACACTACACACACACAGCCGACTCTACACTAACCTCTGTAGCAGTGACACTACACACACAGCAGACTCTACACTAACCTCTGTAGCAGTAACACTACACACACAGCCGACTCTACACTAACCTCTGTAGCAGTAACACTACACACACACAGCCGACTCTACACTAACCTCTGTAGCAGCAGTAACACTACACACACACAGCCGACTCTACACTAACCTTTGTAGCAGTAACACTACACACACACAGCCGACTCTACAATAACCTCTGTAGCAGTAACACTACACACACACAGCCGACTCTACACTAACCTCTGTAGCAGCAGTAACACTACACACGCACAGCCGACTCTACACTAACCTCTGTAGCAGTAACACTACATACACACAGCCGACTCTACACTAACCTCTGTAGCAGTAACACTACATACACACAGCCGACTCTACAGTAACCTCTGTAGCAGTAACACTATACACACAGCCGACTCTCCACTAACCTCTGTAGCAACAGTAACACTACACACACAGCCGACTCTACACTAACCTCTGTAGCAGTAACACTACACACACACATAGCCAACTCTACACTAACCTCTGTAGCAGTAACACTACACACACACAGCCGACTCTACAATAACCTCTGTAGCAGCAGTAACACTACACACACACAGCAGACTCTACACTAACCTCTGTAGCAGCAGTAACACTACACACACACAGCCGACTCTACAATAACCTCTGTAGCAGTAACACTACACACACACAGCCGACTCTACAATAACCTTTGTAGCAGTAACACTACACACACAGCCGACTCTACACTAACCTCTGTAGCAGCAGTAACACTACACACACACAGCCGACTCTACAATAACCTCTGTAGCAGCAGCAACACTACACACACACAGCCGACTCTACACTAACCTCTGTAGCAGCAGTAACACTACATACACACAGCCGACTCTACACTAACCTCTGTAGCAGCAACACTACACACACACAGCCGACTCTACAATAACCTCTGTAGCAGCAGTAACACTACACACGCACAGCCGACTCTACACTAACCTTTGTAGCAGTAACACTACACACACACAGCCGACTCTACACTAACCTCTGTAGCAGTGACACTACACACACAGCACTCTACACTAACCTCTGTAGCAGTAACACTACACACACACAGCCGACTCTACACTAACCTCTGTAGCAGTAACACTACACACACAGCCGACTCTACACTAACCTCTGTAGCAGTAACACTACACACACACAGCAGACTCTACACTAACCTCTGTAGCAGTAACACTACACACACAGCCGACTCTACACTAACCTCTGTAGCAGTAACACTACACACACACAGCCGACTCTACACTAACCTCTGTAGCAGCAGTAACACTACACACACACAGCCGACTCTACACTAACCTTTGTAGCAGTAACACTACACACACACAGCCGACTCTACAATAACCTCTGTAGCAGTAACACTACACACACACAGCCGACTCTACACTAACCTCTGTAGCAGCAGTAACACTACACACACAGCCGACTCTACACTAACCTCTGTAGCAGTAACACTAAACACACAGCCCACTCTCCACTAACCTCTGTAGCAACAGTAACACGACACACACACAGCAGACTCTACATTAAGCTATGTCACAGCAGTAACACTACACACACAGCCGACTCTACAATAACCTCTGTAGCAGTAACACTACACACACACAGCCGACTCTACACTAACCTCTGTAGCAGCAGTAACACTACACACGCACAGCCGACTCTACACTAACCTCTGTAGCAGTAACACTAAACACACAGCCCACTCTCCACTAACCTCTGTAGCAACAGTAACACTACACACACACAGCCGACTCTACACTAACCTCTGTAGCAACAGTAACACTACACACACACAGCCGACTCTACACTAACCTTACTTGTTTCTTAGGTTTAACTACTTTGGCTTGTTCTGTATTACATGTATTGCCTCAAGCCTCTGAACTTTGCTGCCTTCAAACTGTTGCTGCTTAATTTATCTTCTAGTCTGGTTTTTTATTCTAACGTGACCTCCTTGATCTCAGCTCTGACCTCCCTGCTCGCCTCGTCACCTCTTAATAAGCTCCTACGAAGCAGAGGTGAAGAGAAAACTAGATGAAGACGAAAACAGGAAGTGAGAGAATAGGAAATAAATACAGAGAGGAAAAGAGAAACAGAGTCAGAACAATGAGGGCGATATAGGCTGAGAGAGAGAGAGTGGGGTACAGAGGGGGGAGAGAGGGAAAGAGAAAAAGAAACTAGAGAGAGAGTAAAATGAGAGAAAGGGAGTAAGAGAGGAATAAAGCAATAGAGCGTCATTATCACTTTGTATCTTCTTAATCCATACAGGATTATTCAGTCTGAGCCTGACCCACCTCTCTCTCTCTCTCTCTCTCTCTCTCTCTCTCTCTCTCTCTCTCTCTCTC
>CM038716.1:43129102-43131602 GCA_021613375.1 Megaleporinus macrocephalus | reverse complement strand
AGCATAATAAACGTCTGTAGCTTCACAGGGACCACAGATCCACACTGTACGCATCATGTCGTAGCTCATTAATGATGAAATACTCCGTCCGCTCAGAGCAGCAAACACGGCCGCTCATCCATGCGACTAGATAATTACTACAACGCGTGCGTCAGCCATAAACAGCTCTCCATTAGTAACTCTGATGTAAACGCTGATCCTGTGGTTTTAACTGATCCCGGTCCAGCACTAGTGTCTGCTCCCTCCAGATAGAAATATTAACGTATCAGTGATCCCCTGGAGAAAAATTAGCTGGTGAGCATCAGAGATTTGCCGGCTACGGCCTCACCAGCAGTTATGAGACCCAAATTCAAAGCCCTTAAAACCGTCTAGAGCCAGATTGGGGTGGGATTATATTCACATGAGGTTCTGGGGTCGTTTCCTCTTTTACTGAAGCTTTATTCTTTATTCTTTATTCTTTATTTGGAGCCCCATTAGCTTCCACAATGTGGTTGCTAGTCTTCCTGGGGTCCACACCAAGACGAAATCAATCAAAATAAACAGTCAACATAAGAATCAACATAAATCAAACAAATGCATCAGAAGACAAAAACTGAACAAAACAAAAATCAAAAACACTGAAGCTTCTGGGTCATTTTATGTGTATCCAGCTCTGCAGTGTCTGTTTATCTTTTTCAGGCCTGCTTTTCACCAGACTTGGTGCTGCTCTGCTCATTTTGGTCCCACCTGGGTTGGGGGGGTGCACAGAGTTGTTGGCTTTATTGCTCGATGATGATGCTTTAAGCTTGATTTCGAATGTCAAGTTTATTTGTGTAGCGTGTTTTACAACGATGTTGTTACGAAGCAGCTTTACAGGAGTTTAAAAGCATGAAAACATGATCACAACACTTAATCCACTGTGAGTGAGCCAGAGGCGACGGTGGAGGAAGAAACCTTGGGAGGAACCAGACTCACAAGCAGAGACCCGGCCTCCTCTGGTGGAGCAGTATTTACAGTTTATTAAACTAAAGCTGAGTCTGAAGGTAGAAGCTTTAGAAGCTGCTCAGGTGCTACATCAGGTGGATGATACAGCGGTGCAGTCAAGGATGGAGCAAATGGAACGAATGGAGAGGAGAGCTGGTTGGTGCCAGGTGACAGGGGGGGCCCTGGTGGTCAGTCCTTTTACAGTATTCGACGGAACAGGTGGGCGGTTATTACCTCAGAAAGAAAAAAGAGACAGTTCTGGTTTGGGTTAGTACAGCGGATGAGGAGAGTTTAGAGTGTAGCTGGCGAATGTGTTTACAACACTAACAATGTGGACTCCTCAGAGAAGAGGGTCCCTCCCTTCGGCCAGCAATGTAATTGACATGCAACACTGTACAGAAGGACATAAGGCGTGTGAGCTCCTACATAGGCAGCATTTTACATCATAGTATGCGCTCCTGACATGTAGACTGTCCCAATTCTTACATACCTTAAACATACTGTCTACTGAGGAACCTTATTTAGACCTGATTTTAAGAAGCATCGAACTCTTCCTCAGCCACTAAGACAATCCCATGATGCAACGCAGGCTAATCTAGGAGCAGTGAAGTGGTTTTAAAATGTGAGTTATTTTGATTCTCTGGGGTTTTAATGTGTTTCTGGTCATATAATCACACAAAACAGTATTTTATTATCAACTCTGTAACGAGTCCTTCACCATTTACACTTTTATACTCCAGACATTAGCATTTATGCTAGCGGATTTTTAAGACTCAGGCTATTGTTTTGCATGCCGGCCGGTAACTTAGCAACCAGCTAAACCACCGGTCGCATGATGCAGTGGGCAGGAACAAGCCGTGACGCAGTCTCTCTCTAACTAGAGCGTCTCAGTAATCTGTTTTATGAGGAGAGATGAGGAGAGAACGCTGCTACTTACACACTCACTACCTAGACAGCCTACTTACACACTCACTACCTAGACAGCCTACTTACACACTCACTACCTAGACAGCCTACTTACACACTCACTAGGATTTGAGACAGACCCGATATCTCTGTTTTTTTGAAGGCTATGATAAAAGTCACATGTGGTTGGAGAGGGAGCATAATGGCCTATAATCATTAAGACAGTCACTCTTATTTTCGCTGAGGCACTCTCCACAACTTCTCAGTCTCTCCGCATCTCTCAGCAACAAGGCCGCCTAGGGTGCGCCTAAGTAGGATGCAAATTCACAACATAACTGTATCTCTGGTCATGCGTGAATCTGGGTCTCAACAACAAAACGACAGCTCTGTATCTCTACAGCTTCTACAGACAGATATAACTGAATTCCAAACATCTGTACTCTGTGCTTTTGGGCTGCAAGAGTTCGTATCTAAAGCCCTCTGTAGTGCACTCTGTAGGGAGCAGGGAGGGGTGTGAGATATAGGCTTTGGGTTGGTGATATATAAGATACTGACTTAGATACTGACTCCTGCAGCCCAGCACATTGTACAGACATTTGGGATTTATATGTAATGACCAGGGGGGTGTAGT
>CM038716.1:43099102-43121602 GCA_021613375.1 Megaleporinus macrocephalus | reverse complement strand
ACATCTCTCTCTCTACATCTCTCTCTCTCTCTCTCTCTCTTTTTCTCTCTCTCTACATCTCTCTCTCTCTCTCTTTTTCTCTCTCTCTACATCTCTCTCTCTCTCTCTACATCTCTCTCTCTTTTTCTCTCTCTCTCTACAACTCTCTCTACATCTCTCTCTCCATCTCTATCTCTCTCTCTCTCTACATCTCTTTACATCTCTCTCTCTCTCTCTCTCTCTCTCTCTCTCTATATATATATATATATATATATATATATATATATATATATATATATATATATATATATATATATATATATATATATAAAGAGAGAGAGAGCCAGCTCTGTCTTTATTGGATTTCATAATCAGATCTCTGGGCCTTAATCCGATCTACAAAACCAAAAAGAGTATTCTGTTATATATATATATATATATATATATATATATATATATATATATATATATATATATATATATATATATATATAGTTTTTATTTATATATGTGTGTGTGTGTGTGTAGTGATTAATCGGATTGCTTACTGTCTGAAACCAGATGGACCCTCATGTGCAGTTTTCTTGGGGTCACCCGTTGTGGCCAGTGTCCTCCCTGAAATCTGTTCCTGCCACGTCATTAGCGTCTTAACGAGGAGAGGGTTTTATTTCTGTTAGCTCGTTATATGCCTGTTACGTCCTGCGTTCTGGAATTCAGAACATATATTTTCCTCCTGTTTTTTTTTCATCTCTTCTCTGGATTTTTCACAGGTGGCTGCTGTTCGGCTGATTTGCTGCTCGTTGCTCTGTCTGTCCTCGCCCCCTATTGGCTAGTCTTGATGGTGGGAAGATTTAAAAGGATGTTCACTCCTGCAGCAGAGGAGCTGCTCTTTTGTCTGTCCAGGCCGATATGTTGTTCCTATTGTTGTAGAGTTATGTTTTAAGAAACAGGATTTGTAGGGGTGACTTGCCCTTTGGTTGATTTTATTCTGTTTATATGTAGAGTTTATATGTTTTTCTGTTTTTGTTTCAGTTAGAATTCAATATAATTATTTATCAGCCCTTTTTCAGTCAACTTGCATGTGGTCAGTATCCAGGATTCTGTGAATTCAGGGTGACACTGGCCAAAATAAAAGAAAAACAATCCCACAAACTTTCCCTAAAAGAAGGAAAAACTCAACTCTACCCATAAACACAGTCTAAAGGACAGGTCACCCCTACAAATCCTGTTTTTAAAATATGACTCTCTAAAAATTAGACCAAAAACAAAAGTTTGGCCTGTTACTGATGGTCAGCCAACTGGAGCACAGGTCAGCCTGGACGGAAGATAGAGCAGCTATTGTAGGAACAAATGTCCTTTCAAATCCTGCCGTCATCAAGACTAGCCAATGGGGACACAGCAAATCACCCAAACAGCAAAACACATGTATTCCAAACACAGGACGTAACTAATCTAGGTCTAACTCTTTGTCTTTAAAGAGGCAGTGAATTGACCACTGGCCAAACAGCTCTCCAACAACTTAGACCCCTGCTCACACTTTCTTTTCATAATTAGTATCGACAGTCAGCAATACACCCCCTCCCTAATGGCATCTTGACAACCTGCCACCCATTTGCCATCCCGGGAAAAATTTTTAGCATCTCTTATTAGTTCAAAGTTGGGAGCATGAAATTGTCCAGAGTCTCTTGGTCTGCTGAAGCATTAAGAGTTCCTTTTACTGGAACTAAGGGTCCGAGCCCACCTCCTGAAAAACAACCCCACACCATGATCCCCCCTCCACCAAACTTTACACTCAGTACCGTGCAGTCAGACAAGTACCGTTCTGGCAACCACCAAACCCAGACTCGTCCATCTGATTACGGAGAAGTGTGATTGGTCACTCCAGACAACACGTCTCCACTGCTGTAGAGTCCAGTGTTGGCGTGCTTTACTCCACTGCATCCGATGCTCTGCATTGTTCTTGGTGATGTAAGGCTTGGATACAGCTGCTCGGCCATGGAGACCCATTCCATGAAGCTCTCTACGCTCTGTTCTTGAGCTGATCTGAAGACCACATGAAGTTTGGAGATCTGTAGTGATTGACTCTGTAGAAAGTTGGTGAGCTCTGTGCACTATGCTCCTCAGCACCCGCTGACCTGCTCTGTCATTGTACGTGTTCTACCACTTGGTGTCTGAGTTGCTGTCATTCTCAATCACTTCCACTTTGTTCTAACACCACTGACAGTCCACTGTGGAATATTTAGTAGTGAGGAAACTTCACCACTGGACTTGTTGCACAGGTGGCGTCCTATCACGGTACCACGCTGGAGTTCACTGAGCTCCTGAGAGAGACCCATTCTTTACTAATGTGTGTAGAAGCAGTCTGTATGAGTAGGTACTGGTTTTATACACCTGTGGCCATGAAGTGATTGAAACACCTGAATTAACTGATTTGGATAGGTGAGTGAACACTTTTGGCTGTATAGTGTACATGTAGAGCAAAGTGCTATAGTCTAGATTGATTTCATCACCATGTCTTCTCAGAAATGAGACATTCAGGATATAATTTTGAGCCAAATCTTAATTTGTGAAGTTATTCCTGTAATTTCAGAGTTTTCTGCTGTTCAGTTCATCATTCTGGACACATCTCACATTCCTTACAACTAACAATTAGTCAAAACCCATCAAGTTGTAGAGAAGCAGCACCAATTCATACTCCTGTCTCCAATGCTGGGAGTCGAGAAGCTCCTTACTGTGAGCTGATAAATTAATGCTTAGATTATGAATGTTATATCCAAGTTTATATACACACCACCATTAGAAAATTTGGAGACACCTAATTGAATATCCATCCATCTATTATCTTCCGCCAATCCAAGCATCATTGGGCGAAGGCATGGTACACCATGGACAGCTCGCCAACACATACTCACACACAAACTCACACCTACAGGCACCCTACTAACTACTACACCACCGTACTAACCACTACACCACCATACTAACCACTACACCATCCTACTAACCACTACACCACCATACTAACCACTACACCACCATACTGACCACTACACCACCATACTGACCACTACACCATCCTACTAACCACTACACCACCATACTAACCACTACACCACCATACTGACCACTACACCATCCTACTAACCACTACACCACCATACTAACCACTACACCACCATACTGACCACTACACCACCATACTAACTACTACACCACCATACTAACCACTACACCACCATACTAACCACTACACCACCATACTAACTACTACACCACCATACTAACCACTACACCACCATACTAACCACTACACCACCATACTAACCACTACACCACCATACTGACCACTACACCACCATACTAACTACTACACCACCATACTAACCACTACACCACCATACTAACTACTACACCACCATACTAACCACTACACCACCATACTGACCACTACACCATCCTACTAACCACTACACCACCATACTAACCACTACACCACCATACTGACCACTACACCACCATACTAACTACTACACCACCATACTGACCACTACACCACCATACTGACCACTACACCACCATACTAACCACTACACCACCATACTAACTACTACACCACCGTACTAACCACTACACCACCATACTAACCACTACACCACCATACTAACCACTACACCACAGTACTAACCACTACACCACTATACTAACCACTACACCACCGTACTAACCACTACACCACCATACTAACCACTACACCACCATACTGACCACTATACCACCATACTAACTACTACACCACCATACTGACCACTACACCACCATACTGACCACTACACCACCATATTAACTACTACACCACCGTACTAACCACTACACCACCATACAAACCACTACACCACCATACTAACCACTACACCACCATACTAACCACTACACCACCGTACTAACCACTAAACCACCGTAATAACCACTACACCACCATACTAACCACTACACCACCTTACTAACCACTACACCACCGTACTAACCACTACACCACCATACAAACCACTACACCACCATACTAACCACTACACCACCATACTAACCACTACACCACCGTACTAACCACTAAACCACCGTAATAACCACTACACCACCCTACTAACCACTACACCACCATACTAACCGCTACACCACCATACTAACCACTATACCACCGTACTAACCACTAAACCACCATACTAACTACTACACCACCCTACTAACCGCTACACCACCATACTAACCGCTACACCACCATACTAACCACTATACCACCGTACTAACCACTAAACCACCATACTAACTACTACACCACCGTACTAACCGCTACACCTCCGTACTAATCACTACACCACCATACTAACCACTACACCACTGTACTAACCACTAAACCACCGTACTAACCACTACACCACCGTACTAACCACTACACCACCATACTAACCGCTACACCACCATACTAACCGCTACACCACCTACTAAACACTACACCACCATACTAACCACTACACCACCATACTAACCGCTACACCACCGTACTAACCACTACACCACCGTACTAACCACTACACCACCTTACTAACCACTACACCACCGTACTAACCACTACACCACCATACTAACCACTACACCACCGTACTAACCACTACACCACCATACTAACCACTACACCACCATACTAACCACTACACCACCATACTAACCACTACACCACCGTAAATAATCAGATAACAGCAGAAATCACATTGTGATCAGATTAGTTTGTGCATGTAAACATACTCATTGCTCATTTTCAAAACGTGTCAACAAGCAGTGGACAGGAGAGCAAAGATCTGACCGATGATCAGGCGATTGATGGTACAAGTACTGTTTGAAAATTTGAAATGTTCTGGTTTTGTCCAATCTGATCCGCTTCTGTTGGACGTTTGATTTATTTCCCTCAGTTCTGGGCATGTTTCCAAAGATCTGTCAGAACTGCAGCCTACAAAGGGCTGTTATGCACCGCTGAGTGGACGCGGGAAGGCAGTATCTAATGGGATCTTTAAAAATAATACGCAGCAGTTGTCCATTTCTGGCGCATTGTGGTCAGAACGTGGAGCAGAAGAGGTTTTTTTCTGGCACCACGTAGGACTTATTCCACACAATGGGCCGTGTTCTGTGTTGTATGTAGAGAGGGAAAAAAACAGCACTGTGATTCACGGGTTGAAACAGAACAACTCGACATCCAAAACATCACATTTATCTCCGAGTCGGAGCTTAAAACCCGCCGGAAGTGTGGATGTTCACGCTGAACTGATAAATGGAATGATGAGAAGGAGGGAAAGATACTTTTTATAGCTGACATTAAAGTGTTGAGGCAGAGTCAGACAGCAGGAGAGGCGAGGGAAAGGAGATAAAGACTTTGTGTGTGTGTGTGTGTGTGTGTGTGTGTGTGTGAGAAGAGAATAAACAGTTTCCCGCTGCGTCTCATAAGCAGGAGTAAATAATTCAGCACGGATTCACACGGAGATGCTCAGCCACCTACACACACTGTGTGTGCTTTAACACCCGGCAGAAGCTGTTGTGTGTGTGTGTATAAGTCGGTCTATCACTGACAGCACACAAATTCACATACGTGCTCCAGTTCTTCAGTCTCGTGTGCCGTTACCGTATGACTGGGCTGTTTTCTAACCTGATTGGTTTGTTTTCCAGCCATCAGAACCAACAGAACCGCATAGAATAGCTACGGATATGAACCCAGAACTATCCAAAGCCTGCTCTAGTACCTGTGACTGTTTCCATCGGCAAACCAACTCATTCGACCCAACTACCCGACCCAGCCCAATGCAACCCACCCAGCCTGACCCGACCCGACCTGATTTTTGCCAGCGCAACCCACCTGACCCAGCCCAATCCTTCCCAACCCACCTCAACTCAACCCAACCTGATACCAGTCCACTTGACCCCGACCTGACCTACCCCAACCCAACCCATGCCAACCCAACCCAGTCCCTCCTGACAAAACCTGACCGGCCCGACCTAACCCTTCTGACTCACCCAACCCAGGCTGACCTAACACAACCTTACTTGGCCTGACCCATCCAACCCACCTGACCAAGCCCAAATGAACTCAACCTGACCAACCCAACCCACCATAACCCAACCCACCATAACCCTACCCAGTCCACCTCAACTCAACCCCACCTGACCCAAAATGATACCAATCAACCTGACCCACCTGACCCAACTCAATCCCTCCTGATTCATCCAACCCAGCCTGACCTAACCCAACCAATATTGACCCGACCCATCCAACCACCATAACCCAACCCAATCCACTTCAACTCAACACCACCTGATCCAACTTGATACCAGTCAACCTGACCTGCCCCAACCCGTGCCTATGACAACCCAACCCACCTGACCCATCTAACCCAACCCAATCCCCCCTGATTCACCCAACCCAGCCTGACCTAACCCAACCAATATTGACCCGACCCATCCAGCCTGACCAAGCCCAAATGAACCCAACCACCATAACCCAACCCAATCCACCTCAACTCAACACCACCTGACCCAACCTGATACCAGTCAACCTAACCTGCCCCACCTGACCCATCTAACCCAACCCTATCCCTCCCGACCAAACCTGACCAACCTGACCCAACCCTTCTGACTCCCAAACCCAGCTCAAACTAACCCAAACAAACTTGACCCGACCCATCCAACCCACCTGACCAAGCCCAAATGAACCCAACCTGACCCACCCAGCCCACCATAACCCAATCCACCTCAACTCAGCACCACCTGACCCAACCTGATACCAGTGAACCTGACCAGACCTGACCTGCCCCACCCCAACCAATGCCAACCCAACCCACCTGCCCCATCTGACCCAATCCCTCCTGACCAAACCTGACAACCCGACCCAACCCTCCTGACTCCCCCAACCCAGCTCGAACTAACCCAAACAAACCTGACCAAGCCCAAACCAACACAACCTGACCCACCCAACTCAATCCACCTTGACTCAACCCAACCTGACCTGACCCAACCCACCTGACCAAACCCATTCCCTCCCAACCAAACCTGACCAACCCTACCCAACCCACTTGACTCACCTAACCCAGCTCGACCTAACCAAACTTGACCCAACTCAACCCGACCCAATCCTACCCACCTTAAACCAACCCAATACACCTCGACCCGACCTGATACCATCTGACCCAACTTGATACCGCCCAACCCACCTCAAGTCACCCAGTCTCCATTCTGGCTCCTGCTGCACTATTTAACAGGAAACGTATGTTCGTGGATAATGAAGTTCTACACGGTTCACTAGGTCCTAAAGATAACAAGAAAAAATATGTAATCAGAGATGTCTCACCGTACTGTGCCCACACTGGTCGGTGGAACGCCACTGGACCAGAGGGAACCAAGGTGGGACACAGGTTTAAGGTTGGTTTGGTTGTAACACAGCAGGACTTGTATAAACGCTAGTGGATCAGAACTCAGTCTAAAGCAGTTCATTACAGTAGTTATTAACTGTGACCATGAATTGAACTGAACTAAATTGAGAGACACTGAGGACGAGACGAGAGACAAGCTGTGTGTGTGTGTGTGTGTGTGTGTGTGTGTGTGTGTGTGTGTGTGTGTGTGTGTGTGTGTGTGTGGTGTTCAACAGTTACTGTCTCTTCACATCTAAACACACAATCTCTCCATCTTTCTCTTTCTCTCTGTCTCTATAAATATATATATATCTTCTCTCTCTTTCTCTTTCTTTCTGTTCTCTCTCTTTTTTCTTTCAGGTAGTCTCACTGTCTCTCTCTCTTTCTCTTTCTTCCTGCTCTTTCTTTTTATCTCCGTGTCTCTTTCTCTCTCTCTCATTCCCATTCTCTTCATTCTCTCACTCTCTTTCTCTCTCTCTCTCTCTCTGTTTCTCTCTCACTTTCTCTCTCTTTCACTCTCTATCTCTTCACTCACTCTCTTTTTATTCTCTCTCTCGCTTGCCCTCGCTCTCTCTCTCTCACTCATTCACTTTCTCGCTCTTTCCCCTTCATTCTCTTGCTCTCTTTCTCTCTCTCTCTGTTTCTCTCTCTTTCTCTTTATTCTCTCTCTCTCTCTCTGTCTTTCTTTTTAGCCAAAACAACTTATATATTTCATCTAATATATTTCTTCTCTCTCTCACTTTCACTTTCTTTCTGTTCTCTCTCTCTTTCTCTTTCATGTAGTCTCGCTGTGTCTCTCTCTTTCTATTTATTTTCTCTCTGTCTTTTTTCTTTCTCTGTCTCTTTCTCTTTATTCTCTCTCCAAGTGTGTGAGTGTGTGTGATGCTATATATGTAAGGACCACGTCACAAATGCAGGACAATATAAAATTTAGCTCAAATGTGTGTGTGTGTGTGTGTGTGTGTGTGTGTGTGTGTGTGTGTGTGTGTGTGTGTGTGTGTGTGTGTGTGTGAGATAATGAATCAGAATGAATCGATTACACAACACACTGGGTTGTGTCTCAAACTCTAGTGAGTGTGTAAGTAGGCTGTCTAGGTAGTGAGTGTGTAAGTAGGCTGTCTAGGTAGTGAGTGTCTAAGTAGGCTGTCTAGGTAGTGAGTGTGTAAGTAGGCTGTCTAGGTAGTGAGTGTGTAAGTAGGCTGTCTAGGTAGTGGGTGTGTAAGTAGGCTGTCTAGGTAGTGAGTGTGTAAGTAGGCTGTCTAGGTAGTGAGTGTGTAAGTAGGCTGTCTAGGTAGTGAGTGTGTAAGTAGGCTGTCTAGGTAGTGAGTGTGTAAGTAGCAGTGTTCTCTCCTCATCTCTCCTCATAAAACAGATTACTGAGACGCTCTAGTTAGAGAGAGACTGCGTCACGGCTTGTTCCTGCCCACTGCAGCACGCCACCGGTGGTTTAGCTGGTTGCTAAGCTACCGGCCACCATCGAAAACAATAGCCCGAGGTTTAAAAATCTGCTAGCATAAATGCTAATGTCTGAAGTATAAGAGTGTAAATGGTGAAGGACTCGTTACAGAGTTGATAGTAAAATACTGTTTTGTGTGATTATATGACCAGAAACACATTAAAACTCCAGAGAGAATCAAAATAACTCACATTTAAAACCACTTCACTGCTCCTAGATTAGCCTGCGGTGCATCATGGGATTGTCTTAGCGGCTGAGGAAGAGTTCGATGCTTTCTTAAAATCAGGTCTAAATAAGGTTCCTCAGTAGACAGTATGTTTAAGGTGTGTAAGAATTGAGACAGTCTACATGTCAGGAGCGCATACTATGATGTAAAATGCTGCCTATGTAGGAGCTCAGTAGGATTTGAGACAGACCCTGTGTTATTTTCTGGACTAACAGAAAACTCGCTACATACAACAACAGGGTCTGAGTAACAAACATCAGACAAAGCAAACGCTCAGCAGTTTAACCCTCGAACGGCCAGAGTTATCACTGTTACTGTACTACACACTCAGTTAGCATCACACTATTAACTACACTGTAAACGAGCAATTACTCAATCTGACTCACTCGTCCCACCATTCCCACACCAGTCTATAGGAAGCGTTACCAGTTCAGCATCAACCACCCCCCACCTTTACTCTCCAAGAGCGTCTCCAGTGGTGTCACTATCGCCTCTTCAGGTGGAAACTGGTATTACAAGACAGGCCAGGCGGGAGTCTAGTTCATTTTGGAATATTTAGACTGTCCGGGTTGGATTCTCGGTCCGGGTGGTTCTGTGTGGAGTGTGTATGTTCTCTCCGTGCTTGAGTGGGTTCCTCCGGGTACTCCGGTTTCCTCCCACAGTCCAAACACATGCATGTTTGGCTGATTGCTCACTTAATCATCATCATTATTATCGTTTTGATGTCATCACCGTTACTCAAGCATGTAAATAAACTCTTTCTCTCTATTTGCATGTAGGCATTAAGTTCCTACACGTTTTCTGCAGTGCACTGATCTCACTGAGTGATCAGTCTGTGATACGCTTCAGCTTCCAGCTGCACTGATGGCAGCATTACATCCTTAATGTGAGCAGATCAATTAACAGCTACTCGAAATTCCTCTCAGTGCCTGCAGGAGCTGCAAGGCTCTGTAATAGACGCAAACACGAGTTACGTGCTGTTAAGGACTTTCTCTCAGCAGGAGTGAAAACTTTCAGAACTAGAACATGTTGTTTTCTTCTTCTTCTTCTTCTTCTTCTTATTATTATTATTATTATTATTATTATTATATGAGAAGTACAGAATGATGAATTCCTCTCGCTGCAGGTGGCAACTTTCTCATTCTTACTCCAACATATCCCCTAACTGAGTATATTATTAGAAAGACCTGCTCGTATCTACACTCACTGTCCACTGTATCAGCTCCACTGACCATAAAGGAGCTCCACTTACAGACTGTAGTTCATCTGATTCTCTGTATACTTTATTAATCAGGACCACCACAGAGCAGGTATTGTGTTAGTGTGTGGATCAGACACAGCAGTGTCCACTCACTGTCCACTCTATTAGACACTCCTACTACTTGCTGGTCCACCTTGTAGATGTAAAGTCAGAGACAGTAGTTCATCTGCTGCTGCACAGTTTGTGTTCCTCTAGTTGTTCATCAGTGGACACAGGACGCCGCCCACAGGACACTGCTGTCTGGATAGTTTTGGTTGGTGGACGATTCTCAGTCCAGCAGTGACACTAAGGAGGTGTTTAAACACTCCAGCAGCAGCACAGCTGTGTCTGATCCACTCACACCAGCACAACACACACTAACACACCACCACCATGTCAGTGTCACTGCAGTGCTGAGAATGACCCACCTCCCTAATAGTATCTGCACTGTGGTGGTCCTGTGGGGGTCCTGATCATTAAAGAACAGAGTAATAAAGTATACAGAGAATCAGATGAACTACAGTCTGTAAGTGGAGCTCCTGTATGGTCAGTGGAGCTGATACAGTGGACAGTGAGTGGAGGTCCTGTATGGTCAGTGGAGCTGATACAGTGGACAGTGAGTGGAGGTCCTGTATGGTCAGTGGAGCTGATACAGTGGACAGTGAGTGGAGGTCCTGTATGGTCAGTAGAGCTGATACAGTGGACAGTGAGTGGAGGTCCTGTATGGTCAGTGGAGCTGATACAGTGGACAGTGAGTGGAGGTCCTGTATGGTCAGTGGAGCTGATACAGTGGACAGTGAGTGGAGGTCCTGTATGGTCAGTAGAGCTGATACAGTGGACAGTGAGTGGAGGTCCTGTATGGTCAGTGGAGCTGATACAGTGGACAGTGAGTGGAGGTCCTGTATGGTCAGTAGAGCTGATACAGTGGACAGTGAGTGGAGGTCCTGTATGGTCAGTAGAGCTGATACAGTGGACAGTGAGTGGAGGTCCTGTATGGTCAGTAGAGCTGATACAGTGGACAGTGAGTGGAGATATAAGGAGGTGGAACTATTTACATATGTCTGATAGATATGAGTGATGTTTTCTCATGGAAAGAGTCTGCAGAGTGATTATTTGGTATAAATCACTGTGTCATCACTGTTACTCGGTCTGTGTTGGAATGACTGATGGGATCACAGAATCACACTGCATGCATTTCCCAAAATATGCAAATAAATTAGTGTTTTTATTTGTTTTTTGTTTCGATTTCTAAGAACGAGTTGCAAGAGGAACCTGTAATCTGCTCTGACAGGCAGTTGCTGTCCAACGATGTTGCGCTAGCTGCAGTTCAAATAAATTACGTAAAGGTTTTATGTAACTTGAAGGAAGCGTCTTCTGGTCCTCACCCTCCAGCCACACCAACAAGGACTACGCGTGACCATCTCGAACCACATGGTTCAGTCACGGGTTCCTTGGTGGCCAATCACGATCCTTTCTAGAGTATCGATTCATCTTACCTATGAATCAGTGTGTGTTGTCTTTAAACCTCTAATCACTAGATGTCGGTGTTGTAATCCATTTTCAGCTCCACTCCAACATTAACAAGCAGCACAAGGACGCAGTGCTATTGTAGCATTGATAAACCTGTTCATATAGTGGTGTGTTTGAATAGTAGGATTTGAAAAATCACAATATATATTATATATATATTGAATCGTGTCTGCTGTATCACAATACGTATTGTATCACCAGGTTCTTGCCAATACACAGCCCTAATAGGAAGTGCAGGGGGCAATATTTTATTATACCATAAAAACAAAGGGGCAGAACTTTAAATGATGATGATCAACATATCTTTTAATTTATAGAATTAGTAGTTGCACTTAAAGCCATGCTCTCTCTCTCTCTCTCCAGGCTGGGCTAAGCGTGTGGACTATGAGCCAGGTATAGGAAGTAAGCAGCTGTTTCCCAAGATGCACCTGGAGACATGCGAGGGTGCCGTGTCGTCAGTGCGGACCACCGTGGAGCTGCAGACCAGCCACATCGGGAAGGGCTGTGACCGAGAGACGTACTCCGAGAAGTCTCTACAGAAACTCTGCGGTGTGTTTTTTTGCAATTAGATGTAATTATATAAACACACACAGGATGATTTATGTTTACAAAACAATAACTGGTCATTATATTCATAATCATAATACCTCACCTTCTTCTTATAAACATAGTATGAACTGAGAGTTTAGCATCTGCACCCTCCACGGTTTCTCTGCTTGTTTAAATGAGCTGCGAGCGAGAAGTAGTTCACGTGGAATGATAATGTTATTGGCAAAGTGCAAAATACAAGGGGTCCTGAGGGGTCCGGAACCCCCTAATTAGCCTCTGGAACCACAAGAATGTCCCAAAATCTATGTTTTAGTTCTTCTAACTAGAGCTGCATCACTGATCTGCCTCAGGGTGGCACTGCATCAGATTGGTTTACCAGAAAGTGAGCAGTGCTGAAGAGGTTCTACACCACCATTCAGATTAGATTAGATTAGACCAATATTTTCTGTACAATACAATGTAAAGCATATATCAGATCTTTGTGTTGGCATTTCATGAAAATGATTGACCTTTTAGACCTTGATGCAGCAGCACATTTTAAAAAACATGGCACAGGAGTAACAGAAGTCTGGAAAAGTAAGTAGTACTAATAAAAACCAGCTGGAGGACCAATTTGCAATTGAGTCACATGACTGGGTATAAAGAGAGCATTCTAGAAAGGCAGAATCTCTCAGAAGCGAAGATGGACAGAGGTTCACCAGTCTGTGAAAAACTGCATTGGAAATAACTTGGGAAGACTTTGGATATCCCACCATCCACAGTACACAATATCAATGACTAAAGTTTTGAGAAAGCCCTGTGCGCAAGGGACAAGGCCGACAGTTAATATAGGATGCTTGTGATCTTCGGGCCGATGGATGGATGGATGGATGGATGGATGGACAGACTGTAGTTAAAAGAAGAGTTGATGCTACGTGATGGTAGACGTGATCCTGTCCTAACTTTTTTGAGGTGTTGCTGCATCCGGTTCTAAATGAGTTAATAATTTTCATGAAATGGTAAAATCACTTTCAACACCTGATATGTGTTCTGTGTTCTACTGTGAATAAAATGTGGGTCTATTATGTTATGCAGTTGCTATGGTATCCAGGTTGTTGTTATGGTGTTGTAAGGCAGTTGCTATGGTATCCCAGGGGTATTACTATGGTATTGCTTTGGTATTTCTAGTTGTTGATAAAGTGTTTTTAAGACCGTTGCAATGGTATCCCAAGTGTTTGCTATGGTGTTGCTATGACTTTGCTATGGTATTTGTAGTAGTTGCTAAGGTTTTGTTAAGTAGTTGATATGATATCCCAGGCAGTTTCTATTGTGTTTCTATGACTTTGCTATGGTATCTCTAGTGGTTGCTAAGGTGTTGTTAATCAGTTGCTATGGTGTTGCTATGACTTTGCTATGGTATCTCTAGGGGCTGCTAGGATGTTGCTTGCCGTGTTGCCGTGGTATACTAGGTGGCCATTAGGGGGTTGCTAAGGTGTTGCAATAGTATCCCAGATGGTTCCTATGGTATTGCTATGACTTTGCTATGGTATCTCTAGTAGTTGCTAAGGTGCTGTTAAGTACTTGATATGGTATCCCAGGCGGTTGCTATGGTGTTGCTATGACTTTGCCATGGTATCTCTAGGGGTTGCTAAGATGTTGCTAAGTTCTTGCCATAGTATCCTAGGGCGTCACTAGGGCGTTGCTTGGTGACCGCTATTGTATCCCAGATGGTTGCTATGGTGTTGGTTAGTATAGTACTGCAGGTATTAGTAATAGGTGTGTATGACGGAGTTGATGTCTCATAGGTGAAGTTAACAGACCAGAGGGAGAGTATCAGTTATATAGCGATTGTGTTCTGCAGTACTTTACACTGGGCGGTCTCTAATGATGGTGCTGGATTAGTGGATGCTGCCTGATGGGATGTGGAGTATCTGGTGGTCTGCTGTTTTAAGGGTCATCCCTGCTGAAGAGAAAGGAGAGCTCTCCTGTCCTGCTGGGTTCCATTCACGCTCAGCTGCTTTAGCAATTTCGGACCACTAAAGCACACGACGTCTGATTGTTTGTCACTGATGCGTCTCAACAAAAGCATTTCGAGCTGGAACATGTTTTCTGAGATAGAGGTCAGTTACCGCTCAGCACTGCTCAGACGGCTGAGGTGTTCCTGACAACTGACACTGCAGCGTCCACAGCAGGAGACAGCCCTGTACAGGCCAGGTCCATCTAACGAAATCCACACTCTGCACAGTTTACTCTGTTCTAGAACATTCCATACCCATTTAGAGTGTTCTAGTACAATCTATACCAATTTAGAGTTATCTAGAATATTCTATAACCGTTTAGTGTTCTAAAACATTCTATAACCATTTAGTGTTCTAGAACATTCTATAACCGTTTATTGTTCTAAAACATCCTATACCCATTTAGTGTTCTAGAACATTCCATACCCATTTAGAGTGTTCTCGTACAATCTATACCAATTTAGAGTTATCTAGAATATTCTATAACCGTTTAGAGTGTTCTAAAACATTCTATACCCATTTAGAGTTATCTAGAATATTCTATAACCGTTTAGAGTGTTCTAAAACATTCTATACCCATTTAGTGTTCTAGAACATTCTATAACCGTTTATTGTTCTAAAACATTCTATACCCATTTAGTGTTCTAGAACAATTCATACCCATTTAGAGTGTTCTAGTACAATCTATACCAATTTAGAGTTATCTAGAATATTCTATAACCGTTTATTGTTCTAAAACATCCTATACCCATTTAGTGTTCTAGAACATTCCATACCCATTTAGAGTGTTCTAGTACAATCTATACCAATTTAGAGTTATCTAGAATATTCTATAACCGTTTAGAGTGTTCTAAAACATTCTATACCCATTTAGAGTTATCTAGAATATTCTATAACCATTTAGAGTGTTCTAAAACATTCTATACCCATTTAGTGTTCTAGAACATTCTATAACCGTTTATTGTTCTAAAACATTCTATACCCATTTAGTGTTCTAGAACAATTCATACCCATTTAGAGTGTTCTAGTACAATCTATACCAATTTAGAGTTATCTAGAATATTCTATAACCGTTTAGAGTGTTCTAAAACATTCTATAACCATTTAGTGTTCTAGAACATTCTATAACCGTTTATTGTTCTAAAACATTCTATACCCATTTAGTGTTCTAGAACATTCCATACCCATTTAGAGTGTTCTCGTACAATCTATACCAATTTAGAGTTATCTAGAATATTCTATAACCGTTTAGAGTGTTCTAAAACATTCTATACCCATTTAGAGTTATCTAGAATATTCTATAACCGTTTAGAGTGTTCTAAAACATTCTATACCCATTTAGTGTTCTAGAACATTCTATAATCGTTTATTGTTCTAAAACATTCTATACCCATTTAGTGTTCTAGAACAATTCATACCCATTTAGAGTGTTCTAGTACAATCTATACCAATTTAGAGTTATCTAGAATATTCTATAACCGTTTAGTGTTCTAAAACATTCTATACCCATTTAGTGTTCTAGAACATTCTATAACCGTTTATTGTTCTAAAACATTCTATACCCATTTAGTGTTCTAGAACATTCCATACCCATTTAGAGTGTTCTAGTACAATCTATACCAATTTAGAGTTATATAGAATATTCTATAACCGTTTAGAGTGTTCTAAAACATTCTATACCCATTTAGTGTTCTAGAACATTCTATAACTGTTTATTGTTCTAAAACATTCTATACCCATTTAGAGTGTTCTAGTACAATCTATACCAATTTAGTTATCTAGAATATTCTATAACCGTTTAGAGTGTTCTAAAACATTCTATACCCATTTAGTGTTCTAGAACATTCTATACCCATTTAGAGTGTTCTAGTACATTCTATACCAATATAGAGTTATCTAGAATATTCTATAACCGTTTAGAGTGTTCTAGAACATTCTATATATATTTAGAGTGTTCTAGAATATTGTATACCCATTTAGTGTTCTAGAACATTCTATAACCATTTAGAGTGTTCTAGAACATTCTATACCCGTTTAGTGTTCTAGTACATTCTATACCAATTTAGAGTTATCTAGAATATTCTGTAACCGTTTAGAGTGTTCTAGAACATTCTATACCTATTTAGTGTTCTAGAATATTATACAACCATTTAGTGTTTTAGAACATTCTATACCCATTTAGATTGTTCTAGAACATTCTATACCTATTTAGTTATCTAGAACATTCTATACCCATTTAGTGTTCTAGAACATTGTATACCCATTTAGAGTGTTCTAAAACATTATATACCCGTTTAGAGTGTTCTAAAACCATCTATACCTATTTAGAGTGTTCTAGGATATTGTATACCTGTTTAGAGTGTTCTAGAACATTCTATAACAATTTCGTATTTTAGAATATTCTGTACCCATTTAGTGTTCTAGATTCTTTTATGACCATTTAGTGTTCTAGAATATTGTATACCTGTTAAGAGTTATAGAACATTCTACACGCGTTTACTGTTCTAGAATATTCTATAACTGTTTAGAGTGTTCTAGAATATTCTATACCTGTTTAATCAGTATGGTATATGAGAAATATTCAGATCAGTAGAGATCAGTAGAGATCAGTAGAGATCAGTAGAGATCAGTAGAGATCAGTAGAGATGCCGGCGGATAGTTTAGCTGCTCCTGTTCGTCAGGACTTTCAGAGTCTCAAAGTAAAAACACCTCCTTTTTAACACATCAGCATAAATACAGCCTTTCAAACTACAACACACATCAAACACATCAAACACACACAGAGAACAGGAAGAGAGAGACAGAGAGAGAGACAGAGAGAGAGAGAGAGAGAGCGAGAGAGAGAGAGAGAGAGAGAGAGCGAGAGAGAGAGAGAGAGAGAGAGAGAGAGAGAGCGAGAGAGAGAGAGAGAGAGAGAGAGAGCGAGAGAGAGAGAGACAGAGAGAGAGAGAGAGAGAGAGAGAGAGAGAGAGAGAGAGAGCGAGAGAGAGAGAGAGAGAGAGAGAGCGAGAGAGAGAGAGAGAGAGAGAGAGAGAGAGAGAGAGAGAGAGCGAGAGAGAGCGAGAGAGAGAGCGAGAGAGAGAGAGAGAGAGAGAGAGAGAGAGAGAAAGGGATAGAAAAAAGGACAAAAGCATAAAAAGAAATAACAGAGACAAAGAGAAAGAGATCAAGAAAACAAAAGGGAAGAATAACAGAAGGAGAGAAAGAAAGAAAGAAAGAAAGAGAGAGAGAAAGAAAGAAAGAAAGAAAGAGAGAGAGAGAGAGCTTTGAGTTAGATGTACTGCTGACTGTGTTCTCCGGTTCTGAGTTCTAAACCTTTTCAAACTTTCATCACTAACGATCCCCATCTCTGTCTTCCGGTTACCATGGCAATGTCCGTCTCCAGGAGCCTCGTCGGGCAGCACTGACCTCCTCCCCGCCCCGAGCGCTGCCTTTAACTGGACGGCGTCCCTGCTGGAGGACGGCGGGCGGGACAGCGACCTCATTTACCGGTTTGACGGACGGCAGGCGGCCAAGATACCGGACTGGGTCACACCGCAAAACCTGACGGACCAGTTCACCATAGCAACCTGGATGAAGCACGGCCCAAGCCCCGGCCTGAGGGGGGAGAAGGAGACCCTCCTCTGTAACTCAGACAAGACAGGTGAGAGAGAGAGAGAGAGATCTATCACATAGTCTATCTAGTTATTTATTTAGCACATAATCTATCTATCTATCTATCTATCTATCTATCTATCTATCTATCTATCTATCTATTCAATGGTCTATCTATCTATCTATCTATCTATCTATCTATCTATCTATCTATCTATCTATCTATCTATTCAATGGTCTATCTATCTATCTATCTATCTATCTATCTATCTATCTATCTATTCAATGGTCTATCTATCTATCTATCTATCTATCTATCTATCTATCTATCTATTCAATGGTCTATCTATCTATCTATCTATCTATCTATCTATCTATCTATCTATCTATCTATCTATCCATCTATCTATTCAATGGTCTATCTATCTATCTATCTATCTATCTATTCAATGGTCAATCTATCTATCTATCTATCTATCTATCTATCTATCTATCTATCTATCTATCTATCTATCTATCTATCTATTCAATGGTCTATCTATCTATCTATCTATCTATCTATCTATCTATCTATCTAACAATTGATCTATCTATCTATCTATCTATCTATCTATCTATCTATCTATCTATCTATCTATTCAATGGTCTATCTATCTATCTATCTATCTATCTATCTATCTATCTATCTATCTATCTATCTAACTGTTGATCTATCTATCTATCTATCTATTGATCTATCTACCTGACAGTTGATCTATCTATCTATCTATCTATCTATCTATCTATCTATCTATCTATCTATCTATCTATCTATCTATCTATCTATCTAACAGTTGATCCATCTATCTATCTATCTATCTATCTATCTATCTATCTATCTATCTATCTATCTATCTATCTATCTAACAGTTGATCTATCTATCTATCTATCTATCTATCTATCTATCTATCTATCTATCTATCTATCTAACAGTTGATCTATCTATCTATCTATCTATCTATCTATCTATCTATCTATCTATCTATCTATCTATCTATCTATCTATCTATTCAATGGTCTATCTATCTATCTATCTATCTATCTATCTATCTATCTATCTATCTATCTATCTATCTATCTATTCAATGGTCTATCTATCTATCTATCTATCTATCTATCTATCTATCTATCTATCTATCTATCTATCTATCTATCTATCTATTCAATGGTCTATCTATCTATCTATCTATCTATCTATCTATCTATCTATCTATCTATCTATCTATCTATCTAACAATTGATCTATCTATCTATCTATCTATCTATCTATCTATCTATCTATCTATCTATCTATCTATCTATCTATTCAATGGTCTATCTATCTATCTATCTATCTATCTATCTATCTATCTATCTATCTATCTATCTATCTATCTATCTAACAGTTGATCTATCTATCTATCTATCTATCTATCTATCTATCTATCTATCTATCTATCTATCTATCTATCTATCTATCTATCTATTCAATGGTCTATCTATCTATCTATCTATCTATCTATCTATCTATCTATCTATCTATCTATCTATCTATTCAATGGTCTATCTATCTATCTATCTATCTATCTATCTATCTATCTATCTATCTATCTATCTATCTATCTATCTATCTATCTATCTATTCAATGGTCTATCTACCTATCTATCTATCTATCTATCTATCTATCTAACAATTGATCTATCTATCTATCTATCTATCTATCTATCTATCTATCTATCTATCTATCTATCTATCTATCTATCTATTCAATGGTCTATCTATCTATCTATCTATCTATCTATCTATCTATCTATCTATCTATCTATCTATCTATATATCTAACAGTTGATCTATCTATCTATCTATCTATCTATCTATCTATCTATCTATCTATCTATTGATCTATCTACCTTACAGTTGATCTATCTATCTATCTATCTATCTATCTATCTATCTATCTATCTATCTATCTATCTATCTATCTATCTAACAGTTGATCTATCTATCTATCTATCTATCTATCTATCTATCTAACAGTTGATCTATCTATCTATCTATCTATCTATCTATCTATCTATCTATCTATCTATCTATCTATCTATCTATCTAACAGTTGATCTATCTATCTATCTATCTATCTATCTATCTATCTATCTATCTAACAGTTGATCTATCTATCTATCTATCTATCTATCTAACAGTTGATCTATCTATCTATCTATCTATCTATCTATCTATCTATCTATCTATCTATCTATCTATCTATCTAACAGTTGATCTATCTATCTATCTATCTATCTATCTATCTATCTAACAGTTGATCTATCTATCTATCTATCTATCTAACAGTTCATCTATCTATCTATCTATCTATCTATCTATCTATCTATCTATCTATCTATCTATCTATCTAACAGTTGATCTATCTATCTATCTATCTATCTATCTATCTATCTATCTATCTAACAGTTGATCTATCTATCTATCTATCTATCTATCTATCTATCTATCTATCTATCTATCTATCTATCTATCTATCTATCTAACAGTTGATCTATCTATCTATCTATCTATCTATCTATCTATCTATCTATCTATCTATCTATCTATCTATCTATCTATCTATCTATCTAAAAGTTGATCCATCTATCTATCTATCTATCTATCTATCTATCTATCTATCTATCTATCTATCTATCTATCTATCTATCTATCTATCTATCTATCTAACAGTTGATCTATCTATCTATCTATCTATCTATCTATCTATCTATCTATCTATCTATCTATCTATCTATCTATCTATCTATTCAATGGTCTATCTATCTATCTATCTATCTATCTATCTATCTATCTATCTATCTATCTATCTATCTATCTATCTATCTATTCAATGGTCTATCTATCTATCTATCTATCTATCTATCTATCTATCTATCTATCTATCTATCTATCTATCTATTCAATGGTCTATCTATCTATCTATCTATCTATCTATCTATCTATCTATCTATCTATCTATCTATCTAACAATTGATCTATCTATCTATCTATCTATCTATCTATCTATCTATCTATCTATCTATCTATCTATCTATTCAATGGTCTATCTATCTATCTATCTATCTATCTATCTATCTATCTATCTATCTATCTATCTATCTATCTATCTATCTAACAGTTGATCTATCTATCTATCTATCTATCTATCTATCTATCTATCTATCTATCTATCTATCTATCTATCTATCTATCTATCTATCTATCTATTCAATGGTCTATCTATCTATCTATCTATCTATCTATCTATCTATCTATCTATCTATCTATCTATCTATCTATCTATTCAATGGTCTATCTATCTATCTATCTATCTATCTATCTATCTATCTATCTATCTATCTATCTATCTATCTATCTATCTATCTATTCAATGGTCTATCTACCTATCTATCTATCTATCTATCTATCTATCTAACAATTGATCTATCTATCTATCTATCTATCTATCTATCTATCTATCTATCTATCTATCTATCTATCTATCTATCTATCTATCTATTCAATGGTCTATCTATCTATCTATCTATCTATCTATCTATCTATCTATCTATCTATCTATCTATCTATCTATATATCTAACAGTTGATCTATCTATCTATCTATCTATCTATCTATCTATCTATCTATTGATCTATCTACCTTACAGTTGATCTATCTATCTATCTATCTATCTATCTATCTATCTATCTATCTATCTATCTATCTATCTATCTATCTATCTATCTATCTAACAGTTGATCTATCTATCTATCTATCTATCTATCTATCTATCTAACAGTTGATCTATCTATCTATCTATCTATCTATCTATCTATCTATCTATCTATCTATCTATCTATCTATCTAACAGTTGATCTATCTATCTATCTATCTATCTATCTATCTATCTATCTATCTATCTAACAGTTGATCTATCTATCTATCTATCTATCTATCTAACAGTTGATCTATCTATCTATCTATCTATCTATCTATCTATCTATCTATCTATCTATCTATCTAACAGTTGATCTATCTATCTATCTATCTATCTATCTATCTAACAGTTGATCTATCTATCTATCTATCTATCTAACAGTTCATCTATCTATCTATCTATCTATCTATCTATCTATCTATCTATCTATCTATCTATCTATCTATCTAACAGTTGATCTATCTATCTATCTATCTATCTATCTATCTATCTATCTATCTAACAGTTGATCTATCTATCTATCTATCTATCTATCTATCTATCTATCTATCTATCTATCTATCTATCTAACAGTTGATCTATCTATCTATCTATCTATCTATCTATCTATCTATCTATCTATCTATCTATCTATCTATCTATCTATCTATCTAAAAGTTGATCTATCTATCTATCTATCTATCTATCTATCTATCTATCTA
>CM038716.1:43016602-43094102 GCA_021613375.1 Megaleporinus macrocephalus | reverse complement strand
ATTACTATACTGATTTATATTGTATATATATAGAGTAGATATTTTGATATCATTTTTTCTCTGTCTTTCTCTCTCTCCCTTTTTTCTCTCTCTGTCTCTCTCTCCCTCTCTTTCTCTCTCTCTCTTTCTTCCAGAGATGAACAGACATCATTACTCTCTGTATGTGCACAACTGCAGGCTGGTGTTTCTGCTGCGGAGGGATTACACACAGGGGGACTCCTTCAGACCGGCCGAGTTCCACTGGAAACTGGAACAGGTGAGAGAAAGAGAGAAAGATAGAGAGAGAGAGAGAGAGAGAGAGAGAGCATTGGAGAGGAAAGTGGAAAGGGGTATATAATAAAAAAGAAGAGACTAAAGTAGAAGAGGTGAGCTGAGAGGAAAACCAAGAGAAGGAGCAGAGAGGAGACGGTAGAGAGGAGACTTGGAGAAACAGAGAGAGAGAGAGAAAAGAGGTGAGGATAAATAAAGGATAGGAAAAATAAAGGAATGGAAGCTACAGAGAGATAAGAGGATAGGAAAAAAGGAGGAGAGCAGATGAAGAACAATAGAGCAGTGGAGAGAGGATTGGGAGAGTAATACAGAAGGAGAGGAGGGAGAGATAAATCGAGAGCTCAGAGATATGAGAAGAGTGGAGAGACGTGTAGGAGATAAGAGGAAAGGTCAAAGATAGAGAAATGAAAAGAGCAGTAGAAAAAGAAAGAGGAGTAGAGAAAAATGATAATAGAGCATAGGAGAAGAGTGTACAAAGTAAAGAGAGGAGAAGAGAGAAGGAAAAGAAGGAGAGGTAAAGAAGAGAAAGGAGGAGTAGAGAAGATGGAGAATAGAGCAGAAGAGAAGAATAGATACGAAGAGAGGAGAGGAGAGGAGGAAAAGAGAAGTAAAAGGAAAAGAGGTGGAGAAGAGAGATGAGAACAGAGAGGAGTGAACATGATTAAGGAGGGATAGAGAAGCAGGAGAAGAACAGATAAATAATAAAAAGAGAATGAAAATGAGGAGAGGTGAAGAAGAAAAAGGAGTACAGAAGAAGGAGAAGAGGAGAATAGAAGAATACATACAGAATGAGGAGAGAAGAAGAGAGAAGGAAAAGGAGGAGAGGTGGAGAAGAGAGAGGAGTAGTAGAGAAGATGGAGAATAGAGCAGAGGAGAAGAATAGATACAGAGTAGACAGAGGAGGAGATGTGGAGAAGAGAGAGGAGTAGATACAGAGTGAGGAGAGGAGAAGAGAGAAGGAAAAGGAGGAGAGGTGGAGAAGAGAGAGGAGTAGATACAGAGTAAAGAGAAGAGAGAAGGAAAAGCAGGAGAGGTGGAGAAGAGAGAGGAGTAGATACAGAGTGAGGAGAGGAGAAGAGAGAAGGAAAAGGAGGAGAGGTGGAGAAGAGAGAGGAGTAGATACAGAGTAAAGAGAAGAGAGAAGGAAAAGCAGGAGAGGTGGAGAAGAGAGAGGAGTAGATACAGAGTGAGGAGAGGAGAAGAGAGAAGGAAAAGGAGGAGAGGTGGAGAAGAGAGAGGAGTAGAGACAGAGACAGGAGAGGAGAAGAGAGAAGGAAGAGGTGGGGAAGAGAGAGGAGTAGATACAGAGTAAAGAGAGAAGGAAAAGGAGGAGAGGTGGAGAAGAGGAGTAGATACAGAGTAAAGAGAGAAGGAAAACGAGGAGAGGTGGAGAAGAGAGGAGTAGATACAGAGTAAGGAGAAGAGAGAAGGAAAAGGAGGAGAGGTGGAGAAGAGAAAGGAGGAGTAGAGAAGATGAAGAATAGAGCAGAGGAGAACAATAGATACAGAGTGAGGAGAGGAGAAGAGAGAAGGAAAAGGAGGAGAGGTGGAGAAGAGAGAGGAGTAGATAATGAGTAAAGAGAGAAGGAAAAGCAGGAGAGGTGGAGAAGAGAGAGGAGTAGAGACAGAGACAGGAGAGGAGAAGAGAGAAGGAAGAGGTGGAGAACAGAGAGGAGTAGATACAGAGTGAGGAGAAGAGAGAAGGAAAAGGAGGAGAGGTGGAGAAGAGAGAGGAGTAGATACAGAGTAAAAAGAGGAGAAGAGAGAAGGAAGAGGTGGAGAAGAGAGAGGAGTAGATACAGAGTAAGGAGAAGAGAGAAGGAAAAGGAGGAGAGGTGGAGAAGAGAAAGGAGGAGTAGAGAAGATGGAGAATAGAGCAGAGGAGAACAATAGATACAGAGTGAGGAGAGGAGAAGAGAGAAGGAAAAGGAGGAGAGGTGGAGAAGAGAGAGGAGTAGATAATGAGTAAAGAGAGAAGGAAAAGCAGGAGAGGTGGAGAAGAGAGAGGAGTAGAGACAGAGACAGGAGAGGAGAAGAGAGAAGGAAGAGGTGGAGAAGAGAGAGGAGTAGATACAGAGTGAGGAGAAGAGAGAAGGAAAAGGAGGAGAGGTGGAGAAGAGAGAGGAGTAGATACAGAGTAAAGAGAAGAGAGAAGGAAAAGCAGGAGAGGTGGAGAAGAGAGAGGAGTAGATACAGAGTGAGGAGAGGAGAAGAGAGAAGGAAAAGGAGGAGAGGTGGAGAAGAGAGAGGAGTAGAGACAGAGACAGGAGAGGAGAAGAGAGAAGGAAGAGGTGGGGAAGAGAGAGGAGTAGATACAGAGTAAAGAGAGAAGGAAAAGGAGGAGAGGTGGAGAAGAGGAGTAGATACAGAGTAAAGAGAGAAGGAAAACGAGGAGAGGTGGAGAAGAGAGGAGTAGATACAGAGTAAGGAGAAGAGAGAAGGAAAAGGAGGAGAGGTGGAGAAGAGAAAGGAGGAGTAGAGAAGATGAAGAATAGAGCAGAGGAGAACAATAGATACAGAGTGAGGAGAGGAGAAGAGAGAAGGAAAAGGAGGAGAGGTGGAGAAGAGAGAGGAGTAGATAATGAGTAAAGAGAGAAGGAAAAGCAGGAGAGGTGGAGAAGAGAGAGGAGTAGAGACAGAGACAGGAGAGGAGAAGAGAGAAGGAAGAGGTGGAGAACAGAGAGGAGTAGATACAGAGTGAGGAGAAGAGAGAAGGAAAAGGAGGAGAGGTGGAGAAGAGAGAGGAGTAGATACAGAGTAAAAAGAGGAGAAGAGAGAAGGAAGAGGTGGAGAAGAGAGAGGAGTAGATACAGAGTAAGGAGAAGAGAGAAGGAAAAGGAGGAGAGGTGGAGAAGAGAAAGGAGGAGTAGAGAAGATGGAGAATAGAGCAGAGGAGAACAATAGATACAGAGTGAGGAGAGGAGAAGAGAGAAGGAAAAGGAGGAGAGGTGGAGAAGAGAGAGGAGTAGATAATGAGTAAAGAGAGAAGGAAAAGCAGGAGAGGTGGAGAAGAGAGAGGAGTAGAGACAGAGACAGGAGAGGAGAAGAGAGAAGGAAGAGGTGGAGAACAGAGAGGAGTAGATACAGAGTGAGGAGAAGAGAGAAGGAAAAGGAGGAGAGGTGGAGAAGAGAGAGGAGTAGATACAGAGTAAAAAGAGGAGAAGAGAGAAGGAAGAGGTGGAGAAGAGAGAGGAGTAGATACAGAGTAAGGAGAAGAGAGAAGGAAAAGGAGGAGAGGTGGAGAAGAGAAAGGAGGAGTAGAGAAGATGGAGAATAGAGCAGAGGAGAACAATAGATACAGAGTGAGGAGAGGAGAAGAGAGAAGGAAAAGGAGGAGAGGTGGAGAAGAGAGAGGAGTAGATAATGAGTAAAGAGAGAAGGAAAAGCAGGAGAGGTGGAGAAGAGAGAGGAGTAGATACAGAGTGAGGAGAGGAGAAGAGAGAAGGAAAAGGAGGAGAGGTGGAGAAGACAGAAGTTACAGAGTAAAGAAAGGAGAAGAGAGAAGGAAAAGGAGGAGAGGTGGAGAAGAGAGAGGAGTAGATACAGAGTAAAGAGAGAAGGAAAAGGAGGAGAGGTGGAGAAGAGAGAGGAGTAGATACAGAGTAAAGAGAGAAGGAAAAGGAGGAGATGAGGAGAAGAGAGAGGAGTAGATACAGAGTAAAGAGAGAAGGAAAAGGAGGAGAGGTGGAGAAGAGAGAGGAGTAGATACAGAGTGAGGAGGGGAGAAGAGAGAAGGAAAAGGAGGAGAGGTGGAGAAGAGAGAGGAGTAGATACAGAGTAAAGAGAGAAGGAAAAGGAGGACAGGTGGAGAAGAGAGAGGAGTAGATACAGAGTGAGGAGAGAAGAAGAGAGAATGAAAAGCAGGAGAGGTGGAGAAGAGAGAGGAGTAGATACAGAGTGAGGAGGGGAGAAGAGAGAAGGAAAAGGAGGAGAGGTGGAGAAGAGAGAGGAGTAGATACAGAGTAAAGAGAGAAGGAAAAGGAGGAGAGGTGGAGAAGAGAGAGGAGTAGATACAGAGTGAGGAGAGAAGAAGAGAGAATGAAAAGCAGGAGAGGTGGAGAAGAGAGAGGAGTAGATACAGAGTAAAGAGAGAAGGAAAAGGAGGAGATGAGGAGAAGAGAGAGGAGTAGATACAGAGTAAAGAGAGAAGGAAAAGGAGGAGAGGTGGAGAAGAGAGAGGAGTAGATACAGAGTGAGGAGGGGAGAAGAGAGAAGGAAAAGGAGGAGAGGTGGAGAAGAGAGAGGAGTAGATACAGAGTGAGGAGAGAAGGAAAAGCAGGAGAGGTGGAGAAGAGAGAGGAGTAGATACAGAGTGAGGAGAGGAGAAGAGAGAAGGAAAAGGAGGAGAGGTGGAGAAGACAGAAGTTACAGAGTAAAGAAAGGAGAAGAGAGAAGGAAAAGGAGGAGAGGTGGAGAAGAGAGAGGAGTAGATACAGAGTAAAGAGAGAAGGAATAGGAGGAGAGGTGGAGAAGAGAGAGGAGTAGATACAGAGTAAAGAGAGAAGGAAAAGGAGGAGAGGTGGAGAAGAGAGAGGAGTAGATACAGAGTGAGGAGAGAAGAAGAGAGAATGAAAAGCAGGAGAGGTGGAGAAGAGAGAGGAGTAGATACAGAGTAAAGAGAGAAGGAAAAGGAGGAGAGGTGGAGAAGAGAGAGGAGTAGATACAGAGTGAGGAGAGAAGAAGAGAGAATGAAAAGCAGGAGAGGTGGAGAAGAGAGAGGAGTAGATACAGAGTAAAGAGAGAAGGAAAAGGAGGAGATGAGGAGAAGAGAGAGGAGTAGATACAGAGTAAAGAGAGAAGGAAAAGGAGGAGAGGTGGAGAAGAGAGAGGAGTAGATACAGAGTGAGGAGGGGAGAAGAGAGAAGGAAAAGGAGGAGAGGTGGAGAAGAGAGAGGAGTAGATACAGAGTAAAGAGAGAAGGAAAAGGAGGACAGGTGGAGAAGAGAGAGGAGTAGATACAGAGTGAGGAGGGGAGAAGAGAGAAGGAAAAGGAGGAGAGGTGGAGAAGAGAGAGGAGTAGATACAGAGTAAAGAGAGAAGGAAAAGGAGGACAGGTGGAGAAGAGAGAGGAGTAGATACAGAGTGAGGAGAGAAGAAGAGAGAATGAAAAGCAGGAGAGGTGGAGAAGAGAGAGGAGTAGATACAGAGTGAGGAGAGGAGAAGAGAGAAGGAAAAGGAGGAGAGGTGGAGAAGAGAGAGGAGTAGAGACAGAGACAGGAGAGGAGAAGAGAGAAGGAAGAGGTGGGGAAGAGAGAGGAGTAGATACAGAGTAAAGAGAGAAGGAAAAGGAGGAGAGGTGGAGAAGAGAGGAGTAGATACAGAGTAAAGAGAGAAGGAAAACGAGGAGAGGTGGAGAAGAGAGGAGTAGATACAGAGTAAGGAGAAGAGAGAAGGAAAAGGAGGAGAGGTGGAGAAGAGAGAGGAGTAGATAATGAGTAAAGAGAGAAGGAAAAGCAGGAGAGGTGGAGAAGAGAGAGGAGTAGAGACAGAGACAGGAGAGGAGAAGAGAGAAGGAAGAGGTGGAGAAGAGAGAGGAGTAGATACAGAGTGAGGAGAAGAGAGAAGGAAAAGGAGGAGAGGTGGAGAAGATACAGAGTGAGGAGAGGAGAAGAGTAAGGAGGAGTGCAGGAGGAGAATGAACAGGAGTGAACAGGATCAGGACTGAAGTGCTGAGAGTGAACTGATTGTGAAAGCTCCTCTGAGCAGCTGAACAGTTCTGCCGCTGGCCTCGTTTAAGAGCCTCTGACTCTACATTCTGACTCATGCGTGAAGTTTCTTCACGTTCGTTAACCCCGCCGGACGGCCCGCGCGGGTCTGAGAGGCAGCGGAGATGAAGAGGGGAGGGGAAGGTAAAGCATGAGGCAGAGGATGGAGGGATGAGACGGAGGTCGAAGGTGGTGACGGCTGTCAGAGCAGCTGTGCTTCCTGATAGGATGACGGCTGAGGGAGCAGCGAGACGGGTCACTTCAGCGAGACGGAGGGGCAGTTTTGATTGGACGCGGGCGTAGGGTCAGAAAATGACGGGCTTAATCAAAAACGAGTCACGGAGTGTGTGTGGGTGTGTGGGTGTGTTGTTTGTGTGTGGCTCCGTTCCCGACTGTAAGAGCTCCGTATGTGGGCTTTACTGACGCAGCAGCAGAGCTTCAGGTCCTGGAAGGTTACAAAAGCACATATGTTTTGATGTTTTTTTAGATTATGTTGAATTAAAAATAATTGGGAATCTTCTAGATCTTCCCAAATCCAGATTAATCCTGAAGTCCTACACGTCAGTGATCCACACAGTGTCACTGTGGTGCTGAGAATGATCCACCACCCAAGCAATGCTGTCTGATTCTGGAGCTGAATTTAGACCTTTAATAATACCATGCGTACCCACCTTGCAGCCCCTGACATTACTGATACTGCCCTCATCTGGCTCACATCCTATATTACCAGCTGACTCGGCTTTGTTGCCATTGGTCAGCAAAACTCTGTTATTAGTGCTCTTACACATGGTGTCCTCCAGGGGACAGTCTTTAAAACCAAGCACCTGCTCATACAGACTGCTTGTTTTAGCTCTTTAAAGGGTTTAGTGTAAATGTAGGAGTTAGTGTTTAGTGTAAATGTAGAAGTTAGGGTTTAGTGTAAGTGTAGGGGTTAGTGTTTAGTGTAAATGTAGAAGTTAGGGTTTAGTGTAAATGTAGAGGTTAGGGTTTAGTGTAAATGTAGGGGTTAGGGTTTAGTGTAAATGTAGAGGTTAGGGTTTAGTGTAAATGTAGGAGTTAGGGTTTAGTGTAAATGTAGAGGTTAGGGTTTAGTGTAAATGTAGGGGTTAGGGTTTAGTGTAGATGTAGGAGTTAGGGTTTAGTGTAAATGTAGGGGTTAGTGTTTAGTGTAAATGTAGGAGTTAGGGTTTAGTGTAAATGTAGAGGTTAGGGTTTAGTGTAAATGTAGGGGTTAGGGTTTAGTGTAGATGTAGGAGTTAGGGTTTAGTGTAAATGTAGGGGTTAGTGTTTAGTGTAAATGTAGGAGTTAGGGTTTAGTGTAAATATAAGTGTTAGGGTTTAGTGTAAATGTAGAGGTTAGGGTTTAGTGTAAATGTAGGGGTTAGTGTTTAGTGTAAATGTAGGAGTTAGGGTTAGTGTAAATGTAGAGGTCAGGGTTTAGTGTAAATGTAGGAGTTAGGGTTTAGTGTAGATGTAGGAGTTAGGGTTTAGTGTAAATGTAGGGGTTAGTGTTTAGTGTAAATGTAGGAGCTAGGGTTTAGTGTAAATATAGAGGTTAGGGTTTAGTGTAAATGTAGAGGTTAGTGTTTGGTGTAAATGTAGGAGTTAGTGTTTAGTGTAAATGTAGGGGTTAGTGTTTAGTGTAAATGTAGGGGTTAGGGTTTAGTGTAAATGTAGGGGTTAGGGTTTAGTGTAAATGTAGGGGTTAGTGTTTGGTGTAAATGTAGGAGTTAGGGTTTAGTGTAAATGTAGAGGTTAGGGTTTAGTGTAAATGTAGGGGTTAGGGTTTAGTGTAGATGTAGGAGTTAGGGTTTAGTGTAAATGTAGGGGTTAGTGTTTAGTGTAAATGTAGGAGTTAGGGTTTAGTGTAAATAAAAGTGTTAGGGTTTAGTGTAAATGTAGAGGTTAGGGTTTAGTGTAAATGTAGGGGTTAGTGTTTAGTGTAAATGTAGGAGTTAGGGTTAGTGTAAATGTAGAGGTCAGGGTTTAGTGTAAATGTAGGAGTTAGGGTTTAGTGTAGATGTAAGAGTTAGGGTTTAGTGTAAATGTAGGGGTTAGTGTTTAGTGTAAATGTAGGAGTTAGGGTTTAGTGTAACTGTAGAGGTTAGGGTTTAGTGTAAATGTAGAGGTTAGGGTTTAGTGTAAATGTAGAGGTTAGTGTTTGGTGTAAATGTAGGGGTTAGTGTTTAGTGTAAATGTAGGGGTTAGTGTTTAGTGTAAATGTAGGGGTTAGGGTTTAGTGTAAATGTAGGGGTTAGGGTTTAGTGTAAATGTAGGGGTTAGTGTTTGGTGTAAATGTAGGGGTTAGTGTTTAGTGTAAATGTAGGGGTTAGTGTTTAGTGTAAATGTAGGGGTTAGTGTTTGGTGTAAATGTAGGGGTTAGTGTTTAGTGTAAATGTAGGGGTTAGTGTTTAGTGTAAATGTAGGGGTTAGGGTTTAGTGTAAATGTAGGGGTTAGGGTTTAGTGTAAATGTAGGGGTTAGGGTTTAGTGTAAATGTAGAGGTTAGTGTTTAGTGTAAATGTAGGAGTTAAGGTTTAGTATAAATGTAGGGGTTAGGGTTTAGTGTTAATGTAGGAGTTAGTGTTTGGTGTAAATGTAGGGGTTAGTGTTTAGTGTAAATGTAGGGGTTAGTGTTTAGTGTAAATGTAGGGGTTAGTGTTTAGTGTAAATGTAGGGGTTAGGGTTTAGTGTAAATGTAGAGGTTAGTGTTTAGTGTAAATGTAGGGGTTAAGATTTAGTGTAAATGTAGAGGTTAGTGTTTAGTGTAAATGTAGGTGTTAGTGTTTAGTGTAAATGTAGGGGTTAGTGTTTAGTGTAAATGTAGGGGTTAGGGTTTAGTGTAAATATAGAGGTTAGGGTTTAGTGTAAATGTAGGGGTTAGGGTTTAGTGTAAATGTAGTGGTTAGGGTTTAGTGTAAATGTAGGAGTTAGTGTTTAGTGTAAATGTAGGAGTTAGGGTTTAGTGTAAATGTAGGGGTTAGTGTTTGGTGTAAATGTAGGGGTTAGGGTTTAGAGTAAATGTAGGGGTTAGAGTTTAGTGTAAATGTAGGGGTTAGGGTTTAGTGTAAATGTAGGGGTTAAGATTTAGTGTAAATGTAGAGGTTAGTGTTTGGTGTAAATGTAGGGGTTAGGGTTTAGTGTAAATGTAGGGGTTAGAGTTTAGTGTAAATGTAGGGGTTAGGGTTTAGTGTAAATGTAGGGGTTAAGATTTAGTGTAAATGTAGAGGTTAGTGTTTGGTGTAAATGTAGGGCTTAGTGTTTAGTGTAAATGTAGGGGTTAGGCTTTGGTATAAATGTAGGGGTTAGGGTTTAGTGTAAATGTAGGAGTTAGGGTTTAGTGTAAATGTAGGAGTTAGGGTTTAGTGGAAATGTAGGTGTTAGGGTTTAGTGGAAATGTAGGGGTTAGTGTTTAGTGTAAACGTAGGAGTTAGGGTTTTGTGTAAATGTAGGGGTTAGTGTTTAGTGTAAATGTAGGAGTTAGGGTTTAGTGTAAATGTAGGGGTTAGGGTTTAGTTTAAATGTGGGGTTAGTGTTTAGTGTAAATGTAGGGGTTAGGGTTTAGTGTAAATGTTAGGGTTAGGATTTAGTGTAAATATAGGGGTTAGGGTTTAGTGTAAACGTAGGTCTTAGGGTTTAGTGTAAACTTAGGGGTTAGGGCTTAGTGTAAATGTAGGGGTTAGTGTTTAGTGTAAATGTAGGGGTTAGGGTTTAGTGTAAATGTAGAGGTTAGTGTTTAGTGTAAATGTAGGGGTTAAGATTTAGTGTAAATGTAGAGGTTAGTGTTTAGTGTAAATGTAGGGGTTAGAGTTTAGTGTAAATGTAGGAGTTAGGGTTTAGTGTAAATGTAGGGGTTAGTGTTTAGTGTAAATGTAGGGGTTAGGGTTTAGTGTAGATGTAGGGGTTAGAGTTTAGTGTAAATGTAGGGGTTAGTGTTTAGTGTAAATGTAGGAGTTAGTGTTTAGTGTAAATGTAGGGGTTAGGGTTTAGTGTAAATGTAGGAGTTAGGGTTTACTGTAGATATAGGAGTTAGTGTTTAGTGTAAATGTAGGGGTTAGGGTTTAGTGTAAATGTAGGAGTTAATGTTTAGTGTAGATGTAGGGGTTAGTGTTTAGTGTAAATGTAGGGGTTAGGGTTTAGTGTAGATGTAGAGGTTAGTGTTTAGTGTAAATGTAGGAGTTAGTGTTTAGTGTAAATGTAGGAGTTAGTGTTTAGTGTAAATGTAGGGGTTAGTGTTTAGTGTAGATGTAGGAGTTAGTGTTTAGTGTAAATGTAGAGGTTTGTGTTTAGTGTAAATGTAGGTGTTAGTGTTTAGTGTAAATGTAGAGGTTAGTGTTTAGTGTAAATGTAGGGGTTAGGGTTTAGTGTAAATGTAGGAGTTAGGGTTTAGTGTAAATGTAGGGGTTAGTGTTTAGTGTAAATGTAGGGGTTAGGGTTTAGTGTAAATGTAGGAGTTAGGGTTTAGTGTAAATGTAGGGGTTAGTGTTTAGTGTAAATGTAGAGGTTAGTGTTTAGTGTAAATGTATGGGTTAGGGTTTAGTGTAAATGTAGGAGTTAGGGTTTAGTGTAAATGTAGGGGTTAGGGTTTAGTGTAAATGTAGGAGTTAATGTTTAGTGTAAATGTAGGAGTTAGTGTTTAGTGTAGATATAGGAGTTAGTGTTTAGTGTAAATGTAGGGGTTAGGGTTTAGTGTAAATGTAGGAGTTAATGTTTAGTGTAGATGTAGGGGTTAGTGTTTAGTGTAAATGTAGGGGTTAGGGTTTAGTGTAAATGTAGAGGTTAGTGTTTAGTGTAAATGTAGGAGTTAGTGTTTAGTGTAAATGTAGGAGTTAGTGTTTAGTGTAGATGTAGGAGTTAGTGTTTAGTGTAAATGTAGGGGTTAGGGTTTAGTGTAAATGTAGGAGTTAATGTTTAGTGTAGATGTAGGGGTTAGTGTTTAGTGTAAATGTAGGGGTTAGGGTTTAGTGTAAATGTAGAGGTTAGTGTTTAGTGTAAATGTAGGAGTTAGTGTTTAGTGTAAATGTAGGAGTTAGTGTTTAGTGTAGATGTAGGAGTTAGTGTTTAGTGTAAATGTAGAGGTTTGTGTTTAGTGTAAATGTAGGTGTTAGTGTTTAGTGTAAATGTAGAGGTTAGTGTTTAGTGTAAATGTAGGGGTTAGGGTTTAGTGTAAATGTAGGAGTTAGGGTTTAGTGTAAATGTAGGGGTTAGTGTTTAGTGTAAATGTAGGGGTTAGGGTTTAGTGTAAATGTAGGAGTTAGGGTTTAGTGTAAATGTAGGGGTTAGGGTTTAGTGTAAATGTAGGAGTTAGGGTTTAGTGTAAATGTAGGGGTTAGGGTTTAGTGTAAATGTAGGTGTTAGTGTTTAGTGTAAATGTAGGAGTTAGTGTTTAGTGTAAATGTAGGGGTTAGTGTTTAGTGTAGATGTAGGAGTTAGGGTTTAGTGTAAATGTAGGTGTTAGTGTTTAGTGTAAATGTAGGAGTTAGTGTTTAGTGTAGATGTAGGAGTTAGTGTTTAGTGTAAATGTAGAGTTTTGTGTTTAGTGTAAATGTAGAGTTTTGTGTTTAGTGTAAATGTAGGGGTTAGGGTTGAGTGTAAATGTAGGAGTTAGGGTTTAGTGTAAATGTAGGGGTTAGGGTTTAGTGTAAATGTAGGAGTTAGGGTTTAGTGTAAATGTAGGGGTTTGTGTTTAGTGTAAATGTAGGAGTTAGTGTTTAGTGTAAATGTAGAGGTTTGTGTTTAGTGTAAATGTAGAGTTTTGTGTTTAGTGTAAATGTAGGGGTTAGGGTTGAGTGTAAATGTAGGAGTTAGGGTTTAGTGTAAATGTAGGGGTTAGGGTTTAGTGTAAATGTAGGAGTTAGGGTTTAGTGTAAATGTAGGGGTTTGTGTTTAGTGTAAATGTAGGAGTTAGTGTTTAGTGTAAATGTAGAGGTTTGTGTTTAGTGTAAATGTAGGAGTTAGTGTTTAGTGTAAATGTAGGGGTTAGTGTTTAGTGTAAATGTAGGGGTTTGTGTTTAGTGTAAATGTAGGAGTTAGGGTTTAGTGTAAATGTAGGGGTTAGTGTTTAGTGTAAATGTAGGGGTTTGTGTTTAGTGTACATGTAGGAGTTAGGGTTTAGTGTAAATGTAGGAGTTAGGGTTTAGTGTAAATGTAGGGGTTTGTGTTTAGTGTAAATGTAGGAGTTAGTGTTTAGTGTAAATGTAGAGGTTTGTGTTTAGTGTAAATGTAGGAGTTAGTGTTTAGTGTAAATGTAGGGGTTGGATAACGTTTTGTTCTTAAATTTATTTTAATCAGTTAATGCTTTAATAGAAGTAATATATTGTAAGGCAATATAGTTGTTCATTATTAACAGAGTATTTAGTTTCACTGGTGGTCTTAATAGTAAATCTAATGTTTATATGTGTGTTTATGACATTAGGATCTCTGGTTCTCATCCCCACAACTGTAACCAATATCTGTTCTAGTATGTTTCTCTATTAACAAATTATTTCTTATATTATTTAAGTTTTGAAAACTAGCCACTGTAGCAGTATCATGTTGTGTGATATGTAGCTTTTGTATTGCAAAAAAATAAAGAAATAAATAAAATAAAATAAAATCACAGTATAAAATTTCACTAGGGAGTGAGTCTACATCTTCGACGCACCTCTGGAAGCGAGTGGTGCACAGATCCGTGTGCAGGTGTGGGCTCTGGCGTGCTGAGTGTGGTATAAAGGGCCGGTTAGCAGCCAGATCTGGGTTCAAATGCACTTCACTTCATGCAGCTGCGCTCTCACTGAAGAACACGGAAACGGAGAGGTGGACGTTCTCTACACACTGAGACCAGGTCCAGATGCTAGAACCACAATACTACCACATATCACTTGTCATTGTAACCCAGTGCTGCTCAGAGTGCGCAGTGATGAAGGCTTGTGCTGACAGTGTGTTCCTTCGTTCTTGTCTTTGATGGCCTGGTTTATATATCGGTGCGGATGCCTGCAGGTCGTCTGAGGGATGAGTTGTGTTCACACACACGTCAGCCTGTCAGTTAGATTTAAGCAAAGAAAACATATTACAGTATTTGCACAGACTAGTCTCAGTGATGTTGAGTGAATGTCAACTTGTGGCTGATCATGTGATTGTGATAGTAATTCCCTACAGAGCTACAGCCTTCTCTAGCTCCCAGTCGAGCGTCTCAGCAAAGCCAGTCTAGGGTGCGCCTAAGTAGGATACACTATCAGTCAAAAGTTTGGACACACCCACCCCAGGTTCTTCTGATTTGTACTATATTAATAGTAATAATATTAGTGAATAAGTGTGAAGAGATCAGAACTATAGAATAGTCGGTATGGAATTATTCCTGGAGCAGAATTAAACATCTGGTTGTGTTTAAAGAATGTTTAGAGGGTCTTTTAGAAATGAGCTCATTTGCTCTGATGCAGGTTTACATACTTTGAACATTCTGACCAGCAGCTTCATGAGGAGCCACATGAGCTGCTTCTCTAACAGGACTGAAGAAGATAGTGTAGATGCTGAGATCTTGTTCTGATAAACAGGTTTGGGGGTTTTATAGCTCTTATAAAATATACATTCTCATTTTTACATTTAAATACACTTAAATGTTTGTTTTAGTAATATTTGTGTACATGGGCTCCAACTTTACTATCTACACTCGTCTCTCAACACATTCAGATCTAAACACCTTTATATTTATAAACATATAGACTCAGTTAGGTGTTTCTAAACCTCTGTGAGAATCTGAGTCTGTTTCTCTGAATGCTCTGAAATTAGCCTTTAGAACAAATTCTATAAACGTCTGATGTAAACCGTGTGATGCTCTTCGTTCGTAAACTCTGTTAGAAGAACGTTATCTGCAACCAGTTCTCTCTCTCTCTCTCTCTCTCTCTCTCTCTTTCTCTCTGTGTCCTGTGTTCTCATGGAGATTGTCTTTTAAATCTCTTGGAATGAGACTTTTATTAAGTCCTCTCTCTCTCTCTCTCTCTCTCTCTCTCTCTCTCTATCGCTTCCCTAATCTTTACAGCTAAATTAACTCTTTAGTGCTGCCACCTCATCTCTCTCTCTCTCTGTCTCCATCTGTCTTTCACTCTCTCTCGCTCTCTCTACATTCCTCTCTCTCTCTAGAGAGAGAGAGAGAGAGAGAGAGAGAGACTGAGAGTGGAAGGTAGAGAGCTACCTTCCACTCTTAGTCTCTCTCTCTCTCTCCCCCTCTCTACCATCCTCTCTGTCTCTCTCTCTGTCTCTCTCCCTCTCTCTCCCTCCCTCCCTCCCTCTCTACATTCCCCTCTGTCTGTCTCTGTCTCTCTTTCACTCTCTCTTCTTCTCCCTCTCTACTTTCCTCTCTCTTTTTCATTATTTCTCCACCTGTACTTTCCTTTCTCTCTTTTTCACTCCTTTCCTTCTCTACCTTCCTCTCTCTTTCTGTCTCTTTTTCTCTGTCTCTCCCTCTCTCTACCTTCCTCTCTGTCTCTATTCCTCTCTACCTTCTGCTCTCCCTCTTTCTTTCTCTCCTGCTATCTTTTTCTTTCTTTTTTCTGTCTTCCTCCCTCTCTCCTCTGCCTCTCTCTTTTACTGTCTCTATCCCACTCTTTCTCTCTACCTCCTTCTCTCTGTCACTGTCTATCCCTCATTCTTTCTACCTTCCTAAGCCTCTTTCTTTCTTTCTTTCTCTTACCCATCTCTCTCTTTTTCTCTTTACCCCCCTTCTCTCTCTCTCTTTCTCCCTCTCAACCTTCCTCTCTCTCTCACTGTTTCTACTTTTCTTTCTCTTTCTCTACTTACCTGTCTCTCTCACCCTCTCTACTTTCCACTCTCTCTCTCTCTCTCTCTCTCTCTCACCCTCTCTACCTTCCCCTCTCTCTTTATCACCCTTTCTCCCTCTCTACTTTCCTCTCCCTCTTTTTCACTCTTTCTCCTCCTCTACCCTCCTCTTTCTTTCACTCTTTCTCCACCTTCCTCTCTCTTTCTATTTCTCTTTTCTCTCTCTCCCTCTCTCTACCTTCCTCTCTCTTTCTATTTCTCTTTTTCTCTCTCTCCCTCTCTCTACCTTTCTCTCTCTTTCTGTTTCTATTTTTCTCTCTCTCTCCCTCTACCTTTCTCTTTCTCCCTCTTTTTCTCTTCCTCTCTACCTTCCACTCTCCCTCTTTCTTTCTCTCCTGCTATATTTTTCTTTCTCTCATTTTTTTCGGTCTTCCTCCCTCTTCTGTCTCTCTCTTTCACTCTCTCTATCCCACTCTTTCTCTCTACCTCCTCTTTCTCACTGTCTCTCCCTCTCTCTTTCTACCTTCCTCTGTCTCTTTCTTTCCCTTTCTATTTCTCTTTACCCCCCCTCTTCTCTCTCTCTCTAACTCTTTGTCTACCTTTCTTTCTCTCTCCCTCTCTCTCTCTTTCCTCCTTTCATCAGCCCGCGCTAATTAATTTCTGCAGAATCACCTCGCGCAGGCACACGTCGAGAGATAAAAGAGATACAGATCTGTGCAGATTTCAGCATCTCTTTTCATGGAACAGAGAAAAAGATAATTATTATTATTATTAATATTATTAGAGATGACTGTGTAATTTCTCTCTGATGATGCATCTATCATTAATGAGGTTTCTGATATTCCTTCAGTGAGAATGTTGTGTACGGTCTTAATTTTCTCTAATAAAACACACACACACACACACACACACACACACACACACACACACACACACACACACACACACACACACACACACACACACACACACACACACATTTCACTCTCAAACGCAGCGGGAAGAGAAGTAGAAGTGAATAAAGAAACATTAGCAGCCGCAGTGAGAGACAAAGAGGCTATATGTTTCGGAGATTGAGTTTTTGTCTCTGCTGTGCTGAGATTGGGGCAACTGGGAGGATTAATTACCTGGAAACACACACACACACACACACACAAAGAAGTTTGTTTCCAATCAGCCGTAACATTAAAACCACCTCCTTATATCTACACTCACTGTCCACTGTATCAGCTCCACGGACCATACAGGAGCTCCACTTACAGACTGTAGTTCATCTGATCCTCTGTATACTTTATTACTCTGTTCTTTAATGATTAGGACCCCCACAGGACCACCACAGAGCAGATACTATTAGGGAGGTGGGTCATTCTCAGCTGCTGGAGTGTTTAAACACCTCAGTGTCACTGCTGGACTAAAGCTATCCAGACAACAGCATCCTGGCAGGGGTGGAAGATCCTCCTGAAGTTCGCTGCTGTCTCCCAATGACCAGCTGCTCATCCACCCTTCCAAAGCAGACCTGACTCGGATGAGATCACTCGATGTTGAGTCAACTGCAGACTGCTGGATTTTGACAGGGGGCGCAGTCATTAGTGCACAGTGAAAATAACAGTGGGGAGAGTGGACATCCTTGCCGAGGGGGCCTAGTAGTCTGAGTGGCGTCAGATTTTCCCAGCCTCGCTTGTTTCTCTCTGCCTGCAAGGAAGCTGATGACAGTGGCAGTTGAATGCATACACGCTGAGTCGTTATCTTATTTACTGTGGAACAATTCCAGAATGATAGACTTGAATGCTGAGCTGAGGTCTAAAATCTGGACCTTCATGTATGTCTTTTAAGTTTAGTGTTAACAGATATGTTTACATTATCTACAGACGTGGTGACCCAGTAGACGAACTGTAGAGTGTCCTTTGGAGAGCTTATGTTGTCCGACAGCTCTGCCAGTAGCAGTCTCAGGATATCATGACTACAGAGGTCTGGATGTGAGAAGGTTGCTTTTTGGGATGGGGATTGTTGTGGAGCAGTGATCTCCAACCCTGGGTTACCTTCCAGTGGAGTTTTAACTACACCTGCTTCAGCTAATCTAGGTAATTTGGAGGTTGCCAGTTCATTCCCTAGAACCAAGAGGACACAACTGAAGTGCTGGCTCCTGGGGCACTGTGGATAGGATTGCTGACTGCTCTGGGCAAGTGTGCTTTCTGCCAATTGTGTAAATTCACTAGTGTGTGTATGTGGGTGCTGCACTGCCTGTAGTGGGTGTGTTTACTAGTGTGTGTGAATGTTTCACCACTCTTAGTGTGTTCACTAGGATGTATGTGGGTATTTCACTACCCAATTGTGTGTGTGTTCACTAGTGTATGAATGTTTGTTTACTAACCAATAGTATGTGTGTTCACTAGTGTGTGAATGTTTGTTTACTAACCAATAGTGTGTGTGTTCACTAGTGTATGAATGTTTGTTTACTAACCAATAGTGTGTGTGTTCACTAGTGTATGAATGTATGTTTCACTGCCCCTAGTGTGTGTGTATGTGGGTGTTTCGCTGCCCCTAGTGTGTGTGTTCACTAGTGTGTGTATGTGGGTGCTGCACTGCCTGTAGTGGGTGTGTTTACTAGTGTGTGTGAATGTTTCACCACTCTTAGTGTGTTCACTAGGATGTATGTGGGTATTTCACTACCCAATTGTGTGTGTGTTCACTAGTGTATGAATGTTTGTTTACTAACCAATAGTATGTGTGTTCACTAGTGTGTGAATGTTTGTTTACTAACCAATAGTGTGTGTAATCACTAGTGTATGAATGTTTGTTTACTAACCAATAGTGTGTGTGTTCACTAGTGTATGAATGTATGTTTCACTGCCCCTAGTGTGTGTGTATGTGGGTGTTTCGCTGCCCCTAGTGTGTGTGTTCACTAGAGTGTGTATGTGGGTGCTACACTGCCTGTAGTGGGTGTGTTTACTAGTGTGTGTGAGTGGTTCACCACTCTTAGTGTGCGTGTTCACTAGGATGTATGTGGGTATTTCACTACCCAATAGTGTGCGTGTTCACTAGTGTATGAATGTTTGTTTACTAACCAATAGTGTGTTTGTTCACTAGTGTATGAATGTTTGTTTACTAACCAATAGTGTGTGTGTTCACTAGTATATGAATGTATGTTTCACTGCCCCTGGTGTGTGTGTATGTGGGTGTTTCGCTGCCCCTAGTGTGTGTGTTCACTAGAGTGTGCATGTGGGTGTTTCACTGCCCAATAGTGTGTGTGTGTGTGTTCACTTGTGTATAAATGTGTTTCACTGTCCCTAGTGTGTGTATGTGTGTGATCACTAATATATGAATGTATGTTTTACTACTCAATTGTGTGTGTGTTCACTAGTGTGTGTATGTGGGGTTTCACTGCCCAATAGTGTGTTAGTGTGTGTGTGTGTGTGTGTGTGTGTGTGTTCACTTGTGTTTGAATGTCTGTTTCACTGTCCCTAGTGTGTGTATGTGGGTATTTCACTGCCCCCTAGTGTGTTTGTGTTCACTAGTGCGTGGGTGTTTCTCTGCTCCCTAGTTTGTGTGTATTTGGGAGTTTGGCTGCCAAATATTGTGTGTGTTCACTTGTGTATGAATGTGTGTTTCACTGTCCCTACTGTGTGTATGTGGGTGTTTCACTGCCTGTAGAGTGTATGATCACTAGTGTGTATGTGTATGATCACTAGTGTGTATGTGTATGATCACTAGTGTGTATTGTATGATCACTAGTGTGTGTGTATGTGGGTGGTTCACTGCACATATGGATGAAATACAAATACCTCTAGAGGTCAATAGCTCTACATTCTAAATTTAAATTCAACCTCTGTCCATGTACCTGGTTGGCTGGATCAGAGGTATTAGAGTTAACAGGGCGGGGCAGTCTATTGGATACTGGTTGGAACTAAACCCTTGATGAAAGTGCACAGTTCCACTGATCTGCTGAAGATCTGCGTTAAGACTGGTGCGAGTTGGTCAGCACAGACATTCAGACTGTAGTATGAAACATCATCTGGGCCTGATGCTTCTCTGACTCTCTGACACACCAACTTCCTAGATCAGTCCAGATCTTCAGCTGTCAGAGCTAGGGGTCGGGTGGTGCTGATGTTTGAGCTAGTGATTTGAAATGGGGTGTGACTTGGTGCTGGAGAAGTGTGTGAAGCTGTTCTTATGAAACCGGCAGTAGTATATATATTCCTGCTGGAGTAGATCATTCTGGCTGCTTTGATCTCTCTTGTTACTGATTGTACAGCCTGTCTCCACTTTTTTACAAGCCTTGTCTTTATAAACTCATGTTTAATTTATAGTGTATGAATACATCAATGAGATCATCTCAAAAATATAACTATTATTATAAAGTAAGTGCATATGAGCGGCATATTGTATTATAATATCTGTTCAGTAAGCAACTCTATCAAATCTGCATTACATACTACACACGCTGAAGTGCTGCTAGGTTGGTAGCCACTGTTGGGATGGGCCTGAGGGCTATAAAAATATCAAATATATTTAAACAGTGCTTTTACACATGTCAGTGTGTTTATTTAACCCTTTCCAAGCTTCTCTTTGTGGAAAGAACCCAGTATTATTATTATTTCTAAATATATATATATATATATATATATATATACCGTCAGTAGTACGCCTATTTTATTATATGCCTGTGAGCTGATTTGTTTTCTATGTTTTTTGTATTCTGGTTATGTAGTCCTGTTCTGTTTCCACCCAGCACTCCATATCAAAGGTTCAATGTCCTTCAGAACATATACATACATATGCACACATGCCTGCAGTACTGTGAGTGGCAAAAGACCTGGACCAGTTATCAACAGCAGAGTATTAGCTGTGATTCTCTCTGTCTCTCTTTCTCTCTCGCTCACTCCCCGTCACTCTGATAAATTGCTCTGCTTTTAAAAAAGGCTTCAGCTGAGCGTGGCGCTAAGTCCTTTACCAGCTCTATCGATTCAACTACCTGCTTTTACTGAACACGTGCTGAGAAAATATCACCTTCAGGCACCCTCCCCTTAACTTACCCCGTCCACGGTATTACACATGATGTGCGACTAAAAGGCCCAAGGATTTCCTTTGTGTTTCTGAGGTTAAGATTAAAGGGCCCATATTTTCTTTTATCCCCTCACCCTTTTATGACATTCGGGGGTTGTTTTGAGGCAGAAAATGTCATTCCTAACGTTAACATGACCGTTTTCTAGCCTCCCTTTATCATTTTGAATTTAAGGAGCAATATGTAAGATTGTCTTGCAGCAGTGTTTAATATGACGTGTAAACATATTAACTTAAAACATTCCAACATGAATTAAACTGTACCACTTTGTACCTGAGGAGGTGATGGTGAGTCACTGTAGTAGCACTCTGCACCTGAAGAGGTGATGGTGAATAAATGTAGTACCACTCTGTACCTGAAGAGGTGATGCTGAGTCACTTAGTACCACTTTGTACCTGAGGAGCTCATGCTGAGTCACTTAGTACCACTTTGCACCTGAAGAGGTGGTGTTGAGTCACTGTAGTACCATTTTGTACCTGAGGAGGTGGTGTTGAGTCACTGTAATACCACTTTATACCTGAGGAGGTGATGCTGAGTCACTTAGTACCACTTTGTACTTGAGGAGATGGTGTTAAGTCACTGTAATACCACTTTGTACCTGAGGAGGTGATGCTGAGTCACTTAGTACCACTTTGTACCTGAAGAGGTGGTGTTGAGTCAATGTAGTACCACTTTATACCTGAGGAGGTGATAATGAGTCACTTAGTACCACTTTGTACCTGAAGAGGTAGTGTTGAGTCACTTAGTACCACTTTACACCTGAAGAGATGATGGTGAGTCACTGTAGTACCACTTTACACCTGAAGAGGTGATGCTGAGTCACTTTGTACCACCTTGTACTTGCGGAGGTGATGTTGAGTCACTGTAGTACCACTTTGTACCTGAGAAGGTGGTGTTGAGTCACTGTAGTACCACTCTGTACCTGAGGAGATGAGATGCTGCACACAGGACATGACCCACAATACGTTGCCCACAAGACGCCACCCACTGAATGCTATCCACAGAACCCTGTCTACAGGAGATGACCCATGGGTCGCTGTAGACTGACTATTGTTAGTCCACCACTGACACTGAAGTGCTTAAAAACTCCAGCAACACTCAATTTCCAAGTCCGCCTTTTCCCGAGACAGAGATAAGACCAAGTCCAAACGATGTCGAGACACCGAACACTAGTTTATGGCCGCAAATACTCAGCGGTGTTTGCTCCTAAACAGCCAACAATTTAAAAGATCTGGTGACCTTCAGTGGAAAAATGTATTCCATACAGCAAACTGTGTTGCCTTTGGAAAACTTTAGGTCACCACAAGGGGGCGTCAGCAGCAATCACCAACAATGCTATTCATTTTTACCATATACACATATACCCGCAGTTCCTAGTAAACATGACGACTACAGAATAAAAACACATCTACACAGGTCTGAGATCAGCGCTGTGGGTGGAGCTGAGGGGGTATATGTACTGTGTTTGTGGATGTGGGACACACAGACTGATCTCAGACCAGACTTTTAGAAGCGTAGGTATGGTCAGGGCAGTGAGCAGTCATTTTAAAGTAAGAAGAAAATCGTTCTCTTTTGAAGTGGATCAGTTCAGGTGGAGCTTAGAGACGGGGTGTCTTACGAAGCTCTCACTGAGCCGAGGCAGAGGACAGTGCAGGTTAATAATAAAGGACTATTGATCGGCTGCTAAATCGATCAGCACGCATGTACTTCACATGCACTGCTCTCATATTCAGACTAACGACGGCAGAAAATCGATGCAGCTGTTTCTGAGGAGAATTTCAAAAGACTGGAATTATTAAACAATAAACAGATCTGTTCACTATCATCATCCAATATCAGACTGATACTCCAATAAACTCCTCCTCTCTACTCCTCTCTCTCGCTCTCTCTCTCTCTCTCTCCCTCACACACACACAGTTTCTCTTTCTGCTTCTCTCTTTTTCTCTGATGGATCAATTCATGTCAATTAACCTGCACCTGAGTGGATAGATAGATAGATAGATAGATAGATAGATAGATAGATAGATAGATAGATAGATAGATAGATAGATAGATAGATAGATAGATAGATAGATAGATAGATAGATAGATAGATTGATGGAGGTATAGAGAGAGTAAAGATAGATGGAGGTATAGAGAGAGAGTGAGAGAGAGTAAAGATTGATGGATGTATATAGAGAGTAAAGATAGATGGAGGTATAGAGAGTGAGAGGCGTAAAGATATATAAAGCGTGAGAGAAGTAAAGATAGATGGAGGTATAGAGAGTAAAGATTGATGGAGGTATAGAGAGAGTAAAGATAGATGGAGGTATAGAGAGAGAGTGAGAGAGAGTAACGATAGATGAAGGTATATAGAGAGAGAGAGAGAGTAAAGATTGATGGATGTATATAGAGAGTAAAGATATATGGAGGTATAGAGAGAGAGAGTAAAGATTGATGGAGGTATATATATATAGAGAGAGTAAAGATAGATGGAGGTAGAGAGAGAGAGAGAGTAAAGATAGATGGAGGTATAGAGAGAGAGAGAGAGAAAGAGAAAAGATAGATGGAGGTAGAGAGAGAGTAAAGATAGATGGAGATATATATATATATATGTATAGAGTGAGTAAAGATGTATGGAGTTATAGAGAGAGAGAGAGAGAGAGAGAGAGAGAGTAAAGATAGATGGAGGTAGAGAGAGAGAGAGAGAGTAAAGATATATGGAGGTATAGAGAGAGAGAGAGAGAGAGAGTAAAGATAGATGGAGTTATAGAGAGAGAGAGAGAGAGAGAGTAAAGATAGATGGAGGTAGAGAGAGAGAGAGAGAGTAAAGATAGATGGAGGTAGAGAGAGAGAGAGAGAGTAAAGATAGATGGAGATATATATATATATATATATATATATAGAGTGAGTAAAGATAGATGGAGTTATAGAGAGAGAGAGAGAGAGAGAGTAAAGATAGATGGAGGTAGAGAGAGAGAGAGAGTAAAGATAGGTGGAGATATATATATATAGAGTGAGTAAAGATAGATGGAGGTATAGAGAGAGAAGATAGATGGAGGTAAAGAGAGAGAGTAGGGAGAGGGAATAAAAAGTTTCTGTCGTTAGAGGAGTGTAACAGTGCGAGAAGAGGAGAGAGAAGGAGAGAAGGAGAGATAAATGGAGTGATTTGCAGGAGTGAGTCAGAGGTGTGATGAACAGTAGAACATTAGAAACAGTCTTGTGCTGCAGCTCTGTTCTCCTCCTCTCACTGTTTCTGTTAAACATGAAGCTAATAATCAGTTCCACTAGACTGAGTGACCACTCCATCTGTACACACACACACACACACACACACACACAGAGAGACACACACACACACACACACACACAGACACACACACACACATACACACACACACACACAGAGACACACACACACACACACACAGACACACACACACACACACACATACACACACACACACACACATACACAGAGAGAGACACTCACACACACGCATACATACACATACACACACACACACTCACTCACACATACATACACAGAGACACACACACACTCACTCACATACACACACATACACACACACACACACACACACTCACACGCATACATACGCAGAGACACACACATACACAGAGAGAGACACTCACACACACGCATACACAGAGACACACTCACTCACACATACATACACAGAGACACTCTCAAACACACACACACACACACATACACACACTCACTCACACATACATACACAGAGACACTCACACACACATACATACACAGAAACATACATACACAGAGACACTCACACACACATACACACTCACTCACACATACATACATACACACACTCACACACACACACACACACACACACACACACACACACACACACACACTCACACATACATACACAGAGACACTCACACACACGCATACATACCCAGAGACACTCTCAAACACACACACACACACACACATTCAGTCACACATACATACACAGAGACACTCACACACACGCATACATACACAGAGACACTCTCTCACACACACACACAGACACACACATACACAGAGACACTCACACACACACATACACACACACACTCACTCACACATACATACACAGAGACACTCACACACATACACAGACACTCTCACACACACACATACACACACACACATATACACACACACACACACACTCACACATACATACACAGACACACACACGCATACAGAGACACACACACATTTACACATAACATACACACTTACACACAGAGACACATACACACACACTCGTACACACACACATAGACACTCACACACTCATAGATAAACACACAGACACTCACACTCACATACACACACACACACACACACTCACACATAAACACACATAAACACACATACACAGAGACACTCACCCACACAGACACTCCACACACATGTTCACAGATGCACACACACACACACAGAAATACATATATTTATATACATACATTTATATAATATATAAACAAACACACACACATTCACACATACACATACAGAGACACACACACACATTCACAGACAGAGAAAAACACACATACATACATACATACATACACACTCACTCACACGAACACACACATACACAGAGACACATACAGACACTCCACACACATGTTCACAGATACACACACACACACACAGAAGTACAAATATAAACAAACACACACACAGACACACTCTCAGTGGGGTGTAACAGAGTGAACAGTATCAGTCTGTCAGTGTTTGGTGGAGGTTGGCAGCGGTCCAACCTGAACATCAAAGATCCTCAGCATCATAAACGGAGAGAAGCAGATTTCTGAAACGAAAACATGAAAAGAAACCTTGAAAGATTCGTCGTCTGTCGCTTTTTATCAATAAAGCTGTAAGTAAAAAAGCAGAAATACGTTTATCATGAAAGATTTGGTGGTCGTTTGAGCCCATAATTCATATTAATATTAAATATTTCAACAGTAAAAATAGACCCCAGCAGTCAGACCCTAAACACAGCTCAGCTCCAGTTCTAGAGAGACAGAGACGCCACTGTCTTCATATCAAATCCACTAGTGTGTAAAAGTCTGAGGCCCCTGAGCTGATAGTTTAAAAGTCTTTATCTGATCAATAAGTGTATGTCCACCAGTAAGAACAGCAGATCTGATTAGATCAGATGTAAATAATCAGACAAACAATACAAAGTAACATGAATATCTTATTGTGAAAGAAGTACATCATATCTTGAGCTCCAGTTTGAAGAACAAAGTTTACAAAGTGGTAGAAGTGGTCAGTAGATAGCAGCAGCAGCGCCCTCTGTTGACCAAAACAAGTCCATCTGCAGGTCTTTCCTGAGTGTGTTTTAATTCACAGCTAAAAATGGGGACATTTCGGGGACAGGTCTAGATAGGGACAGGCCTCAGAAAGCAAGGATGATCATCTTATTGTCCTCAGTAAGCAAGAATGGTCATCTTGTGGTCCTCAGAAAGCAAGGATGGTCATCTTGTGGTCCTCAGGAAGCAAGGATGGTCATCTTATTGTCTTCAGAAAGCAAGGATGGTCATCTTATGGTCTTCAGGATGCAAGGACTGTCATCTTATGGTCCTCAGGATGCAAGGACTGTCATCTTATGGTCCTCAGGAAGCGAGGATGGTCATCTTATTGTCTTCAGAAAGCATAGATGGTCATCTTATTGTCCTCAGTAAGCAAGAATGGTCATCTTATTGTCTTAAGAAAGCAAGGATGGTCATCTTATGGTCTTCAGGATGCAAGGACTGTCATCTTATGGTCCTCAGGATGCAAGGACAGTCATCTTATGGTCCTCAGGAAGCGAGGATGGTCATCTTATTGTCTTCAGAAAGCAAGGATGGTCATCTTATTGTCCTCAGTAAGCAAGAATGGTCATCTTGTGGTCCTCAGAAAGCAAGGATGGTCATCTTGTGGTCCTCAGGAAGCAAGGATGGTCATCTTATGGTCCTCAGGAAGCAAGGATGGTCATCTTGTGGTCCTCAGAAAGCAAGGATGGTCATCTTGTGGTCCTCAGGAAGCAAGGATGGTCATCTTATTGTCTTCAGAAAGCAAGCATAGTCATCTTATTGTCTTCAGAAAGCAAGGATGGTTATCTTGTGGTCCTCAGGAAGCAAGGATGGTCATTGTCCTCAGGAAGCAAGGATGGTCATCTTATTGTCCTCAGGAAGCAAGGATGGTCATCTTATTGTCCTCAGAAAGCAAGGATGGTCATCTTGTGATCCTCAGAAAGCAAGGATGGTCATCTTTTGGTCCTCAGGAAGCAAGGACTGTCATCTTATTCTCCTCAGAAAGCAAGCATAGTCATCTTATTGTCCTCAGGAAGCAAGGATGGTCATCTTATTGTCCTCAGAAAGCAAGGATGGTCATCTTGTGATCCTCAGAAAGCAAGGATGGTCATCTTTTGGTCCTCAGGAAGCAAGGACTGTCATCTTATTCTCCTCAGAAAGCAAGCATAGTCATCTTATTGTCTTCAGAAAGCAAGGATGGTTATCTTGTGGTCCTCGGGAAGCAAGGATGGTCATTGTCCTCAGGAAGCAAGGATGGTCATCTTATTGTCCTCAGAAAGCAAGGATGTCATCTTATTGTCCTCAGGAAGCAAGGATGGTCATCTTATTGTCCTCAAAAAGCAAGGATGGTCATCTTGTGATCCTCAGAAAGCAAGGATGGTTGTCTTGTGGTCCTCAAGAAGCAAGGATGGTCATCTTATTGTCTTCAGAAAGCAAGCATAGTCATCTTATTGTCTTCAGAAAGCAAGGATGGTCATCGTATTGTCCTCAGGAAGCAAGGATGGTCATCTTATTGTCCTCAGAAAGCAAGGATAGTCATCTTGTGATCCTCAGAAAGCAAGGATGGTCATCTTTTGGTCCTCAGGAAGCAAGGACTGTCATCTTATGGTCCTCAGAAAGCAAGCATAGTCATCTTATTATCCTCAGGAAGCAAGGATGGTCATCTTATTGTCCTCAGAAAGCAAGGATGGTCATCTTGTGATCCTCAGAAAGCAAGGATGGTCATCATTTGGTCCTCAGGAAGCAAGGACTGTCATCTTATTCTCCTCAGAAAGCAAGCATAGTCATCTTATTGTCTTCAGAAAGCAAGGATGGTTATCTTGTGGTCCTCAGGAAGCAAGGATGGTCATTGTCCTCAGGAAGCAAGGATGGTCATCTTATTGTCCTCAGAAAGCAAGGATGGTCATATTATTGTCCTCAAAAAGCAAGGATGGTCATCTTGTGATCCTCAGAAAGCAAGGATGGTCATCTTTTGGTCCTCAGGAAGCAAGGACTGTCATCTTATTCTCCTCAGAAAGCAAGCATAGTCATCTTATTGTCTTCAAAAAGCAAGGATGGTTATCTTGTGGTCCTCAGGAAGCAAGGATGGTCATTGTCCTCAGGAAGCAAGGATGGTCATCTTATTGTCCTCAGGAAGCAAAGATGGTCATCTTATTGTCCTTAGAAAGCAAGGATGGTCATCTTATTGTCCTCAGGAAGCAAGGATGGTCATCTTATTGTCCTCAGGAAGCAAAGATGGTCATCTTATTGTCCTTAGAAAGCAAGGATGGTCATCTTATTGTCCTCAGGAAGCAAGGATGGTCATCTTATTGTCCTCAGAAACCAAGGATGGTCATCTTGTGATCCTCAGAAAGCAAGGATGGTCATCTTTTGGTCCTCAGGAAGCAAGGATGGTCATCTTATTGTCTTCAGAAAGCAAGAATGGTCATCTTTTGGTCCTCAGGAGACAATGCTGGTCATCTTATTGTCTTAAGAAAGCAAGGATGGTCATCTTATGGTCCTCAGGATGCAAGGACTGTCATCTTATGGTCCTCAGGAAGCAAGGACTGTCATTGTATGGTCCTCAGGAAGCGAGGATGGTCATCTTATTGTCTTCAGAAAGCAAGGGTGGTCATCTTATTGTCCTCAGGAAACAAGGATGGTCATCGTATGGTCCTCAGGAAGCAAGGACTGTCTTCTTATTGTCTTCAGAAAGCAAGAATAGTCATCTTATTGTCCTCAGGAAGCAAGAATAGTCATCTTATTGTCCTCAGGAAGCAAGGATGGTCATCTTATGGTCCCTTTGATCCCTTGCTGATTTTGTAAGTTGACAAAGATATGAAGAGTCTATAATTTTAAGGGTAGGTTTAATTGAACAGTGAGAAATAGAACATCAAAAAGAACATCCAGAAATTTACATTGTATAAAATCTATACATTTAAATGCATTTTGCAGAGATTAAGTATTTGATCCCTCTAGTAAACAAGACTTAAGACTTGGTGGCAAAACCCTTGTTGGTAAGGACAGCAGTCAGACGTTTTCTGTAGCTGATGATGAGGTTTGTCAGGGGGAATTTTGGTCCACACCTCATCTCTACATCATTAAGATTTTGAGGCTGTCGCTTGGCAACTTGAACCTTCAGCTCCCTCAATAACTTTTCTATGGGATTAAGGTCTGGAGACTGGCTAGGCCCATTTTTAATGTCCTGGCGGAGGGAAGGAGGTTATCTCTCAGGATTTTACAGCACAGTGAAGTACTCCTGTGCCCTTAGCAGAGAAACACCCCCAAAACATAATGTTTCCACCTCCATGCTTGACAGTGGGGACGGTGTTCTTTGGGTCATAGTCAGCATTTCTACAAATACTCTTTACTGTGGAACTCAATTTAGCTTTTATTAAACAGTCGAGCTCTGAGCTCGCTTCTAATAGACATTTAAAAAAGACTCTCATTAACTCTGTGTTTAATTAAAACTCCAACATCTTCTCAGTACTTATCCTAGCACTTATAGGCTGATTAAGACTCTGCTGTTATTGATCTGTCTGTGAAGCAGTTTAGCTGGTATTAACAGTAGACCATAAAAAAACAGTATTCTTCTTCTAATTATTATTATTATTATTATTATTATTATTATTATTATTATTATGTCTTTGTGGAAACTATGCTGTGTGTTGAAAATAAGATGACCGTCCTTATTTTCTGGGGACAAAAAGATGCACTCTGACCAAAGATCAATTCTGACCATTACAGTGATCAACTCTGACTATTACAGTGATCAACCCTGACCATTACAGTGATCAACCCTGACCATTACAGTGATCAACTCTGACCATTACAGTGATCAACCCTGACCATAACAGTGATCCACCCTGACCATTACAGTGATCAACTCTGACCATTACAGTGATCAACTCTGGCTATTACAGTGATCAACTCTGACCATTACAGTGATCAACTCTAACCATTACAGTGATCAACTCTGACCATTACAGTGATCAACACTGACTATTACAGTGATTAACTCAGACCACTACAGTGATCAACTCTGACCATTACAGTGATCAACTCTGACCACTACAGTGATCAACTCTGACCATTACAGTGATCAACACTGACCATTACAGTGATCAACTCTGACCACTACAGTGATCAACACTGACCATTACAGTGATCAACTCTGACCACTACAGTGATCAACTCTGACCATTACAGTGATCAACTCTAACCATTACAGTGATCAACTCTGGCTATTACAGTGATCAACTCTGACCATTACAGTGATCAACTCTGACTATTACAGTGATCAACTCTAACCATTACAGTGATCAACTCTGGCTATTACAGTGATCAACTCAGACCACTACAGTGATCAACTCTGACCATTACAGTGATCAACTCTGACCATTACAGTGATCAACTCTGACCACTACAGTGATCAACTCTGACCATTACAGTGATCAACTCTGACCATTACAGTGATCAACTCTAACCATTACAGTGATCAACTCTGACCATTACAGTGATCTACTCTGACCACTACAGTGATCGACTCTTGACGATGACCACCGAGTCATATGATCCTAAATCGGAGCTGAAAAGATTAGATTTGGTGTATTTCTGCTGTTCACACTGACACACCTGCACCACGTATGAGTAAACAGATCAGATTTAGGCCACTGTTACTGTGAGAACGTAGCCTGAGCTGAGCTGAGCTGAGCTGAGCTGAGCGGAGCTGAGCTGATGCACACACACCGCCGTGCGTCCTTATTTTCATCTACATTCATTCCTGTTTCCACATCCAATCCAATATTAGTTTTATCTATTAATGCAGAACAGCTTTTGTTCTTTTCACGTTCACACTTTTTCTCTCCCTCTTTTCTCCTCTGCAGTCACCCTGTCCTCACAACTCATCAATCTCTCTATAAAGTGCTCTGTAGACTCCGCCCACTATACATTTTCTCTGTCTTTTCTTTTCTCTCTCTCTCTCTGCTTGGCTGAGGTAACTGGATGGATGACAAGCTTCAGTCTCTCACTTTTTCTCCATCTTTCCTTTCATGTACCTCATACTTCTTATTTTCATTTCTCTCTCATCAAAAACATCACCTTTCTACATTTATACTCTCCAAAAAGATGGTTCTTTAAGGGTTCTTTAGTAAAGAAACTGGTTCCATTGCATGGTTCTTTGCATGATGGAAAGTTCTTCTGATTGATTAGTGTCATATATGGTTGAAAAAATATTCTAGGTCATCCCAAAACTGGTTCTTAATTTGTTTAGATATTATTAAGACATAAAATTCCATTACAAGTTAAAGAGGACCTACACTGCTTTTGGAGTTTTCTCTTTATTTGTAGCTTGTTGTGCTTGTAAACGTTGTAAAACCCAAACCACAAGCGACAGGAAGAAACTCTCTCCCATAGAAACCACTCTGAATGAAACACCTCACTAGAATGGCAGCTTTTTTTTCTGTTACAAGGTGACATAATCTCGTAACACAGTCCTACACCTTCACACAAGGTACGAAGAGTTAAAAAGTAAAAACTGACCACTCTGAAATGTCCTGCTCCAGTCAAGCTTGTGAAAGTGGATCTACTGACTTGTTCTGCCAGACTTTCAGGATCAGACTCTGACTCTAACTGATACAGTAGAAACAATGCCATTGCAAGAACAACCAGCAGTGTGAGGGGCCGAGCTTGTAGGTGGGTGGCAGTCTGGCAGTTGACCAGCCAGAACAGAGCAGGTGAGAGCACACTAGGCTCATCGGGGGTGATATTTCATTGTATAACATGTTGAAAACAATTATTTGTGTGGTGTCACAGTTCACAAACCACTCCAGTCTTTATACTTTTAGTTTTGATATTTAAAGAGCTTCAGTCCTATCATACTGTCCCCCCAAACACTCAGGCTGCACTTAAAATATGTGAAGCTGACATGAGCCGGTTCTTCCAGAAACTAGAAGACCCATATGGCATTTCCTCCTCCTGTCTTATAATCTTTGCTGACCAACTGGCTCCAGTCTTCAACAGACCCGTGAACCTGTGTCAAGCTGTCACGTCCTGCTTTAAACCCTCCGCCATCATCCCGAGTTGGCTTCTATGGGAACAGACAAACAGGTCAGTTGATGATGCAGTCAACATGGAGCTTCACTACGTCCTCCAACGCCTTGACTGCCCTGGGACGGAGATCCTGTTTATGGACTTCAGCTCTTCGTTTAACATCATTATCCCAGGAATTCTATCCTCCAATGTCTCACTGTATTACACTGATGGATAGGAGAGACATCCAGCCAAAGTCCTTTCTGGTATTCAAACAGTCTTCTGTCTTTACACCAACTACTCCATCTCTAAGGACTCCTCAAGTTTGCAGATGACACCACTGTCCACAGAACTTATCCAGGATTGAGACCAGTCTGCATATGGGCAAGAGGTTGAACGTCTGGTTCTCTGGTGCAATAACCTAGAACTGCACATGCTTAAGACTAGGAGGGGATAACTGTGGACTTCAGGAGCTGCAAGTTTGTGGGAAACTACAATTTCCCAAGACCTGACGTGTGAGCCCACCAACCCTCAACTCCATCGTCAAACAGGCCCAGTGGAGGATGTACTTTCTGAAGCAACTGAGGAAACTGTTCCACCCCAGGAGCTGTTGGGCCAGTTCTACACTGCAGTCACTGAATCCCAGCAGAGGATGTACTTTTTGTACCAACTGACGAAGCTGGTTCAGCCCCAGGAGCTGTTGGGTCTACACTGCAGTCATTGAATCTTTCCTGTGCCCATCTATCACAGTCTGGCTAGGGTCAGCCAAAAAACAGGACAGGAACAGACCTCAGTGAACAGTCCAGACTTAGGTGCTGCCCTGCCTACCCTCCATGGCACTTCAAGAACCAGGAAACAAGAAGGGAAAACCATCAGAGGTTCCTCGTACCCCGTACACCGTGGTCTTTCTTAACTCCTCCTCTCCCACAGGTGCTACAGAACTCTGTATACTAAGACTCCCAAAAGCAGGAGCAGCTTCTTTCCTCCTGGCTTTACACTCATACATAGTTGGTCAGTAATGTCATCTGCTGGATCATCACTACTCCTGCTTTCTCCAGCTTGTTATTCACCTTGCTTCACTCACATACCATGTTATACATATACTATATTATATATTGGCACTGTCCATAGGAACATTGGGACAAACCTCGCTGTTTAAACTTGTATTTTAACTCATAATTATAATATATAATTATCTATAATATATATATTGTATATATTTGTCTGTATTTACAGTGGATTGTCTGTAAATAACATGTACATTCTTTGTATATTGGATATAATACTACAGATATTAATAATACTCCTAGTGTGCGTCAACCTACTTGGCCAATAAATCTGATTTTGATTGGGAAGAGTTCTGCAGGTCGTTTGAAGGTACTGTGTGTTTGTATCTATGCTCTGTCTTACCTGGAAATGCTAGCGGAATAGCTAAAGGGGTCCGGCTTAAACAGGCAAACATTTGCAGTGGGTGATTACAGAGGTCAGGCCAGACTTTAACCAATGACACCCAGACCACCCATTGATTCTCCCTTAAAAGGGGGAATCAGTGGAGAGAGAGGGAGAGAGAGATTTTATTGATTCCCTGGAGGAAGGTTTAGCAGCAGCATAGCACATAAAGAGCAGTCAGACTGTAATCACAGAGCAAACCTGAGATGAAGTCTAAGACCATTCAGAGTGAAAACTACCCCAACAACAGTTTATATAATTAGAATTCTTTGTATATAAATAACTTGTTATAAAGCTTTACACTGTTGTTTTATAATATTGTAGGTGTGTGATTGTGGACATTATGTTCATTTACAGAGGTTTATATATAGATAGACTATATTATAGATATGATAGATAGATAGATAGATAGATAGATAGATAGATAGATAGATAGATAGATAGATAGATAGATAGAGAGTGAGTGTATTATAGATAGACTGACTATATTACTGATAAATAGATATATTGACCATATAATACATAATAATAGATAGACAGATAGATCGATAGACTATATAATAGATAATAATAGATAGATAGATAGAGTATAGATAGACTGATGCTAGATAGATAGATAGATAGATAGATAGATAGATAGATAGATAGATAGATAGATAGAGAGTGAGTGTATTATAGATAGATAGACTGATGCTAGATAGATAGATAGATAGAGAGTGAGTGTATTATAGATAGACTGACTATATTACTGATAAATAGATACATTGACCATATAATACATAATAATAGATAGACAGATAGATCGATAGACTATATAATAGATAATAATAGATAGATAGATAGAGTATAGATAGACTGATGCTAGATAGATAGATAGATAGATATATAGATAGATAGATAGATAGATAGATAGATAGATAGATAGATAGATAGATAGAGAGTGAGTGTATTATAGATAGATAGACTGATGCTAGATAGATAGATAGAGAGTGAGTGTATTATAGATAGACTGACTATATTACTGATAAATAGATACATTGACCATATAATACATAATAATAGATAGACAGATAGATCGATAGACTATATAATAGATAATAATAGATAGATAGATAGAGTATAGATAGACTGATGCTAGATAGATAGATAGATAGATAGATAGTTAGATAGACTGATGCTAGATAGATAGATAGATAGATAGATAGATAGATAGATAGATAGATAGATAGATAGATAGATAGATAGATAGATAGATAGAGAGTGAGTGTATTATAGATAGATAGACTGATGCTAGATAGATAGATAGAGAGTGAGTGTATTATAGATAGACTGACTATATTACTGATAAACAGATACATTGACCATATAATACATAATAATAGATAGACAGATAGATCGATAGACTATATGATAGAGTGATAGACTGATGATAGATGGATAGATAGACTGTATAATTGATAGATAGACAGATAGAATATAGATGGACTAATGATATTGATAGATAGAGTGATAGACTGATGATAGATGGATAGATGGACTGTATAATTGATAGATAGACAGATAGAATATAGATGGACTAATGATATTGATAGATAGATAGACTACATGATAGATGGATAGATAGACTATATAATTGATAGATAGGTAGACTATAAGATAGATAAATAGAGTATAGTATAGATAGACTGATGATATTTATAGATAGACTATATGATAGATATATAGAGTATATTTTAGATGGATTTAATATATTATTTAAAAGGAGATAGATACTACAAAATATAAACAGAGGTGTGGGTTTATCTATAAACATAATCCATCTATAAACGCACAGATGGAGAAATATGTAGAAATAAAAGTTTATTGAATTGAACAGGTTGTATAGAAAATTATATAAATTTACAATGTAATAATCAATCTAATGCAATTATTGATTATAACACTGTATAAATACACTTGTAATGCATTATAGATATCTGATTCATAGCAAGTGTTACCAATTTTTTGTTGACAGACTCAAAACTGTTGATGTTGTGTAGTTGTTATATAATTGCATAATAAGTGATTATGTATGATACATTATATAAAATTTATAACCAAACACAAATTAAAAAAGGTATTCCACTAAGTAATGATACTCTCGCTCTCTCTCTCTCTCTCTCTCTCTCTCTCTATCTCTCTCTCTCTCTCTCTCTCTCTCTCAGATCTGTGATAAGGAGTGGCACTACTATGTCATTAACGTTGAGTTTCCAGTGGTCACTCTGTATGTGGATGGTGTGACGTACGACCCCTACCTGGTGACGGATGACTGGCCGATCCACTCCTCTCAGATTGACGTCCAGCTCACAGTCGGGGCCTGCTGGCAAGGTTGGGGGGGGCGGGGTCTAGACACATGGATGAAACATGATGTGACTCTATATATATATAATATATTTATTTATGTGGAACCTATATACATGTTTAAATGACATATTTTTTTACTATTTTGTTTAAAAAATGGAAACAGTTCATTGTTAATTACAATATATAGATTTATTTTTAGTTATTTTTTTTAAATGCTAAATAAAATATCTTAATATAAAAATCTTTTACACTAAAATAACACTAAATCGTCTGGTTAAGAAAATATTACGTTATTAGTGTATAAAAAGCAACAATTCGTAATTTGACAAATGAATGACAAGCATTTGATTGGTAGTTTACATACTCAGCTCCTGCTCTGTTTACACATGAACACCCTGAACACATGGCCTGCCCTTCAAAATAAGAGTAATAACAGTAACAGGTTTAAAAACTGAGTACTGAATGGAATCACTAACTGAACTAACTCACGCCGCAGTATCATTTCATGTTGACTGCAGACCCCAGTTATCAGACCCAAGCACATCAAGGCAAAACCCATATATATATCGAAAATCATCAATTTCTTTAATAAAGAGTCGATTTAGGATCACATCATGATGTAGTAGTTAGATTCTCAGTGGAAATTTTATGTTTTAATGTCTAAAAAAACAATACAAGATATAAAAAATGTAATATTTCTATACAGTGAATACTTCAGAATTCAACTATTTTAAAAATGCCTGACAACCACAGGAAGCAAACAAAGGGATATAAAAATTTCACAAGGGGAAACAGGGGCCACAAACTAGGAGCAGGTAAAGGTCATGACAAAATGGTGGCAACAGGGATGAAGCTAGGAACCAAAACAAACAGAAGCACATGGAGCTCGACAAGAGAGTGTAAACAAAAGCAGTGACATGACAGTTGCATTCCATACACTAATACTGTAAAAAACAGCAATCTGGCCTCCTAAAAATGGAAAAATTTAGTATTCAGACTGTTCAGCTTTAAAATTAATGTTTGGACTGCCTTAAAAGTAAAATGTTAGTGATCGGGCTGCCTTAAAACAAAGAAAGTTAACGTTTGAGCTGCTTTAAAACAAAAGAAAATATTTTGACTGCTTTAAAACTCAAAAGTTAGTGATTGGGTTGCTTTAAAAATAAAAAGATACAGTTAAATTGCCTTAAAACTTAAACGTTAGTGACTAGACTGCCTTAAACTAAAAGGTTAATGTTTGGGCTGCTTTGAAACTCAAAAGTTGGTGATTGGGCTGCTTTAAAATTAAAAAGTTAGTGATTAGGCTGCTTTAAAATTAAAAAGTTAGTGTTTGGGCTGATTTAAAACTCCAATGTTGGTGATTAGGCTGCTTTAAAATTAAAAAGTTAGTGTTTGGGCTGATTTAAAACTCCAATGTTGGTGATTAGGCTGCTTTAAAATTAAAAAGATACATTTCAGACTGCCTTATAATTTAATAGTTAGTGATTGGACGGCCTTTAAACTTAAAAGTTAGTATTAAGGCTAAAACTAAAATGTTAATGTTTGGGCTGCTTTAAAACTTAAAACAATGTTCAGACTGCCTTAAAACCAAAACTACATATCATACCAGTTTAATAGGTATTATGTACGCTATGTAACCCCTTTTAAATGTATTTATATTGCATTATAATACAGGATTCCTAGCAAGTGTTACCAGGAATATTAATTAAAATTAATATTTTAACTACAAATACATTTTTATAGAGAGTTTACCCTTAATTAAAATTGGTATAAAGAGAAACCTTTATTAAAGTATTTATGCCTATTAATCTTAAAATTGCCACCGTATCCCATAATGCTGTTCGGCCCTTTATTGATGCATTGAATTAGGTTTTGTTTGGTCACTGAAATCACCAAACTGGACTGTTCACTGACCTTCCAGGAGAGCCTGTTAGCTTCTCGCTTCAGCTTTTTTTTTAACCAAACCAGTTAAATGTGAACACTGGTGGAACCACTCCAGTGCCTATGTGTGGTCAGCAGTGTCCAATGTTGCTGTCCGTCTGTGATAGCCATGCAGGATGGAGAGAGGCGGCTGGAGGAAACGATTAGCAGCTCTAACAGAGAAAGGAGAGCAGAGAGCAGCGCGGAGTCCTCGCTAAAGGACAGCTAAGCCTCTTTAAATAGCCTGTGATAAAGCACTCACTCAGACCTCTCATCTCTTTTTGTTTGCGAGTGGATGAACCACCAGCGCGCGAGAGAGAGAGAGAGAGATGGTGAGGGTGTGAGAGGAGGATGGACAGAGAACAGAGGATGAAGGAAAGAGGATACTTCTCTCTCAGCCATGTGAGGAGCGAGGGATGCTGTCACTGTGACAGATGTAATGAAATTAGAGCAGAAAGTATTTTTAGAGTCACTAGTGTGGAGTTATTATTGTGGTCGGCTCCATAATTAGACTGTTTCAATGTAGTCTTTAATTAAACGAGTGATTAATTGTGTAATTATGCTGCCTAATGATTGACACTTCAGTCAATCTATATTCTTTACAGATCTTTACAGACCTGAATCAGCAATTTTATCCTTTTGATGTTTTGATGACTAAAAAAAGACAAGAGCGTGTCAGAGATAAAACAAGATTAATCAATATCTCTTTTTCTTGTTGTAAACACAAACACAGGGTGAAAAAAGATGAATTTCTGATGTGGTTGAGAGATTCCCGGTTGAAATTTAGGTCAAGTTCAGAATCAGTTACATACATTTCACTCTAAAATGTCTGTAAAGTACTGGATACTACTGCAGTACTGTACTGCAACATGTTTACTGTAATTACATAATACATAATAATTACATTAAAAAAATTACCATAACTGCTCTAAAAGATTACTGTGACGTGGCCACTGTGGTGAGTTAGCAGGGTTAGGAAGGATTAGAATCCAAAAGGAAGAATCCAAAATAACAATAAACAAGACAACAAAAAAACAGAATATCAAAGCAGAGTACACAGTCCTAGTGTTTGGGCTGCCTTAAAACAAAGAAGTCAGTGTTTGGGCTATTTGGAAACAAAAAAAATGTACTCAGGCTGCCTTGAAACTAAAAAGTCAGTGTTTGGGCTGCATAAAAACTAAAAGGTTAGTGATTGGGCTGCATAAAAACTAAAAAGTTAGTGTTTGGGCTGCATAAAAACTAAAAAGTTAGTGATTGGCCTGCACAAAAACTAAAAAGTCAGTGTTTGGGCTGCATAAAAACTAAAAGGTCAGAGTTTGGGCTGCATAAAAACTAAAAAGTTTGTGTTTGGGCTGCATAAAAACTAAAAAGTTAGTGTTTGGGCTGCGTAAAAACTAAAAAGTTAGTGTTTAGGCTGCGTAAAAACTAAAAAGTTAGTGTTTAGGCTGTATAAAAACTAAAAAGTCAGTGTTTGGGCTGCATAAAAACTAAAAAGTCAGTGTTTGGGCTGCATAAAAACTAAAAAGTTAGTGATTGGCCTGCATAAAAACTAAAAAGTCAGTGTTTGGTCTGCATAAAAACTAAAAGGTCAGAGTTTGGGCTGCATAAAAACAAAAAAGTCAGTGTTTGGTCTGCATAAAAACTAAAAAGTTACTGTTTGGGCTGCATAAAAACTAAAAAATTAGTGATTGGGCAGGCTAAAAACTAAAGGGTTAATGTTTGGGCTGCCTAAAAAATAAAAAGTTAGTGATTGGGCTGTCTTAAACTAAAAAGTTAATGTTTGGGCTGCATAAAAAAGAAAGAAGTTAGTATTCAGATTGCCTTAAAACAAAAAGGTAGTGTTTGGGCTGCCTTAAAACAAGAAGTTAGTATTTAGGCAGCCTTAAAACTAAATAGTTAGTATTCAGGCTGCCTTAAAACTAAGAAGTTAGTATTCAGGCCGCCTTAAAACTAAAAAGTTAGTATTTAGGCAGCCTTAAAACTAAATAGTTAGGATTCAGGCTGCCTTAAAACTAAATAGTTAGGATTCAGGCTGCCTTAAAACTAAATAGTTAGGGTTTAGGCTGCCTTAAAACTAAATAGTTAGGATTCAGGCTGCCTTAAAACTAAATAGTTAGGATTTAGGCTGCCTTAAAACTAAATAGTTAGAATTCAGGCTGCCTTAAAACTAAATAGTTAGGATTTAGGCTGCCTTAAAACTAAATAGTTAGGATTCAGGCTGCCTTAAAACTAAATAGTTAGGATTTAGGCTGCCTTAAAACTAAATAGTTAGGATTTAGGCTGCCGTGAAACTAAAAAGTTAGCATTCAGGCTGCCTTAAAACTAAAAAGTTAGGATTCAGGCTGCCTTAAAACTAAAAAGTTAGGATTCAGGCTGCCTTAAAATTAAACATTAATATTCAGGCTGCCTTAAAACTAGTAGTATGTATGCTAACTTATGTTAAAGAACAGAGTAATAAAGTATACAGAGAATCAGATGAACTACAGTCTGTAAGTGTAGCTCCTATATGGTCAGTGGAGCTGATACAGTGGACAGTGAGTGGAGGTCCTGTATGGTCAGTGGAGCTGATACAGTGGACAGTGAGTGGAGCTCCTGTATGGTCAGTGGAGCTGATACAGTGGACAGTGAGTGGAATTCCTGTATGGTCAGTGGACAGTGAGTGTAGGTGGTTTATATGGTACGGCTGATCAGTGTGTTAGGCTTTGGTTAGGAGATCATTCTTTAGAGTGTTAGACTAATGATAATGTTCTGTAGAGGTTGAAGGATGGACAGACACACAGACGTGTGTACTGATTGTCTGTGTGCAGGTGGAGAAGTATCTAAGGCTCGGTTTATACAGCATTTCCGAGGCAGCCTGTCCGGACTGACGCTGAGGCCGGGAAAGATCGAGAGTCAGAAGGTGATTTCCTGCCTACAGGCCTGCAAGGAGGGACTGGACATCACCTCACTGGGGAGCATAGACAAGAGCATAAAGGTATTTAACACAACATAGACATCAACAAAGAACAGTCACCCACACTAACGAGAGAATATACAGCTCTACATAATCTCACCTCACCTCACTAATACTCAATAAAATCCTCACAGCAATGTTCAACATCAGTACCTGACATCAGTAACTAGCTATATTTGTATATGTGGGTATATGTAATGCAGTCAGTAATCAGTATGCACAGAAACGCATTCAGAGATAAAAGAAAGTGTAGAGAGACGAGAGACGCGGGGAGGAAGGAGACAGAGGGAGTGTCTTCAGGCACAGTTTTCCATTTTCTCTCGGTGACTTCTGTTCTTTTATATTCTCCAGTCTTGAGGAAAGAGTTTAGGATTGGATGAGTGCTGACATCAGAGAGAGAGAGAGAGAGATCAGTAGAGAAGCTGGAGGCTTCACGTGTCTGTTTCCTCTCCGTGTATCGATTCATCTTTCTTTCTTTCTTTCTTTTTCTCCTGTTCAGTCATTTTAAGCCATTTTCTTTCTTTTTTCTAAAGCTGCTGCTGCTGCAGTTTAATGCTCACCTGCCCCCTCCGTTCACCCGCAGTAGAGACTTTGAAATCATTTTAAATCCAATAAATAAAATATTTATCAACATTACTTTATTGTAACTGGTCCACTGTATCAGCTCCACTGACCATACAGGAGCTACACTTACAGACTGTAGTTCATCTGATTCTCTGTATACTTTATTACTCTGTTCTTTATATATATATATATATATATATATATATATATATATATATATATATATATATATATATATATATATATATATATATATATATATCACTGTCCAATGGCAACTTTACAGAAGGGACCAAAAACTGTTTTTACTTTCAATGTAAGGCAATGGAACCAGAATTTTGGAGCATTTCTATTGGTCCATTCGTCAACAACCTTCGGCGTGTTCAAATGACTCAAAATGACAAAAATGGAAATAAATATTTTTCATTGGACAGCAATGATATATATATATATATATATATATATATATATAAATATGGATGTGTCTCAAACCCTAGTGAATGTGTAAGTAGGCTGTCTAGGTAGTGAGTGTGTAAGTATGCTGTCTAGGTAGCAGCTGTGTAAGTAGCAGTGTTCTCTCCTCATCTCTCCTCATAAAACAGATTACTGAGACGCTCTAGTTAGAGAGAGACTGCGTCACGGCTTGTTCCCGCCCACTGCAGCAGCCACCGGTGGTTTAGCTGGTTGCTAAGCTACCGGCCGGCATCCAAAACAATAGCCTGAGGCTTAAAAATCCGCTAGCATAAATGCTAATGTCTGGAGTATAAAAGTGTAAATGGTGAAGGACTCGTTACAGAGTTGATAATAAAATACTGTTTTGTGTGATTTTATGACCAGAAACACATTAAAACTCCAGAGAGAATCAAAATAACTCACATTTAAAACCACTTCACTGCTCGTAGATTAGCCTGCGGTGCATCATGGGATTGTCTTAGTGGCTGAGGAAGCGTTCGATGCTTCTTAAAATCAGGTCTAAATAAGGTTCCTCAGTAGACAGCATGTTTAAGGTATGTAAGAATTGAGACAGTCTACATGTCGGGAGGGCATACTATATATATATATATATATATTTATGTCGCTGTCCAATGAAATTTTTAATTTGTCGATTTCTATTTTTCTACAACAATTAAATGCAGCCGCTGCCTTTTACACTGTGGGCAAATTTCATAACGAATGGACCAATAGAAGTGATGTAAAATAGCTTGGAAAAAATTCTGGTTCCATTGAAAAAGAAAACAGTTTCTGGTCTCTCCTGTAAAGTTGCCATTTTGGAGATGCCTGTTTTTCATGGGACAGTGATGATATATATATATATATATATATATATATATATATATATATATATATATATATATATATATTATGGCAAGCCGTTTAGGAAATAATTATATATATAGACTGACTGAAAAGTCTGAATATATGGAATGAAACTTGAGAATATGGATTGAAAGTCTGAATATATGGAATGAAACTTGAGAATATGGATTGAAAGTCTGAATATATAGAACGAAACTTGAGAATATAGAATGAAAGTCTGAATATATGGAATGAAACTTGAGAATATGGATTGAAAGTCTGAGAATATGGAATGAAACTTGAGAATATAAAATGAAACTGAATATATGGAATGAAACTTGAGAATATAAAATGAAACTCTGAATATATGGAATGAAACTTGAGAATATAGAATGAAACTTGAGAATATAGAATGAAACTTGAGAATATAGAATGAAACTTGAGAATATAAAATGAAACTCTGAATATATGGAATGAAACTTGAGAATATAGAATGAAACTTGAGAATATAGAATGAACCCGGATGTCATCACGGCGCTTGCCCCCATTGCCTTTTCGATGTCTGGTATTGTACAGATAGAGGCAGTGCGTGAGTGATCACTAAATCTTCATCTGTGGAACGGTACTGAACACGGAACGGTACTGAACACGGTCCCCAGTATTGTTTAGGTACGTACATGAATTCGCCAGGGTGTTAATTATCTCCTCATTATTTAGCTACTAGATTTCGTGATTACTCATAATCACGCACTGACTCCATTTGTAAGGAATAATACCAGACATCGAAAACACAATTGACGCAGGCGCCTTGATGACGTCAGGTTTCATTCCATATTCTCAAGTTTCATTCTATATTCTCACGTTTCATTCCATATTCTCAAGTTTCATTCTATATTCTCACGTTTCATTCCATATTCTCAAGTTTCATTCTATATTCTCACGTTTCATTCCATATTCTCAAGTTTCATTCCATATATTCAGACTTTCAATCCATATTCTCAAGTTTCATTCCATATATTCAGACTTTCAATCCATATTCTCAAGTTTCATTCCATATATTCAGACTTTCAATCCATATTCTCAAGTTTCATTCCATATATTCAGACTTTTAATCCATATTCTCAAGTTTCATTCCATATATTCAGACTTTCATTCCATATTCTCAAGTTTCATTCCATATATTCAGACTTTCAATCCATATTCTCAAGTTTCATTCCATATATTCAGACTTTCAATCCATATTCTCAAGTTTCATTCCATATATTCAGACTTTCAATCCATATTCTCAAGTTTCATTCCATATATTCAGATTTCAATCCATATTCTCAAGTTTCATTCCATATATTCAGACTTTCATTCCATATTCTCAAGTTTCATGCCATATATTCATACTTTCATTCTATATTCTCAAGTTTCTTTCCATATATTCAAACTTTCATTTTATATTCTCAAGTTTCTTTCCATATATTCAGACTTTCATTTTATATTCTCAAGTTTCATTCCATATATTCAGACTTTCATTCTATATTCTCAAGTTTCATTCTATATTCTCAAGTTTCATTCCATATATTCAGATTTTCATTTTATATTCATACTTTCATTCTATATTCTCAAGTTTCTTTCCATATATTCAGACTTTCATTTTATATTCTCAAGTTTCATTCCATATATTCAGACTTTCATTCTATATTCTCAAGTTTCATTCTATATTCTCAAGTTTCATTCCATATATTCAGATTTTCATTTTATATTCAGACTTTCATTCTATATTCTCATGTTTCATTCCATATATTCAGACTTTCATTCTATATTCTCAAGTTTCATTCCATATATTCAGACTTTCATTCTATATTCTCAAGTTTCATTCCATATATTCAGACTTTCATTCTATATTCTCAATTTTCATTCTATATATTCAGACTTTCATTCCATATATTCAGAGTTTCCAGTCATTGTATATATATAATTATTTCCTAAACGGCTTGCCATAATATATATATATATATATATATACAGGGGTTGGACTCCTTTTTCGGCAAGTACAGCATCAGTTGGTCTTGGGAATGACATATACAAGTCCTGCACAGTGGTCAGAGGGATTTTAAGACATTCTTCTTGCAGGACAGTGGTCAGGTCACTACGTTTCCTGACTCGCTCCTCCAAAACACCCCAAAGTGGCTCAATAATATTTAGATCTGGTGACTGTGCAGGCCATGGGAGATGTTCAACTTCACTTTCATGTTCCTCAAACCAATCTTTCTCCAGTCCTGCTGTGTGTATTGGTGCATTGTCATCCTGATATATGGCACCACCTTCAGGATCCAATGTTTGAACCATTGGATGCACATGGTCCTCCAGAATGGTTCGGTAGTCCTTGGCAGTGACGTGCCCATCTAGCACAAGTATTGGGTCAAGGGAATGCCATGATATGGCAGCCCAAACCATCACTGATCCACCCCCATGCTTCACTCTGGGCATGAACAGTCTGGGTGGTACGCTTCTTTGGGGCTTCTCCACTCCGTAACTCTCCCGGATGTGGGGAAAACAGTAAAGGTGGACTCATCAGAGAACAATACATGTTTCACATTGTCCAACCCCTGTATGTATTTATATATATTTGCTCCCACGCCAAACCACCAACACCCCCCCCCCCCTCTCCTTTCTGCTTATGCCTCGTTCAAGAATTTCACACACAAGCATATAAAATGATTTGAGAAAGAAAAAAAAGACACTGGGCTGTCTCAATAACAGTAGCGCTGTTTGAATCGACCTCACAGGAACGTAATAACAAAGCCTGCTAATAGATCTCGCATCCCTGGGAGACGAGGCTAACTGCTAAAATGAAGTCGGCCAGCCTTTTCATCTTGTTTGCTTGTTTGTTTTGCTTGTTTGTTTATACCAAATTAACACTGACGCGAGCGTCTGGGCTGTGACGTGAAGATCTGGGTCATTCTGGGTAAATTAGGGAATATTGTCTCCCATAAGAGTCAGATCCCCACAAATGACATGAGCACACTTCCTCTGGTGATGCTAATCCAGCTCAAACAGGGCTTAACGAGCATTAATTCCTCACTTGTCCTCCGTGCTCTCTTCCAGTTCCACTTTAACCCGGCTCAGTCCGTGCTGGTGATGGAGGGGGAGGACTTGGAGCAGGTGAACACGGCGCTGAGGAAGGTCTCCTACATCAACTCCCGACAGTTCCCCACGCCTGGAGCCCGCCGCATACACATCTCCACCACAGTACAGTAGGATCAATAACCAATAATCACTCATACATCCACTGCCTGAACAGAAACAGTCATACCTTATAGTCGTTATTCACTGGAGTATTATATTAAATTACATTTTACTCAAATATATTTAGCAGCCTTATTCATACAGATTACTCATTATGAGGTATATTGATTTTTAACTCTCTTAAGCTTCTCAAGGTGGTTCATTCAGAATGTAACTGATTCAAATTTGCTCCCAGAGTAGTTACTGGGACAGACAGACAGACTATACGATAGATAGACTATATGATAAAGAGATTTAGTTACTGAGTGTGTGTGTGTCCATGCTGCAGATAGATAGATAGATAGATAGATAGATAGATAGATAGATAGACAGACCATATGATACACAGACAGACAGACAGATAGACTATACAATAGATAGAACTACAGTCTATAAGAGTAGCTGACCTATATGGTCAGTAGTGATGTTTTATCAAATATATGTTTTCATATATATATATATATAGTAAAGATGGAAGGATCGATCGGCTATATATCGATGATCAACCGATATTTCTCCAGTTTAGCTGATCCCGAGAGCCGATAGATAGATAGATAGATAGATAGATAGATAGATAGATAGATAGATAGATAGACAGACTATATGACACACAGACAGACAGATAGACTATACAATAGATAGATAGATAGATAGATAGATAGATAGATAGACTGACTGTGATAGATAGATATATAGATAGATAGATAGATAGATAGATAGATAGATAGATAGATAGACAGACTATACGATGGAGAGACTGAAGGACGTGTGTCTGAAGGACTGTATGTAAATAGCCAGATGCCTGTTTGTCCTCACCTGCCCCGTGTCCTCCTCAGACAGCAGCCTTCCATACAGCCCACCCTGGAATGAAATTAGACCCTCAGTACTGAATGGCCTGGTTTGGGATGTTTGTGTAAGAGCAATCCACTGGATGGTATTGCTCCGTGCCCCCCTCCCCCCGACACAGACTACCTACTGTGGTCTTTTTTCCTATTACATTACATCCCCGCTGGCATCTTCTGGACAAATTGAAGCCAGCCTCATTCACATAAGTGATTTCATGGGGGGATTGATTGTCCTGCAGCTTCATAACTCTCAGAGAGAAATCAGCTTTATGTCTAAAAGAAAAAACAAAAAGTCTGTAAGTGCCACTTCCTGCTGCGTACAAGTCTTTCGCAGGACCATCACTCTGCTGGGTAGAAGCCTTTCCCAAACACCCCAACCGGTGCAGCAAAGTGCAGGTTGTGACCCCCCCACCACGCCCCCCACACCCAAAACACAATTACTTTACTCTCATCCACTGCTCTGCGGGGACACCTGCTCATCAGACCTCCACGGAGCCTCGCAGACCCCCAGCAATGTTTTTAAATGTGAAAGAACTGAACAACACATTTTCGCTTTGTTGTTGTTTTGTTTGTACCATCACAGCATGATCGTCGTGATGAACTAACAAAGTAAACATCTTTGTTTACATTATCTGAACGATTTTTGTTCTGCAGGACTGTTTCAACACAGACTCTCCTCAAAGATCAGTGGCTTTACTGTCTTATATACATTTTAATATTTCTATCAGCTCCACTGACCATACAGGAGCTCCACTTACTGACTGTAGTTCATCTGATTCTCTGTATACTTTATTACTCTGTTCTTTAATGATCAGGACCCTCACAGGACCACCACAGAGCAGATACTATTAGGGAGGTGGGTCATTCTCAGCACTGCAGTGACACTGACATGGTGGTGGTGTGTTAGTGTGTGTTGTGCTGGTGTGAGTGGATCAGACACAGCAGTGCTGCTGCTGGAGTGTTTAAACACCTCCTTAGTGTCACTGCTGGACTGAGAATCGTCCACCAACCAAAACTATCCAGACAGCAGTGTCCTGTGGGCGGCGTCCTGTGTCCACTGATGAACAACTAGAGGAACACAAACTGTGCAGCAGCAGATGAGCTACTGTCTCTGACTTTACATCTACAAGGTGGACCAGCAAGTAGTAGGAGTGTCTAATAGAGTGGACAGTGAGTGGACATAGTGTTTAAACATATATATATATATATAATTTTGGTGGAAACTGATTTGCAAGGTCACTAATACACTCACAATCTCATTTGTAGACCTGCTCTGGTGCTGAAGTAAAATCTTATTAAAGTCTATAAAAAGAAGACGTCTTTGTTCAAAATCAGAAAGATGTAGAGGAGCAGATGAAAGAGAACATGACAGAGAGAGAGAGAGAGAGAGAGAGAGAGAGAGAGAGAATGAGAGGAATATGAATGTGTGTTGGGATTCAGCGTAGACAAAGACCGCAAGCTATTGTCTCAGATGGCTACCAAAATAGGTCATGCTGTAAATTAGGGTCTATCATTCGGGGGAGCTGGTCTAACAGTTCAGACCAATCCCAGCTGGTCAGCTGTGACATCTTTAGCACATACGCTCCAGCAAACCACCAGATACACCACTACGGCCAGTGAAGCACCAGAACCATAATTCTTGGAACGAACCCAAAAACCTGGAGCCGAAACCCGAAAAGAAAGTTTTCTGTTATGTATAATTAGATGTTTTATTTGTGCTGAAGAAGCTTTGAAAGCGCTCGTCGCTGTGTTGGCTGAGAAAGTCAACTAACAGAATCAAAGAGCTAATTTTCTTTAAACAGATTGCTAAATAATTTTAAATATTAAAAGTTAAAAACGATGAAAGTTTTATACGTAATGGTTTCCCCCAGGCGTGTTGGGCAGGGGGTGGGGGAGGTTGGCAGACAGACTGCTTTAAAAATTTGATTTAATAGCCCAAGAAAATTACACTTGGACAAACAATCAGAGCATAAAGTCAATGTTAAGCTCAAGCTGTCTTTTCTATCAGCTCCACTGACCACATAGGGGCTCAGGGTAAGAAGAGGAGGCTTAAAAGTATACAGAGAATCAGATGAACTACAGTCTGTAAGTGGAGCTCCTGTATGGTCAGTGGAGCTGATACAGTGGACAGTGAGTGGAGATACAGGGGGGTGATTTAATGTTATGGCTATCGGTCCACACACGACATTGCCAAACGTTTGGTCATCTGCCTTCACACACATATGAACTTCAGTGTCTATGGAGTTAAATCAGTGTCACCAGAACTTGAACCAAAAATCATGTTTTTGGAAAAAAAAAAATAAGATGTGTGAATTATGGTGTTATTGAAAATTTGACCTGCAATTTTTTTTTATTTATTTATTTTTTTAAATTCAGGTCTTGGAATTTCAGGTAAAAGTAATTCAGTTACAAAAAGGTTGCGAAATTCAGGTCATGAAAATTCAGTTTGCAAAATTCAGGTTGTGAAAATTCAGGTTGTGAAAATTCAGGTTAAGAAAATTCAGGCTAAGAAAATTCAGATTGTGAAATTCAGGTTGTGAAATTCAGGTTGTGAGAATTCAAGTTGGAAAAATTCAGGGAAACATCTGGGGTACTTGGGAAGAGCTCAGATGTAATCAAACTTGTATCTGGCCAATAACAAAACTTTTTCACTTTTTTTTTCACTGAATTTCACAACCTGAAATTTTTGTAACTGAATCATTTTTTTTACCTGAAATTCCAAGACCTGAATTTGAAATACCAAAAATTTTGCAGGTCAAATTTTCAATAACACACAATTTTTGGCCCAACCTTTGCAGCTATAACAGCTTCAACTCTTCTGGGAAGGTTCTGCACACGGTTTAGGAGAGTGTTTATGGGAATGTTTGACTGTTCATTGGTGAGGTCAGACACTGATGTTGGACGAGAAGGTCTGGCTCACAGTCTCATCCCAAAGGCCCACCTCCTGAAAAACAACTCCACGCCATAATCCCCCCTCCACCAAACTTTACACTCGGCACAGTACAGTCAGACAAGTACCGTCGTCCTGGCAACCACCAAACTCAGACTCGTCCATTGGATTATCAAACAGAGAAGCGTGATTGGTCACTCCAGAGAACACGTCTCCACTGCTGTAGAGTCCAGTGCAGGCGTGCTTTACTCCACTGCATCCGACGCTCTGCATTGTTCTTGGTGATGTAAGGCTTGGATGCAGCTGCTCGGCCATGGAGACCCATTCCATGAAGCTCTCTACGCTCTGTTCTTGAGCTGATCTGAAGACCACATGAAGTTTGGAGGTCTGTAGTGATGGACTCTGTAGAAAGTTGGTGACCTCTGTGCTCTATGCTCCTCAGCATCCGCTGACGCGCTCTGTCATTGTACGTGTTCTACCACTTGGTGTCTGAGTTGCTGTCGTTCTCAATCACTTCCACTTTGTTAGAACACCACTGACAGTCCACTGTGGAATATTTAGTAGTGAGGAAACTTCACCACTGGACTTGCTGCACAGGTGGCGTCCTATCACGGTACCACACTGGAGTTCACTGAGCTCCTGAGAGAGACCCATTCTTTACTACTGTGTGTAGAAGCAGTCTGACCATATAGGAGCTACACTTACAGACTGTAGTTCATCTGATTCTTTGTATTATTAGGGAGACACTTGTATTAGTGACACTGGTGGTTAGTATGTGCTGTGCTGGTGTGAGTAGATCAGACGCAGCAGTAATAGTAGCTCCCATATGGTCAGTGGAGCTGATACAATGGACAAGGAGGTGGGTTTAATCAAGTGCTCAGTGAGGGAAACTCTCTAGATCAGTATTCCAGATACGATTAGGGATGCAGTCTCGATGGGTATTTGTTTATGCTAGCATATGCATATTGTATTAATATTAATCACGTATTAATATTAATCCCTCTGCTGTTTGAATTTGTGCTAGTGTTTCATTGAGGCTTTGAGGCTTAACATCACATTTCCGTCCTCATTTATCGCAGCTTCGTCTCACTTTCAGTTTCTCCCCAAAAGTTCAGTTGAAGTTTTCTGCTTCCCACCATCCAAATCACATTCAGTGGTGTTCTGGTTCTGGACTCTAGGGTGGTCAGTCCATTGTTCTGAGAACAGCAGCAGCTTCTTTGTTTGATGTGTCTCCATCTCTTTGGCTTCTTGAACAGCTACACATCTTTTCAGACCACCATAGTGTTGAGGTATCTTCTCACAGTGGAAGGATGGACAGAAACACCTGTGGATGTTCTCAGATCTGAAGCAGCTTGATGTTCTCCTCTCCTCAATCTCAAAGATGAAAGCTTTAGGTGCTGTTTTCTATGATCATACGAGGGAGCTTCATCAGTAGATCTCTCTTCTCCTTCTTCTGGCAGCACGTCGGTGCCGCATAATCTGCCTGTTTTATCATCCGACTCTTTACAGACGCTCATATCATTCCTGCAGCTTCAGCTGCTGTTAAACACCAAACCAGACATCAAATAATAGAGACGTTCGATTTTGTCTCCTTGATTTTGGAATGTATTACTGCCCGAGCATCAGTGACCCGAACGGTTAAACTTCAACTGAGTACGATGGTGTAGTGGTTAGTACGGTGGACTACTGGTTAGTATGGTGGTGTAGTAGTTAGTACGGTGGTGTAGTGGTCAGTACGGTGGTGTAGTGGTCAGTACGGTGGTGCAGTGGTCAGTACGGTGGTGCAGTGGTCAGTACGGTGGTGTAGTGGTCAGTACGGTGGTGTAGTGGTTAGTATGGTGGTGTAGTGGTTAGTATGGTGGTGTAGTGGTTAGTATGGTGGTGTAGTGGTTAGTATGGTGGTGTAATGGTTAGTATGGTGGTGTAGTGGTTAGTTTGGTGGTGTAGTGGTTAGTATGGTGGTGTAGTGGTTAGTATGGTGGTGTAGTGGTTAGTATGTTGGTGTAGTGGTCAGTATGGTGGTGTAGTGGTTAGTATGGTGGTGTAGTGGTTAGTATGGTGGTGTAGTGGTTAGTATGTTGGTGTAGTGGTCAGTATGGTGGTGTAGTGGTTAGTATGGTGGTGTAGTGGTTAGTATGGTGGTGTAGTGGTTAGTATGGTGGTGTAGTGGTCAGCATTGTCTCCTCACAGTAAGATGATCTGGGTTGGATTCCCGGTCCGGGTGGTTCTGTGTGGAGTGTGTATGTTCTCCCTGTGCTTGAGTGGGTTCCTCCGGGTACTCCGGTAGATAGATAGATGGACAGACTATAGCCACAGCCGAGTTTACGAGAGACCCACCATCCCAGAACACTCTCCTACGCTCCCAGTCCTCCCTCAGGGCCACGTCTTCTCTCTCTGTGTGCTGCAGAGAGATAGATCACGGTCCATATCTTCCTCCTACATTCCTATTATGTTTATTTTTTAATATCACTGGTTTGTATGATTGAAGGTAGCTGTAAGATCTGATCTTTTAGCACCTCAGGATCTCAGTGTGGGCGCTCGAGAACCCCTGCTGGAGGGGATGTGTTAACAAGGCATGTCATGTGACCAGGGGGCGTTGTAGCCTTCGAATACAACCCAATATCAATAAAGATAATTCATATTTTATTATGATCAGCGAGCAGAGGTTCGTTCAGGAAGTGGCGTCCCGCTGTGCTATGGAGTGAGGACTTATGGAAGCGAACTCTTAACAGCTTGTTAGCAATCGTAAAAGAGACCCGTTACCCGTGTGTTCTTTGTGTCTGCCGTTCTTTCCCGACGGCTGATTCGCAGCCTTTTCTTTTCTCTTCTTCTGTGTCTTTCTTTTTCTTTTCTTCTTTAATCCTCCTTCTCTCCTAAAGCAGTTTCAGCTTCTTGCTAAAGTAAGAGAGAGAGAGAGAGAGAAGCCTGTAACTATCGTTGCGCTGCCGAGCCCTGAGGGACAGCGTGAATATTCATGACGGAATTTGAATATTCATGCCTCTTTTGGGAGTTTGACCCGCCTCCCGTGGGGTTGGCTGCGAGGCCGTGGGAGGAGTCCCTTCAGCAAGAACAGCAGGGAATTAGCATGGGATGCATACGCGGCGTCCTCGGCTCCGGCAGAGGCCGATGATGAAGGATTACAGGATCTTGAGTAAGAAAATACAGTTTTATTCTTTGGCGTTAAATTCATGGGGTGAAAATAAAGCCTGCGGTGATGCAGCTGTGCCGCCGAGCAGGATCACAGACACGCTGGATGGAACCTCCTGGAGTTTTATGGCCAAAAAACAACTGGTTTACCGAAACTTCACTACAACAGACACGGAAAGCTTCAGGATTTTCAGGGCAGCGGAGAACATTATGGCTTCATCAGTGATTTTCTATTGAAACTCTTGCTTTAATGCACTAACAGAGCTGATGAAGGTCTTTACAGTGACATCATCAGGTCTGCTTGAGTGGAGGAAAAACATACAGCACTGACACCATCAATTAAACGTTTGATTTCATGATATTTTCTAATAGCAGCACAAAATTTGATCACACTGAAAAGTAAGTCTAGAAAATGATATTTTTTCATCAAACAAGACTCTAAATATGATTCTACCCAAGTGGAAATGACGTTACATCTGGTGACTTGACTAGGACTCGAAGACTTGGGACTTGACTCGAGACTTCCTTGTATTGACTTGGGACTTGACTCGGGACTTGATTGTCAAGACTTGAGACTTACTTGTTACTTGCAACTTAATAACGTTTGTGGAAGAATGGGCTAACGGACAGGGAATGCCTCAAAGGACTGGGCTGGGATTGGAGCTTGGGTTGGAACCTAAACCGTGTGGTTCAAAGTTTGTAATCTTCACTCCCCACACAATTCCTCTTCCTGTTTCAGTTGAGCTATGAGCGAGAAACCCTTAACCCCAGTGTAAGAAGAAGCCTTTCAAGGCTTATCGTCCAGGAAGGAACGAGGAGGGTTATATGATGGTCTTGCGTGGGCTGGATCTGCTGTTAGAGCAGGAAGAACACTCGACTGTGCCGTGCAGGCGGAGATCAGGTTTTCAGGTCTTGGAGATTCTGCATAATAGCCCAATTATGCAGCAAATCAGGCCTGTGATGAGTTTACTGGAGACTGATAAGCCTCTCAAACCCCCTTATGAATTTGTTTTTCAGCCACAGCGGAACAGAACAGGGTGTAACTTCAGAAAGTCTGAAATAAAACATGCTTTGAAACTTGTATTCATTTAAATGTGCTCAATCACTGCAGGATAACACCGTTCACATAACAATTTCTGTATTTAAGTTTACTTAAATAGTGGTGTAGCTATAAAGTATTTATATTAGTGACTCAAAAAGAAGGTCTAGTTCGATGTTTAGGTCTCAAATGATCTCAAAGTGAACATAATACTGAAGAATATTTGATAAAAAATAGTTGATGGTTTACTCACAACTTCAGAAGACGTATCCTTCACCAAGTTTTGACTGAGTTCTCTTTGAATTCTCCTTCAGTCTTCAGATTTATTCACACAGGGAAGGGGGTACAAAACATTCTTCTGCTGTTACACAAGTCCGCCAAAGGGGGCTCTAAATCCCCAGAACTTACCTAGCGCAGCTTTTTGGGATATATTTCTAAAAAGCAAAGGCTCAAAGCGAAGATTCAGGACAAGGAAATAATGTTTTAAGGAGTCTAGGAGTTCTCAGAGAAGCTTCCTGGAATATTCTGGCTATTGGGGACCGCACGGTAGTGGCTGCTGACTAGCATTACGTTGCTATCCAAAGAAAAACATTCACTTTTCTATATTATATGAACATGACAGCTGTTTCTTGTATCCTGTGAATTTTGAAAGAAGAACGGACCAATAGAAATGCTGCAAAATAGCTTAATTTTAATTATAATAATTAATTACTTCCATTAAAAGTGAATAATGATTTGGGCCTCTCCTATAAAGTTTTTGGGAGATTTCTTTGGACAGCGATGGAATTTTGGCTAGCCAGTATTAGCTCCTACTTTTTTTTTTTTGCACCCATAGAAAAATAAGAGAATCCCATCCCCACTTATGACCTTGCTGTTGTGTCAGTCATACTTCACTTTAATGCCTTATGACTTTGCAATGTACTGTATTTTATTCTATGTAATGAATTTCTTTTTTTAGTCCAACCTGAAACATGGATCACAGCTGTTCCTGATCATTAACCTTGACAAAATCCGGGCCTATCATGCTCATCTGGTGGATCAGAAACACAGAGATGTGATGAGGAACACATGGTGATCCCAACCTGTGGTTACTGGGCCACACTTTCACCTTGAAATCACACCAAATTCAGCTCCAGATCCCAGGAGCACTGGGACGTGAGGGCTGGGACGTGTCCAGCCTAAGTGTTCATTAAGCCAGGCTGGTCCATATGATGGCTCTTGAAGCTGTAAAGAGAGAGCCGGACACGTTTTGAATATTATGTGAATGTTAAGTTTTGAAACGTCTCTCTGATTCCCCACACATACAGTCTAACATGTGGAAATAAGATAAGCTCATGGTTGTGAAGTCACAACTATAAACCTATTTACATACAACCACAAATTACCCGTACATACAATCTGATGTGCACAAATAAAGGAAACTCATGGTTGTGACATCACAGCTATGAACCTATTTACATATAACCACAATTTCCCAGTACATACAGTCTAATATACGCAAATAAAATAAGCTTATGGTTGTGATGTCACAACTATGAACCTATTTACATATAAGCACAAATTCCTAGTACGTACAGTCTAATTATGCAAATAAAATAAGCTCATGGTTGTGATGTCACAACTATAAACCCATTTAATATGACCACAAATTCCCATTACGTACAGTCTAATTAAGCAAATAAAATAAGCTTATGGTTGTGATGTCACAACTATGAACCTATTTACATATAACCACAAATTCCCGGTACAAACAGTCTAATTAGGCAAATAAAATAAGCTCATGGTTGTGATGTCACATCCATGAACCAATTTAATGTAACCACAAATTCCCAGTACAAACAGTCTAATATAAGCAAATAAAGAAAACTCATGGTTGTGACGTCACAACTATGAAGCCATTTACATATAACCACAAATACCGAATACATCTAATATGCGCAAATAAAATGAGCTCATGGTTGTGACATCACAAATTCCCTGTACATAGAGCCTGATATACGCAAATAAAATGAGCTCATGGTTGTGACGTCACAACTATGAACCCATTTACATATAACCACAAATTCCAAGTACATAGAGTCTAATATGCGCAAATAAAATGAGCTCATGTTTGTGACATCACAAATTCCCAATTTGTACAGTCTAATATACACAAATAAAATGAGCTCATGGTTGTGACGTCATAATTATGAACCTATTTACACATGACCACAAATTTAGCCTACAGTGGTATTAAAGTTATCACTACAGAGCTGCATAGCCCCCCCTTTTAAAGGTTAACCATCCTGGCGACCCACCTGCTGGAGCCATGTCACCTGGCTCGCACAGTGCTGGCCATCTCCTCGCCCCGGGGTCGCATCCTTGCTGCCCTGGCTCCTCCTGCTCATGCACAGCTTGCCACGTGCTGTAACGGTTGTGGGGTGTCCCCAAAAACTTTTACTGCAATTACTCAGGGCTCCCCAGCATGTAGTATATGTTATGCAGAGATACACGCATATGCAAATAGTGTATTACACAGTATATATAAGGTACACCCCCACCATGAATAAACACCTCCCAGCACAGTCTCAATATATACAGAATAAGAGTCCATTAAGCTCTAAAGAGTCCAATACAAACAAATAATCAGGCCTCACCAATCTGTGAGAGCCAAGGGTCACCAGTCTGACAACCAGGAGTTGCAGGAGAATTGATCCAGGTCTGAAGCTACTGATGGTTGGAGATGATGGCAGTAGACAATCCAGAGTTTTTTCACATGCAGTTAAAGCCATAACCAGTTCAAGGCATATGGATGATTAACCCATTCAAAGACAGCATCAACATAAAGAAGTCCAAGATAACAACAAACATGCATTCAGTACACAAACACCCTCCGCAAACATTAGACAAACCTCAGGGCAATATACACAAAAAACATGCAAAGCAAACCATAAACCATGGGTTTATTTGCCCGCCACACATGGTTGAATTTTCTTACTCTTATACACCTATATCTAGCCACTACTAGCTCATTACTGCCCTTAGTGGCAGGAGCCAGAATTACAACCCAACGTACCAGTAACTGGAATGACAGCAGTTACAGTGCAACGAGTCCTGCACAACTGGTGTGATGTCGCTCTACCCGGCTGCCATTCCAGTTACTGGAAAAAACTCTGGACTGTCTACTGCCATCATCTACAACCATCAGTAACTTCAGTACACAATCACTATTTACATATAAGCACAAATTCCCATTACGTACAGTCTAATTAAACAAATAAAATAAGCTTATGGTTGTGATGTCACAACTATGAACCTATTTACATATAACCACAAATTCCCGGTACAAACAGTCTAATTAGGCAAATAAAATAAGCTCGTGGTTGTGATGTCACATCCATGAACCAATTTAATGTAACCACAAATTCCCAGTACAAACAGTCTAATATAAGCAAATAAAGAAAACTCATGGTTGTGACGTCACAACTATGAAGCCATTTACATATAACCACAAATACCGAATACATAGAGTCTAATATGCGCAAATAAAATGAGCTCATGGTTGTGACATCACAAATTCCCATACATACATGTACATAGAGTCTGATATACGCAGCAGTTACAGTGCAACGAGTCCTGCACAACTAGTGTGACGTCGCTCTACCCGGCTGCCATTCCAGTTACTGGAAAAAACTCTGGACTGTCTACTGCCATCATCTACAACCATCAGTAACAGACTTCATAAGGGGGGCAAACCATAAACCATGGGTTTGTTTGCCTGCCACTAAGGGCAGTAATGAGCTAGTAGAGACTAGATATAGGTGTAAAAGACTAAGAAAATTCAACCATGTGTGGCAGGCAAACAAACCCATGGTTTATGGTTTGCCTGCCACTCTACTAGCTCATTACTGCCCTTAATGGCAGGAGCCAGAATTACAACCCAACATACCAGTAACTGGAATGACAGCAGTTACTGTGCAACGAGTCCTGCACAACTGGTGTGACGTCACTCTACCAGGCTGCCATTCGCCTCCTACACCAGTCGTGCCGGCTGCACTTGACCCTCAGCCCGTGGCCACTGATGAACCTCCTTGGTGATCCAGGGTCACGGCACCATCTAGGGCTTAGTTCCACTTTGCTGCCAGCTGTGACATTCCCTTGTTGAAGCCTCTGAAGGTTTTGGTTTCTCTTTGATGCTCTTCCTATGCCAACTGCCACACCATCTTCTCTGTGGAGCCTCGCAGGGCTGTACCCACTGTTGTGGCATATTGGGAGCCACTGGCTTTCCGTCTGCCTTGAAGTTCCACCCAACTTCAAGGCAGTTCCACCCAACTTCCCAACACATACAATACAATACATTCCAAAGTCCTCACCATCTGATGCCTCAGGCTTCTTAAATCAGAATGAAACGCTCATGTTAAAATCAATTACGGCGTATTTTAGCAGACGATCCCGCACCAGCGTCCTAAGTGGACCGTTAAGGAAAAGACGTGCCGTAGGCCATTAAAGCCAGTGAGAGATTGTCGCGACTCTTTTCTGCTCTCGCCGACATGTGCTTTTCACAGATTACTCACGAGGGCCGCGTCGCCGAAAACAAACAAACACAGCCTTTAATTAATCTGCAGAAACACAATTAAATATGATTTAGACTAACGCCTAATATCCGCAATTACTGTGAGCTCGAAGAAAACACTAATTAATTCACGGAGAGGAAGAATGTGAGAGAAACAGAGAGATTGTGTTCCGTTCTAAGTAAAGAAAGCGTGTTTGCCAGACGGATGCAAACTGTTTGACTGAATCTGTAGCAACAATCGTTTCCGTTCCCGCGTGTCTCTTCTGTATTATTGTTACACATTCATGTTATGGTTGTGTAATTATATTGTTATTGCTTTCCGCCAGATCTTTGCCGCGTAACTCGTCCCACGGTTTTTTAAGATATGGACTCCGTTCCAGCTCCAGCTTTTTGATTAGATGCCCGGATTCTGGATAGGAGCGGACTTTCCTGCAATTTTCTCCCATAGAGAATGAATGGGATGGAAAAGTGCACACCAATCTACTGAACTTCTGCTCGACCCACAGACACTGTTTCACATACACTGACTCAGAGCAGACCCCCGACCACGACTGCAGTGTTGGTTCAACCCGCACTCGTCTGTTTGTTGTTTAATTCATCCCTCTTTTTTTCCCCCCATAGGGTCCCATTCATTTTTCAGTGCACCCAAACATAGTTTCACTAAACCTACACTGACCTGCTCTCCTCTACCTGTTGTTTATTCATCCCTCGTTCCTCGCACTGATTAAGGTGTGCATCAGTTCACTTTTCTAGTTGTTCCTGGTTTCCTGCTGGATGCCTGGTGTTTACATATCATCGCTCCATCTCTATCGATCTCAAAGCTTTACAGGAGAGGCCAAACACTGTGTTTACTTTCAATGTAAGTCAATGGAACCAGAATTTATAGATATAGTACATACACTTTGTTTTGTTTTGATGTCCGTGCAGGTGTTTCGGAGAGGACGTGTGCATCTCGATCCCTGATATTGACGCCGTGGTCATGGTAATGCAGCCGAGTGAACCGCGCATCACCATCTCTGGGGCGGAGCAGCTCAACACGCCGTCCTCTGACCTTGCGCTCGGTCTGCTGTTGTTCAGGGACTTGCATATCGTCAGCACCGTCGCCAAGAGCGACAGGATTATCCATAACACAGGTACTGACCAAACACATCACCCACATATCAGAACAGACACCTGCCTTGTACCTCCACTAACTGGCCACTTTATTAGAAACACCCAACTTGTACCTGTGTTAACTGGCCACTTTTTCTTTGAAACACCTACACTGAGCTTCCTCTAAGTGGCCACTTTATTAGAAATCCCAGCAAAAGGTGTTTCTAATAAAGTGGCCCGTTAGTAGAAGTAGTAAGTAGGCATTTCTAATAATGTGGCCAGTTAGTGGAAGTACAAGGTGGGTGTTTCTAATATTGTGGCCAGCTAGTGGAAGTAGTAAGTTGGTGTTTCTAATATTGTGGCCAGTTAGTGGAAGTAGTAAATAGCTTTTTCTAATAATGTGGCCAGTGAGTGGAAGTAGTAAATAGGTGTTTCTAATAATGTGGCCAGTTAGTGGAAGTAGTAAGAAGGCGTTTCTAATAATGTGGCCAGTTAGTGGAAATACAAGGTGGGTGTTTCTAATATTGTGGCCAGTAAGTGGAAGTAGTAAGTTGGTGTTTCTAATAATGTGGCCAGTTAGTGGAAATACAAGGTGGGTGTTTCTAATATTGTGGCCAGTAAGTGGAAGTAGTAAGTTGGTGTTTCTAATATTGTGGCCAGTTAGTGGAAGTAAAAGGTGGGTGTTTCTAATAATGTATCCAGTGAGTGAAAGTAGAAGGTAGGTGTTTCTAATAAAGTGGCCAGTGAGTGAAAGTAAAAGGTGGGTGTTTCTAATAAAGTGGCTGGTGAGAGGAAGTAGAAGGTAGGTGTTTCTAATAAAGTGGCCAGTGAGTGAAAGTAGAAGGTAGGTGTTTCTAATAAAGTGGCTGGTGAGAGGAAGTAGAAGGTAGGTGTTTCTAATAAAGTGGCCAGTGAGTGAAAGTAGAAGGTAGGTGTTTCTAATAAAGTGGCCAGTGAGTGAAAGTAAAAGGTGGGTGTTTCTAATAAAGTGGCCGGTGAGTGGAGGTAGAAGGTAGGTGTTTCTAATAAAATGGCCAGTAAGTGGAAGTAGTAAGTTGGTGTTTCTAATAATGTGGCCAGTTAGTGGAAATACAAGGTGGGTGTTTCTAATATTGTGGCCAGTAAGTGGAAGTAGTAAGTTGGTGTTTCTAATATTGTGGCCAGTTAGTGGAAGTAAAAGGTGGGTGTTTCTAATAATGTATCCAGTGAGTGAAAGTAGAAGGTAGGTGTTTCTAATAAAGTGGCCAGTGAGTGAAAGTAAAAGGTGGGTGTTTCTAATAAAGTGGCTGGTGAGAGGAAGTAGAAGGTAGGTGTTTCTAATAAAGTGGCCAGTGAGTGAAAGTAGAAGGTAGGTGTTTCTAATAAAGTGGCTGGTGAGAGGAAGTAGAAGGTAGGTGTTTCTAATAAAGTGGCCAGTGAGTGAAAGTAGAAGGTAGGTGTTTCTAATAAAGTGGCCAGTGAGTGAAAGTAAAAGGTGGGTGTTTCTAATAAAGTGGCCGGTGAGTGGAGGTAGAAGGTAGGTGTTTCTAATAAAATGGCCAGTGAGTGGAAGTAGAAGGTAGGTGTTTCTAATAAAGTGGCCTGTGAGTGGAAGTAGAAAGTAGGTGTTTCTAATAAAGTGGCCTGTGAGTGGAAGTAGAAGGCATGTGTTTCTAATAAAGTGGCCATTTAGTGGAAGTAGAAGGTAGGTGTTTCTAATAAAGTGGCCATTTAGTGGAAGTAGAAGGTAGGTGTTTCTAATAAAGTGGCCAGTGAGTCAAAGTAGAAGGTATGTGTTTCTAATAAAGTGGCCAGTTAGTGGAGGTAGAAGGTAGGTGTTTCTAATAAAGTGGCCTGTGAGTGGAAGTAGAAGGTATGTGTTTCTAGTAAAGTGGCCAGTTAGTGGAGGTAGAAGGTAGGTGTTTCTAATAAAGTGGCTGGTGAGAGGAAGTAGAAGGTAGGTGTTTCTAATAAAGTGGCCAGTGAGTGGAAGTAGAAGGTAGGTGTTTCTAATAAAGTGGCCAGTGAGTGAAAGTAGAAGGTAGGTGTTTCTAATAAAGTGGCCAGTGAGTGGAAGTAGAAGGTAGGTGTTTCTAATAAAGTGGCCAGTGAGTGAAAGTAGAAGGTAGGTGTTTCTAGTAAAGTGGCTGGTGAGAGGAAGTAGAAGGGGAGTGTTTCTAATAAAGTGGCCAGTGAGTGAAAGTAGTAGAAGGTAGGTGTTTCTAATAAAGTGGCCAGTGAGTGAAAGTAGAAGGTAGGTGTTTCTAATAAAGTGGCCAGTGAGTGAAAGTAAAAGGTAGGTGTTTCTAATAAAATGGCCAGTAAGTGGAAGTAGAAGGTATGTGTTTCTAATAAAGTGGCCTGTGAGTGGAAGTAGAAAGTAGGTGTTTCTAATAAAGTGGCCAGTGAGTGAAAGTAGAAGGTATGTGTTTCTAATAAAGTGGCCAGTTAGTGGAGGTAGAAGGTAGGTGTTTCTAATAAAGTGGCCAGTGAGTGAAAGTAGTAGAAGGTAGGTGTTTCTAATAAAGTGGCCTGTGAGTGGAAGTAGAAAGTAGGTGTTTCTAATAATGTATCCAGTGAGTGGAAGTAAAAGGTGGGTGTTTCTAATAAAGTGGCCAGTTAGTGGAGGTAGAAGGTAGGTGTTTCTAATAAAGTGGCCAGTGAGTGAAAGTAGAAGGTAGGTGTTTCTAGTAAAGTGGCTGGTGAGAGGAAGTAGAAGGGGAGTGTTTCTAATAAAGTGGCCAGTGAGTGAAAGTAGTAGAAGGTAGGTGTTTCTAATAAAGTGGCAAGTGAGTGAAAGTAGAAGGTAGGTGTTTCTAATAAAGTGGCCAGTGAGTGGAAGTAGAAGGTAGGTGTTTCTAATAAAGTGGCCAGTGAGTGAAAGTAGAAGGTAGGTGTTTCTAGTAAAGTGGCTGGTGAGAGGAAGTAGAAGGGGAGTGTTTCTAATAAAGTGGCCAGTGAGTGAAAGTAGTAGAAGGTAGGTGTTTCTAATAAAGTGGCCAGTGAGTGAAAGTAGTAGAAGGTAGGTGTTTCTAATAAAGTGGCCTGTGAGTGAAAAGAGAGGGTAGGTGTTTCTAATAAAGTGGCCTGTGAGTGGAAGTAAAAGGCATGTGTTTCTAATAAAGTGGCCATTTAGTGGAAGTAGAAGGTAGGTGTTTCTAATAAAGTGGCCATTTAGTGGAAGTAGAAGGTAGGTGTTTCTAATAAAGTGGCCAGTGAGTCAAAGTAGAAGGTATGTGTTTCTAATAAAGTGGCCAGTTAGTGGAGGTAGAAGGTAGGTGTTTCTAATAAAGTGGCCAGTGAGTGGAAGTAGAAGGTAGGTGTTTCTAATAAAGTGGCCAGTGAGTGGAAGTAGAAGGTAGGTGTTTCTAATAAAGTGGCCAGTGAGTGAAAGTAGAAGGTAGGTGTTTCTAGTAAAGTGGCTGGTGAGAGGAAGTAGAAGGGGAGTGTTTCTAATAAAGTGGCCTGTAAGTGAAAGTAGAAGGGGAGTGTTTCTAATAAAGTGGCCAGTGAGAGGAAGTAGAAGGGGAGTGTTTCTAATAATGTATCCAGTGAGTGGAAGTAAAAGGTGGGTGTTTCTAATAAAGTGGCCGGTGAGTGAAAGTAGAAGGTAGGTGTTTCTAATAAAGTGGCCAGTGAGTGGAAGTAGAAAGTAGGTGTTTCTAATAAAGTGGCCGGTGAGTGGAGGTAGAAGGTAGGTGTTTCTAATAAAATGGCCGGTGAGTGGAAGTAAGGGTAGGTGTTTAACACTGGGTTTCTATCTGCAGCTGTACAGCGGAGCTGGCTTTACTGAGACTGAACTGAAGATTATATTATTATTAATTTATCTCTGTGCATGTGCGGCTCTGCTCAGGAATAAAAACAGCAAAACAACAACAAAGCCATGAATAAGTGAAGGAACAGCACCTGGACCGCCAGCGCAGCTCAGCTCAGCTCTAAATAAACAATATCCTCGTTCATTTATTAACATGTCCTTCCTCTGGCTTTCATTTTACAGAGAGAGATGCAGAAGGAGAAATAGAGTGAGAGAAAAAAAAGAAGAAGACAGCAAAGACGGGAAGAGAGAGACATAATAGGAAAGGGAAAAAGAGAGCAAGAAAAGAGAAACATATAGAAAGAAAGAGTGAGAGAAAGAACAAAGGAGGGGAGAGAGACACAGGGAAAGAGAGAGGGAGAGGAAGAGAGAAAGCAAGAGAAAGAGAAAAGATAGAAGGAGTGTGTGTGTGAGCCAGAGGGAAAAGCAGAAGGTGTGAAGGGGCACAGAGAAGGAAAGAGAAAGAGACACTGAGAGAGAGAGATGGAGGGAGAGAGATAGAGAGCAAGTGAGCAAGAGAGAGAGAGAGCGAGCGAGAGAGAGAGGGAGAGAGAGAAAAAGAGAGCGCAAGCAAGAGAGAGAGGAAGAAAGAGAGAGAGGAAGAGAAAAAGAGAGAGAGAGCGCAAAGGCAGAAGACGAAGGAGGGAATAGAAAGAGATTAAAAAAAGGAAGAATGGGGACAGAGTGACAAGAAAAGAAAGAGAGAGAGACACAGAAAGAAAGAAAGAAAAAAAAGAAAGAATGAGTGTAAGGATATATATATATATATATATATATATAGAGAGAGAGAGAGAGAGAGAGAGAGACAGAGAAAATGAGAGAGAGGGAGAGAGAGGGGGGAGAGAGAGGGAGAGAGAGAGACAGAGAAAATGAGAGAGAGGGAGATAGAGGGGGGAGAGAGAGGGAGAGAGAGAGAGAGAGAGAACTGTCAGAAGGAATCTATTAGATGTTCATCCAGGTTATAAGATCTTTAGACCAATCAGAAGCAGAACACTCGTCTCAGAGCTCCAGTGCAGAACATCACGTGTGTTTTGGTGTATCTGTGTTTGAGAAGGAGGAACCGTGTAGACGTGATGTTTATCTGAATCACTGATCTTCTCTCTGTTGGTGTGTGATTGTGTACGTGTGTGCAGCACACAGGTCAGGAGTTTTAGAGGAGATGGTCCACAATCTGGACTACTGTGACATCCTGGTTTTGGGGGAGGAGTTAAAGGAGGGTGTGGAGAGTCTGCAGCTGCCCCGCAGTGCACTAGAGGGAAAACATCTGGACTTCACCAGCTCCACAGCTGGAATGTCTGTTTATGGTAAATAATACACAAACATCCAAAAACATAAACACTAGACTCACATTACAGACCAAGTCTAGAGGCTTAGTCAGGAACACCTGTAACTACAGAATAAAGACCCGTATCTACAGAATAAAGACCCGTATCTACAGAATAAAGACCCGTATCTACAGAATAAAGACCCGTAACTACAGAATAAAGACCCATAACTACAGAATAAAGACCCATATCTACAGAATAAAGACCCATATCTACAGAATAAAGACCCGTATCTACAGAATAAAGACCCATATCTACAGAATAAAGACCCATAACTACAGAATAAAGACCCGTATCTACAGAAGAAAGACCCATAACTACAGAATAAAGACCCATATCTACAGAATAAAGACCCATAACTACAGAATAAAGACCCATATCTACAGAATAAAGACCCGTATCTACAGAATAAAGACCCATATCTACAGAATAAAGACCCATAACTACAGAATAAAGACCCATAACTACAGAATAAAGACCCGTATCTACAGAATAAAGACCCGTATCTACAGAATAAAGACCCGTAACTACAGAATAAAGACCCATAACTACAGAATAAAGACCCATATCTACAGAATAAAGACCCATATCTACAGAATAAAGACCCGTATCTACAGAATAAAGACCCATATCTACAGAATAAAGACCCATAACTACAGAATAAAGACCCATAACTACAGAATAAAGACCCAAAACTACAGAATAAAGACCCGTATCTACAGAATAAAGACCCATATCTACAGAATAAAGACCCGTAACTACAGAATAAAGACCCATAACTACAGAATAAAGACCCGTATCTACAGAAGAAAGACCCATAACTACAGAATAAAGACCCATATCTACAGAATAAAGACCCAAAACTACAGAATAAAGACCCCTATCTACAGAATAAAGACCCCTATCTACAGAATAAAGACCCCTATCTACAGAATAAAGACCCTAACTACAGAATAAAGACCCATAACTACAGAATAAAGACCCGTATCTACAGAATAAAGACCCATAACTACAGAATAAAGACCCATATCTACAGAATAAAGACCCGTAACTACAGAATAAAGACCCATAACTACAGAATAAAGACCCGTATCTACAGAATAAAGACCCGTAACTACAGAATAAAGACCCATAACTACAGAATAAAGACCCATAACTACAGAATAAAGACCCATATCTACAGAATAAAGACCTCTATACAGAATAAAGACCTGTATCTACAGAATAAAGACCCATAAATACAGAATAGAGACCCATAACTACAGAATAAAGACCCATATCTACAGAATAAAGACCTCTATACAGAATAAAGACCTGTATCTACAGAATAAAGACCCATAAATACAGAATAGAGACCCATATGTACAGAATAAAGACCTGTAACTACAGAATAAAGACCTGTATCTACAGAATAAAGACCCATAAATACAGAATAGAGACCCATATGTACAGAATAAAGACCTGTAACTACAGAATAGAGACCCATATCTACATAATAAAGACCCATATCTACAGAATAAAGACCCATAACTACAGAATAAAGACCTGTAACTACAGATTAGACACCTTTTGACTACAGAATAGAAGAGCTGTGGCTTTTTCATGTTTCTAAAGTTTTGACTTGTCTAATTGTGCTTTCTCCAGGAGTGGACTCCACATCTCACTACGCACAGGTGATCAGACAGGTGCGCTTCCAGAGCCTGCAGACAGGTGTGTCAGTCCGCAGCTTCAGGGTGACCTGCTCCGAACTCAATGGACGATACACCAGCAACCAGTTCACACTGCAGGTAAGAGAGAGAGAGAGTTCATGTTTTGATCAACTGAATTCACTATCCACTGAAATTGCAGAGATATCCACTGAAGTTGCTAAGATATCTATTGAAGTTGCTGAGATACCTACTGAAGCATGCTAACTATCTATCTAACATGAGAGGATGTAACAATCAAGGAGTTCTCAAATGAGATGGCAAGATCATAGCGAAAACCTGTAGTTCCGGGGATGAACAGAATCTCCGTCTTGCTAGGATTGAGCTTCAGATGGTTAACTGTTATCCATGAAGAGTCCATGATATCAGCCAGACATGCCGAGATGCAGGAAACCTAGAACTCCATAAGAGAATTGGTATGCAGTAAAAAGAGAAGAGGACCCAACATGGAGCCTTGAGGGACACCAGTGAGGAGCCTGCATAGCCTTGCTGGAGCGCCGGGTAGCTTGCACCAGTTTAAACGCGGGGTCAGTGATGAAAGCAGTAAATAGCAACAATGACCATATGTACTGCAATAAAAACGGCTTTTGTATGATATGTTGTTATGGTAACAGACTAGAAGGCTTTGGGTTAGCTAAAGTTTATATTAACTTTAGTCAGAAAGTTACATTACTCTCTGGCCACGCCCCCAAACTGCAGACTGCTACTACACTACATACATAAAAGAATAAAATATAATAAAATAAATAAATGAACGAATAAATAAAAGGACACCATCATTAGAAGTGCTGTCAGTAGTGCAGTATGTAATGTTCCAGAGGGCGCTGTTTGGGACACAGCCTTACTGTCTAACTCTAATATTAGTCTAGTCTAGTCAGTAAACCTTAATATACATTTATTATCATTTAATTTCAGCTTTATGCCATTATTGTTTAGTTTGTAAAGTGATCTTTGATTGGATTTATGTAATGATAATCAGATGTACAGATAATGTTGTATTTTGTTTATTTATTTGTAATTTACTGTAATTCCACAAATGTTGTTCTACGTCACGTTACATATATTTAGGGGATAGGGTGGGCTTTGATCCATATTAGCAAATGTGTCCCCCAATGTCAAACCCGCTCCAACGCCCTTGTATACAGGCACAACATTCCTGATCAGACCGAACATTCACGAGTTGAAAGAGTGTAGATATCTCGATAACTGTGGGACAAGAAGACAAAAATTGAGAAGAAGAATGTCTGATGTCCAGGAGTAATCATCCACAGTTACCTTTAGTCACAGTATATGACTGCAACAAGTGCAGTGCACAAAGCAGGACAACATCCAGCGCAGGGCGGACAAAACATACAGATAGGTTTGAAGTCGGAAGTTCTAAAACAGTTTAAAATGCAGATGCATGAAAGAAGAGTGTGTTTAGAGCTGAAACCTGCTGCTTTGGTTTTCATTGCATGGAATCATTTTCCAGGTAAAACAGGTAAAGAGCAGGAACAGACTTAATTCCTGGGATACAAATGACCAGGAAAGAGGATTAATGATATAAGGGATGCTAGCAGCATTACCATCGCTTATTATATCTGTGATCTAAATTTATTTTTTCCTTCACTTCGCTTAGGTTAACATTCTCCACCGAGAAAAAGCCGTCAGACATGTCAATCACATGGTGGCTCCAGCCAGATACACACAGCTTGTGCATCAACCAGTCGTATCTTCAAACGGCCACAGCTCCGGTAAGTGACCTACTACCTTACATCCCATATACAGAGCCCACTGATACTAATACTGGTAAACAGTACTGCTAACTGATACTGCATAATGGTACTGCCAAAGGGTACTGCTAAACTATACCATTAAACAGTACTGCTAACTGATACTGCTAAACAGTACTGCTAAACTATACCATTAAACAGTACTGCTAACTGATACTGCTAAACTATACCATTTAACGGTACTGCTAACTGATACTGCTAAACAGTACTGCTAAACTATACCATTAAACAGTACTGCTAACTAATACTGCTAAACTATACCATTAAACAGTACTGCTAACTGATACTGCTAAACAGGACTGCTAAACTATACCATTAAACAGTACTGCTAACTGATACTGCTAAACAGTACTGCTAAACTATACCATTAAACAGTACTGCTAACTAATACTGCTAAACTATACCATTAAACAGTACTGCTAACTGATACTGCTAAACAGGACTGCTAAACTATACCATTAAACAGTACTGCTAACTGATACTGCTAAACAGTACTGCTAAACTATACCATTAAACAGTACTGCTAACTAATACTGCTAAACTATACCATTTAACGGTACTGCTAACTGATACTGCTAAACAGGACTGCTAAACTATACCATTAAACAGTACTGCTAAACTATACCATTTAACGGTACTGGTAACTGATACTGCTAAACAGTACTGCTAAACTATACCATTAAACAGTACTGCTAACTGATACTGCTAAACAGTACTGCTAAACTATACCATTTAACGGTACTGGTAACTGATACTGCTAACTGATACTGCTAAATGGTACTGCCAAACGGTACTGCTAAACAGTACTTCTAAACTATACCATTAAACGGTACTGCTAAACTATACCATTAAACGGTACTGCTAACTGGTACTGGCAAACGGTACTGCTAAACTATACCATTAAACGGTACTGCTAAACTATACCATTAAACGGTACTGCTAACTGGTACTGGCAAACGGTACTGCTAAACTATACCATTAAACGGTACTGCTAACTGATACTGCTAACTGGTACAGGCAAACGGTACTGCTAAACTTTACCATTAAACGGTACTGCTAACTGATACTGCTAACTGGTACTGGCAAACGGTACTGCTAAACTATACCATTAAACGGTACTGCTAAACTATACCATTAAACGGTACTGCTAACTGATACTGCTAAATGGTACTGGTAAACGGTACTGCTAAACTATACCATTAAACGGTACTGCTAAACTATACCATTAAACGGTACTGCTAACTGATACTGCTAAATGGTACTGGTAAACGGTACTGCTAACTGGTACTGGCAAACGGTACTGCTAAACTATACCATTAAATGGTACTGCTAACTGATACTGCTAAATGGTACACATCCCAAACCAACATCCACTTGTGAATATAAACATCAAAAATTCTACCTCTCAGAGAGTCTTTACACGGGGCTGCTCACTATGTTTCTTACTGTCTATCTGCCCCAAAACATTCCTCAAAATAAACAGAAGTGACAACAGCTTCACAATTCACTCGTAAAATTTACAGCTGGCACTTGACGGACTGTGTAAATTAATAAAGTTTAGTATGAATGTTTGTCATTATATTCTTACCAAGCCTGATGCTTTTCACAGGTATGGCCAACGCAGTGACTATAGTGATAGTGGTTTGTATCGCCGCCCTGGTGGTCATGGTGGTCCTGGGCGTCTACCAGCTTTACCTTACGCACATGCAGGAGGACTTGGACCTGAACACTCTCTCAGAGAAAGAGCAAGACTTGGATCTCTCTGCTCTCACCATTACTGTGAACCCGCTGGAGGTAAGAGACCGAGAGAGAAACAGACAGCCTTCCCTACGATAGGGTTTCGGTTGGTTGCACATCTTAATGCAGGGTTCACTGTGAAGCTTTTAGAAAAAGCAGGGCAACCAATCAGAAGAGCTCATTTGCATACAGTTGTATTTGCATGTAAAGTTGAGGACACTGCTAAACGGTTTTGGTACACAATCATACTTGTAAGGGTTAAATAGTATTGCTAAATGATACTAGTACAATTGGATGGTGCTACTAATTGTTATCCATACAGCTAAATGGTACTGGTCATGGTAAAATGGTACTGCTGAAATGTTACCTGTACTGCTAAAAAATGTACTGCTGAAATGGTACCTGTACTGGTAAGACGGTACTGCTGAAATGGTACCTGTACTGGTAAAACGGTACTGCTAAATGGTACTTATACTGCTAAAATGATACTACTAAATAGTACTTGTACTGCTAAAACGGTACTGGTCATGCTAAAATGGTACTGCTGAAATGGTACCTGTACTGGTAAGACGGTACTGCTGAAATGGTACCTGTACTGGTAAAACGGTACTGCTAAATGGTACTTATACTGCTAAAATGATACTACTAAATAGTACTTGTACTGCTAAAACGGTATTGGTCATGCTAAAATGGTACTGCTGAAATGGTACCTGCACTGGTAAAACGGTACTGCTGAAATGGTACCTGTACTGGTAAAACGGTACTGCTAAATGGTACTTGTATTGCTGAAGTATTACTACTACATGGTCCTGCGAAATGGTACTTGTACCGCTAAAATGGTACTGCTAAATGGTACTTATACTGCTAAAATGACACTACTAAATAGTACTTGTACTGCTAAAACGGTCCTGATCATGCTAAAATGGTACTGCTGAAATGGTACCTGTACTGGTAAAATGGTACTTGTGTTGCTGAAGTGATACTACTAAATGGTACTGCTCAAATGGTCCTTGCACTGCAAAACAGTACTGCTGAAATGGTAATTATACTGCTAAAATGGTACTAATAAATAGTACTTGTACTGCTAAAATGGTACTACTAAATGGTACTGGTCAAGCACTGCTTAAATGGTACAACTGAAATGATACTTTTACTGCTAAATGGTACCAATAAATAGTACTTGTGCTGCTAAAACGGCACTACTAAATGGTACTACTAAATGGTACTGCTAAAATTGTTTCTAAATGGTACTACAAAATGGTACTGCTGAAATGATACCTGTACTGCTAAAATGTAACTACTAAATAATACTAATACTTTTAGACAGTACATGTACTGCTAAACTGCACTTCTAAATTGTACTTGTAAAACTTCCTGTTACTACTAAATGATTCCAGTATTGTTACATGGTCCTGCTAAAATGATAAATGGTACTGGTACTGCTTAAGTACTGAGATTACTTTTTAGAGTATAATAATAAGTAATCTCATTACAGCTCAAGATAAGTAATTAGTTTTAATAGAAAATACCTCCACACTGGTAACTCAGTGGAAAATGGAACAAATAGTAATCATTCACCAGAGAATTCCAGCGATCACACTGGCTTTAACAGCAGGAGCGTTCAGGTTATTGTATATACTGAACATTTGTTTTGTTTCTGTGTGTGCTGTTGCCTGTTCTGAAGAGCATTGAGGAGCTACAGCCAGCAGAAGAATTAACAGAGGAAGAGGTGGAGGAGGATGAGGATGAGGAGGATGATGACATCACCAGCAGCGATACAGACAGTGAAGAAGAAGGAACTACAGCTCCCAGCATGCAACCACAGACAAAAATGCTGAGCAAGATACAGTGGCCAAAACAAACATTGCACTGCTGAGAAACACTAACACATATACACACACAAACACACACACAGGCCTGTAAGCATTTGAGGGTTGACCTCAGTGCAGAAACGACTCTGAGAAGATCCACTAAGCACAAATTTCCCTAAATATGAAATATTAAGAAATATGAATTGATTTGTAGACTGTTATTTGTGCTGTAAGTCAGTTTAACTATAGATTTGTCTGAAACTGTTTCAGAGTCACGAGTTAACGCGATTTAAAACTTTTCCATTATAAAATATCTACAAATAAGTTATTGAATTCTAGAAGTCTTACAACTAGATGACTTGACTAGGAAAGATTTATAGGACAGCACAGGAGGGGCACGGCCAGAATTTCATTTAAGGAGGCCTGTCTGGGGGGCAGCAGTCTTAGACGCTCCACTCACATCAAGAGTCTTACGTCTGCTGTCAGGATTTTGTTAGTTGCAGTCTGACTGATACTCCTAACTCATACTGCTAAACAGTGCTGCTAAGTGATACTGCTAACTGACACTGCTCACTAACACTGCTAACAGATACTGCTAAATACTACCATTAAACAGTACTGCTAAGTGATACTGCTAAACAGTGCTGCTAACTGGTCCTGCTAACTGATACTGCTAAATGGTACTGATAAACTGTACTGCTAAACAGTACCATTAAATGGTACTACTAACTGATACTGCTAACCGGTACTGCCAACTGATACTACTAACTCATACTGCTAAACAGTGCTGCTAAGTGATACTGCTAACTGATAATGCTCACTAACACTGCTAACAGATACTGCTAAATACTACCATTAAACAGTACTGCTAAGTGATACTGCTAAACAGTGCTGCTAACTGGTCCTGCTAACCGATACTGCTAAATGGTACGACTAACTGATACTGTTAACTGATACTACTAAACAGTACTGCTAAACAGTACCATTAAATGGTAACTGATACTGCTAAACAGTACTGCTAAACAGTACCATTAAATGGTACTGCTAACTGATACTGCTAAACAGTACTGCTCAATGGTACTGCTAAACAGTACTGCTAACCCACACTGCTAAACAGTACCATTAAATGGTAACTGATACTGCTAAACAGTACTGCTAACCCACACTGCTAAACAGTACCATTAAATGGTAACTGATACTGCTAAACGGTACTGCTAACTGATACTGCTAAATAGTACTATTAAACAGTACTGCTAACTGATACTGCTAAACAGTGCTGCTAACTGGTCCTGCTAACTGATACTGTTAACTGATACTGCTAAACAGTACTGCTCAATGGTACTGCTCAATGGTACTGTTAACAGTACTGCTAACCCACACTGCTAAACAGTTCCATTAAATGCTAACTGATACTGCCAAACAGTACTACTAAATGCTACTGCTAAACGGTACTGCTAACTAATACTGCTAAACAGTACTGCTAAACAGTACTGCTAACTGATACTGCTAACCGATACTGCTAAACAGTGCTGCTAAATGGTACTGCTAAATGGTACTGCTAAACAGTGCTGCTAAATGGTACTGCTAAATGGTACTGCTAAACATTACTGCTAAGTGGTACTGCTAACCGATACTGCTAAACAGTATTGCTAACCGATACTGCTAAACAGTACTGCTAACTGCACTGCTAGCTGATATTGCCAAACGCTATTCCTAGCTGACACTGCTAAACAGTACTTCTAAATAGTACTCATACTGCTAAATGGTACTGGTACTGCTAAATGCTACTGTTAAATAGTATTGGTACTGCTAAATGGTACTGACAATGCTACTGTCAAGCGGTTCTCGGTCACAGTAAAAGAGACCGTGCTCTCTGACAGCAGGTACAAGTCCAGCTGGTAAGACTAGTGGACCAGCAGCTACCGAGCATTAGCAAAGACATCACAATAGCAGGAACGATATATATATATATATATCCTGGACGATTGATCAGCAGCTTGTTGGACAGGAACTTTGCGTACCACACATCTGTTTTGGCCAGCTGTTCCTTTAAAGGCCAATCAAATCAGCTGCGAGCATTATTTAGAAAAGCCGCGTGCTGAGGGGACTCGATACCCAGCAAGAGACATGAATTAAAAATGAATGCAGCCTTTAAAGAGCAGCACAGTCACTGCAGGAGAGTTCGGGAGGAGAGCTTTGGATTTCTAACACGGTGTGCCGGCAAAGCCGCTGCCGCTCGCAATCCAACCGATGCCATCTTGGACTCGGTATGTGGGCGTTTGATCAGCGCGGCGTGGTCGCTCTCAGCACAGCGGAGACGCTGACATGGAGGCGTGTGTGTGTTGCTGGTATGTCTATATCAGACACAGCGGCGTTAACAGGGTTTTTATCCACATCAGTGTCGCTGCTGGACCGGCTCTGTGGTCAGAAACTACAGCACTTGCACTCAAAAAGCCTTTGACTTGCCGGTCTGGAGGTCTTACACGATGAACATCTCCGTGTAACTCAACACCTTAAATAATTAAAGTGACCTCCAGTTCTGCAGGGCTGAACACATAGATGTTGGTTTTCAGTGCCAGTGTAAGCTGTTGGGGTGGTCAGTTTTGGACCAGACAGTCTGGTTTAAAGCTCCTTATCACCTGGAGGCATCTGGAGGTCTAGAAAGTAAAAATCCACTCCACGGTTTGGTTCCACAATCAATCAATCAATCAACCTTTATTTTAATACATTGAGGGTAACCCTCATTTACAATGCATCTGAGCATTTACAACTTAAAGGGACTGAAAATACATAACAATTAGAATCAATATTTAATCGAGGAAGCTCAAAATATTAAAGAACTTCCAGCAAAACCAGCACCAGACCAGCACTATAACAGCTTAAACCAGCATAGCATGCATGCTGGTCTATGCTGGTTTTTCAGTAGGGGTGGGGATACAGCTTTCTAGTGTCTAGTATATCTAGTAGACTTCTAGCTATAAACAGTGGGCCTCATTCAAACCATCTGATGCAGTTTCACCACTGTTTTCTTATCTGGGATTGGTTCTTGGTATTCATGATGAATGGACCAATAGAAATGCTCAGAAATAGCTCAGAAAAACGTCCGGTTCCATCGACCTCCAATAATGTATATAAAAGAGATCAAGCCTTCGAGCAGGGGGCAGGCCTACTGAAAGTAAATTCTGTCTATGCCACTGCTGCACAGCAGGGTTTCCACTAAAGTGGCCAGGTAATGTAATTCATTCCAAGTGTCTCCCTCTATTGACTTAAGTGGAAAGGAGCATCCAATAAAACTGGAAATCAGCCACATTCTCCTCAGTCAGGGTTGGATTTTGTTCCTAGTGGATCTAAACACACACACACACACACACACATACACCCACACACCAACACACACTTGTACATACATTAGAGACTCCTGCCTGTACTTTGACTCCTTTTGTGATAACGTTTGGTGGAAAAGCAGAACCACCCTGCCAATTTTTCCAACCCCACCCCACGTCCCACCCTTCCCCCTATTCTCTCTATGGCTGGAGGGCAGAAACATGAAGACGGTGGTGTGAAGGTGGAGCCTCCCATGTGAGCTAAAACGTGGTCATAATTACAGAAATCAGTTCCTGCTGTGGATCCGAGCATGAAAGCAAAGAGGTTTTGTCCAGTAGATGGCGCCAGTGAGCCTTGTGCAGAAAACTAAAGGTAAAGGTGCAACAAGCCTTTTTCATGGCATGTAATCTAAATAATGATAGCAGCATTTGTTGCAAGTTATGGGACGAATAGCGCCATCTACAGTTCAGTCAATTACAGGTTGAATGCAAATATATATATATGCCAGCATTTTTCAACCAGATCTCCATCTGCTGAGCTGTTTATTACTACAGACAGTAACTTAACCATGTTTTCTTGGTACTTTATGCAAAGAATCCAAACCAGTTACACACAATACACTTACTATAGATGCCAATGGGCTGTTGCTGAATTGCATGAAGTGTGTGGCTATAATAGAAACAGAAAACTATACTTACTTACCAGTTAGAGAGAAACCTGAAGGTTCTGGATAGAATGCTTAAATTAAAACACCCAGCAGAAAACTAGCCAATCAGGAAATGCATGGTGTCTAGGTATCTGGACCTCTCCAACATGGTTGACATATAGAAAAATCACCTCAGATAGAGAATAATAAGAATGTATGTATATCTATGGGTACATAGAGCTAAGCAAGCTCCTCTATTGGTTAGAGCTACAGGAGCTGAAGAGAAGGCCTTATGCTGAATTGAATTGAACTGAATCAACTTTATTTATCCCCAATTAATATTGGCCTCACCTGGAAGTGTTGATGTGAACTGTTGGATTATAAGTGTAACTACAAAGTAACATGCACCCACCTCAGTGATAAGGCTAACTGCTGCTAGCATCCCTGTAGGATTCTAGTGGTATGTTAGCACTGAGCTAACAGCAGTTCACATCAACACTTCCAGGTGAGGCTAAAGTTTCCAGCTTCAATGCTTCAGCAGTAACATTCCGGTGCTGAAAGAGGGCGAACCTCTGTTAGCTTAGCACCAACAAACTACTAGAACCCTATAGGGGCGCTAGTGGAGGCCAGAATTATCACTGGTGGGTTTTTTCTCATGTTTTGAGTGAGTTTTGAAATGTATGGCCTAAATTGAGGGCCTAGCTCTACTAGATAGATAGATAGATAGATAGATAGATAGATAGACAGACAGACAGACAGACAGACAGACAGACAGACAGACAGACAGACAGACAGACAGACAGACAGACAGACAGACAGACAGACAGACAGACAGACAGACAGACAGACAGACAGACAGACAGACAGACAGACAGACAGACAGACAGATGCAACAAGCCAACTTTCAAACACTGGAGAAGCCGGAAGCCATGGAAAACGAATTCCATTACTGAAAAAATAAATCTGTTTCATGGATAGAACAACTGAAGTTGTGATCTCAACATAACAAGAGTAGTTTTTTGAAGACCACAACCAATTTTTCTTGTGATCTCACAATAACAAGTAGTTTTTTGGGATTACAACAACTTTTTTTGTGATCTCTAGATAGTAAAAGTAGTTTTCTTAGGATCACAACAACTTTTTCAAGATGACAACCTTTGGTATCTTGAGATCAAGACAATTAAGTTTTCTAGATTTCAAGAAAAATGGTATCTACCTCATTGACGCCCTTATGTAAATGCTATTGATGGACGTATACATGAAAACATTCTTCACTGATGACATTCAGCAACTACCTATTGTCCTCTGTTATAGTTTTCACCAGTATATGGGTTTTTTCAGTTATTTTTCAAGTTCTGAAAATGATAGTCTGTGGTAATGAACAGTGTAGTACAGCTGTACAGGAGATCAGGTCATAAAATGTGTGACTGTTCCTTAAAGGTGCCATAGAACACATTCACTCAGTACTTTAATTGTTCTCTTATGTTCTACATAGAAGGTATGTGTGAATTTGGTCACCAAGATTCAGTTTTACACCCCAATTAACTCCCTATGATTGAATGGCTCTAGAATGAATTAATAATTAGATGAGCTCTGCTCTGATTGGCTGGTTTACACCGAGTCACTGCAGTGACCACACAGAATCAACATACACCAAATAAAATGACCCTCCGTGTAAATACTCTCCACCCACATACTATTTATTTAGCTATACTAGTAACTCAGAGCTGCTAATATCTACCGTTATCTGTACTAGCTACTCTCTTTGATCTTAACATCAAACACAAAGTAGATTAAAGGTGTCTCTGTGAAACTTTCAGTTTAAGATGATCTGCTTCAACCAGCACACAGTGATCCACTCACACAGCATGGCTGCTACTTCCAGTCACTGTTGGGGTTGTGGTGCTAATAAAGGTGGAGCTGCTCGTCTCTTCAGTCTCTTCAGTGTTGAACGCTGAGCTGAAGCTGCTCCATGTTGTCCGAGTGTTGGAGAAAGTGTCCGGAGTTAAATGTACAGACTGCAGAGTTAAAGTTTCAGGATTCTGTTAAAGATGTGGGAGCTGAAGTTCAGCAGCTTGTTTTCTGGAATCCACCTTAAACGGAGCTGCAGTTACTCTCTAGCTGCAGTGTTTAAGGTGGAACATTAGCTGAAGAATGTGGAGAAGAGGATCTTCAGGCTGGTTTAAAGATGAACATGGAGCTCTGACAGTTGGGTTGTTTGTTGGTAAGGAATGAAAAGTGGTGACGTTCTCTTCACAGCCTGGAACGCTGGATTTCTCCATATAGTCCATCGTTCTGGTAGCTGTGGTGGGTGTGTGTAGATGTTGTGGGTGTAGATAGTAACGAGTCTGGTATGTAACAGTGTAGGGTTTTGAGCTCGGCCTGTTTTATCGTCTCTCTTTAGTAAAAGCAGGATTTGTATTTGAAGAACAGAGTTTGAGGTTCAGGGTATGTACAGTTCTGAGTACTGAACTCTCAGTATTATACTATAGAACACTGTATATAGCATTACATTCTATGGCACCTTTAATTCTAGGTCTTAAGCTGGCATTGATTAGATAGTCTCAAGTGAAACTGGGTTTATGGGGGCATATAGATCATCACCTTCATCCTCAGGTGTTGAAAACGTGGGGACTGGAATTAGAGCATGTATGTGTCCATGTTTTTTGTGGAAATCCGTGTCATGTTTTCCTCATTTCCAAACTTGATCCAAGCAGCTGTTGCTCCCAAATCCGAAAACTCGGACAGCGGAAACCTAACCTAACTCCCAAACTACGGGTAGCACGTGAACCCCGCCCCCCCCAACCCAAAACAAGTCAAGGTCATTGTGCTGAACTATTATGTAGTCATCTCTGTGTGGTGTCTGTTGTATGAGTAGATGTTTCGCTGAAGG
>CM038716.1:42991602-43014102 GCA_021613375.1 Megaleporinus macrocephalus | reverse complement strand
TAATAATAATAGTAATAATAATAATATCAGTACTAATCTTGATGAGTGTATAATTATTTACTCATATATATTCATGTATTTCTTATACCCAATGTACAACGTGCAATAGCATGGTTAATAATAATTATTACAATAATAATGATAGTAATAACAATTATTATTATTATTATTATTATTAATAGTAGTAGTAGTAGTAGTATTATTAGTAGTAGTAGTATTATTAGTAGTAGTAATAATTATAACAATAATAATCATCATCATAACAACAACAACAGAGCCACTTGTCCGAATACATTCGGGTTTTCAACCTAGTAGCGATCCTGACATGCTTACAATGAACCATGAAACTGACCAATGAGGAATGGAATAGAGGGACTGATACACTGTGCAGTAACAGACGACCTCCAGTCTATAGCTGAGGTGTTTCTAATAAAGTGGCCAGTGCTGGTGGGGTGATTTCTGTTCTATTTATCACAGATGTTCCGTCCTCCAGAGATTAAAGAGAGCTGCTCACCTTTATGAGACTTGCCCCTGATATCCTCGGAGGTTCTGATAGGTGCGGAGATGCGGGTGTTAAAGGTCCAGTTCCAGAACGCTGACTGCAGATCAGACGGTCAGGACGAGCGCGTGGATTGGCTGTCTCAGTGTGTGGACCTGCCTACGGGGGTGACTCAGCAAAGTAATAAAACCAATAAGCAGGACCAAACACAGACTGACCTACTTCACATTAGCACTGCCTTCAGATTCATCAACACTGCTAATCTTGCTTAATCACACTTACCTGAATATCACACTGAACTTCTCAACCTTACCCTCAGCTGTGGTGCAACAGCACCCCTACACTCACTCCCACATCTGCAGACAAACCACAACATGGACATGGACAACAGAAAAAATTTAATATGCCCTTTAATCTGACCTTTAAATGTTCTAGATAGGGTACATTAAAATTATGTAGATGGGACCTTTATTACCTGGTCAGGGGTCCTCTAAATGAGCTTCATACGCCAACTTTAAAAGATCTCGTATGGGCTCTTTAAAGGACCTACATAGGGGTTCCTTCAAATGATCTTGGTAGAGGCTCTTTAATGGATCTGGTCAGGGGCTGTTTAAACCCTACGTTAAAGAGCTCTTTAAGTGATCAGGATATCATCCCTTTAAATGATCTGGGGAGGGCTCCTTTAATGATATAGACTCTTTCAATTATCTAGACAGGGGCCATTTAAAGGATCTAGATAGGGGACTTTTAATTATCCAGACAGGTGTCCTTAAAAAGACCAAGACGAGGGCCCTTAAAAGCTCTGGTAAGGAACCCTTTAAGTGATAAAGTTATGTTTCCTTTAAATAACCTGGTAGGGGCCCTTGAAAGGATAGACAACATTTATATAGGAGCGCTTTAAAGGATGGGGAATTCTCATTTTATCTATAAAGGAACTCTTAAGGATCTAGGAAGGGAACCTTAGTTATCTAGACAATGGACCTTTAAACTATCTGGTCAGGGGCCCTTTAAAGGAGTTAGATAATGTTCTTGTCTAGGCTCTTTAAAGGACCTACATATGGGTTCTTTCCAATTATCTTGATAGAGGCTCTTTAATCAATCTGGCTGGGGGCTGTTTCTCTGAATCTTTAAATATCACCCCTTTGGTGATCTGCATAGGTGGCTAATAATTGACCAGGTCAGGGGCCCTTTAAAAGATCTAGATAGGGGACTTTATCCAGACAGGTGTCCTTTAAAACACCTAAAGGAGGGGCCTTAAAGGTTCTGGTAAGGAGCCCTTCAAATGATCTATATAGGAGTCCTTTATTTTATCTAGATAAGAGCCCTTTAAAGGATGGGGAATCCTTATTTTATCTATAAAGGAACTCTTAAGGATCTAGATAGAAGACCTTACAGTTATCTAGACAATGGACCTTTATATAAATGTTCTTGTCTAGGCTCTTTAAAGGACCTACATAGGGGCCCTTACCAATGATCTTGATATTGACCTACATTGATCTAGATAGCTGCCCTTTAAATTATCTGGTAAGGAGTCCTTTAAATGATTTGGATAGGGGTCCTTAAAAGTCTAGAAAGGGGACCTTAGTTATCTAGACAATGGACCTTTAAACTACCTGGTCAGGGGCCCTTTAAAGGAGTTAGATAAGGGAACTTTAAATGATCTTGTCTCGGCTCTTTAAAGGACCAACATAGGGGTCCTTTCCAATGATCTTGCTAGAGGCTCTTTAATCGATCTGGCCAGGGGCTGTTTCTCTGATCTAGATAGCTGCCCTTTAAATGATCTAGTCCTTCAAAAGATCTAGATAGGGGTCCTTTAAAAGATTCAGAAGAGGACTCAAATATCACCCCTTTAAATTATCTAGATAGGGGGCAATTAAATGATCTGGTTAGGGACCCTTTAAAGGATCTAAATAGGGGACTTAAAATTATGCAGACAGATGTCCTTTAAAAGACTAGAAGAGGGTCCTAAAAAGCTCTGGTAAGGAGCCCTTTAAGTGATAGTTATCTTTTTTGGTCTGGGCCCTTTAAAGAATAGAGAACATTTATATTAATTTATATAGGGGCCCTTTAATGGTTCTATAAGGAGGCTTTTAAATGCCCTGGTACTTAGAGTATGGTCTATTTAAATAATCTGCTCAGGGGCCCTTTCGGTGATCTAGATAAGTGACAATTAAATGTCCAGGGGCCCTTTAAAAGATCTAGATAGGGGACTTTAAATTACCCAGACAGGTGTAGAGGAGGGGCCTTAAAAGGCCTCTGGTAAAGGAGCCCTAAGTGATTAGCGTATGCTCCCTTTAAATGATCTGGTCCGGGGCCTTTAAAGGGTAGATAATTAATGATCTAGATAGGGGACCTTTAATAGATATAGACATGATATAGATCTAGAAGAGTGCCTTAGAGTAAAGAGTGATCTAGGTAAAGAAAGAACCTTTACGTGATTCATACAGGGGTCTTTAAAAACCTGGTTAGAGAATCTTTAAATGACCTATATAGGTGCTCTTCAAATGATACAGAACCTTCAAATGATCCAAAGATCCTTCAAATGATGTAGAGAACCTTTAATGATCTTAAAAAGTGTCCGTCAAATGATAGAGAACCTTTAAATGATCTCATAAAGGGTCAGAGAAATGATATAGAACCTTTAAATGATCTCATAAAGGGCCCATGAAATGATAGAGAACCTTTAAATGATCTCATAAAGGGTCCGTCAAATGATAGAGAACGTTTAAATGATCCAAAGATCCTTCAAATGATGTAGAGAACCTTTAAATGATCTCAAAAAGGGTCAGTGAAATGATAGAGAACCTTTAAATGATCTCAAAAAGTGACTGTCAAATTATAAAGAACCTTTAATTGATCTCATAAAGGGTCCGTCAAATGACAGAGAACGTTTAAATGATCCAAAGATCCTTCAAATGATGTAGAGAACCTTTAAATGATCTCAAAAAGGGCCCGTAAAATGATAGAGAACCTTTAAATGATCTCATAAAAGGTCAGTGAAATGATAGAGAACCTTTAAATGATCTCAAAAAGGGCCCGTAAAATGATAGAGAACCTTTAAATTATCTCATAAAAGGTCAGTGAAATGATATAGAGAACCTTTAAATGATCCAAGGGTCCTTTAAATGATACAGAGAACCTTTAAACGATATAGAGACCCTTTAAGTGATCTGGATGGGGACCTTTAAACCCTGTAGATAGAAGCTGTTTAAATGATGTATGTAGTGGCCCCTCTGAGCGATCTAGACCCTTAAGAACGTGTGAAGCAGCAGAACCAGAACAATGATCAGAAAAGCAGCCGTTTTTGGTTTGTGTGCATTTTTTTTTTTATTCACATTAAAAAGAAGCTCATGACAGACCACCGCTGCGTCTGCCGCCCCTGGACTCGCGGCGGGAGCAGCGCCACCTACGGTCCGGAGCGCTGAGGACAGGCACGTCTCAAAATCAAAAACAAAAACAAAAACAAGGTTAAAATCCTATAAAACCATACGCAGCGATCAGAACACGCGGCCGTCCGCATTCAGAGGAACACGGTCAGCGGCCAGTCTCATCAGAGGCACAAGCGGGGGTCATCTCCAGACTCCCGAGCGTCTCAGATGACCCGTAGAGTCTCGGACCCTTCGGGGGAAAAGATAAAAGGCCTCTGACGCTGCGGGAGTGAACTATAAAAGCAGAGCTCGAGCGAACTCGTCAGCGCGGCTCCTGGAAGCACGGAAGCTCCTCCCATCAGGACGGCGCGACTGGGCTGGAGCTGTTTGTGTGAGCAGACCGTCCCTTTAAACACAGCCGCATCCAGACGTTCGCGCATCCTCGACGGGGCACTTGCATATGGCTACTTTAGGGGGCGCTGCTGAGCGAACGTAGTGCTGAGATTAACATGCCCCGCCCCCGACGCGCTCACTGCAGCAGACGGCTGTATGTGTGTAGTGTAGAATCAGTTACGGTTACTCGTATGGAAGACACGCATTTGTTTCTCAGTGTCCACGTCAACACCCGTCCCCCGTCCCGAGCTACTCTCTGCTGTCCTCTTTGAGGGAAGAAAATAATAATAACAATAGTAATAATAATAATAATAATAATAAATCACACTTTTTAAAAAAAATCATCACGCAAACACACGCAGGTACGTTGTCCAGCGAGTCCCACACGGCTACTGCCCCGGACGTGGCCGGCTACAGACCGGCGGCTTCCGTGCTGCTGCGGCGGGGCGATCCGGTCGCAGGCTGAGGTCACTGGTGCTGTAGGTAGTTTTGGGTCTGGTGCTGTGAGTCCATCACTGGTACTGCAGGTAGTTTTTCAGTGTCTGTGGCAGAGGCAGGGACTGGATGTGGTGAATGCGGTGGCGACCCAGGGCCTGCCGGGCTGCCCGCCGGCACAGCTCCATCAGCGGCAGAGGCTCGGCTGCAGGAGGACAGAGGAAAACAACATGTTATACTATACGCACGACTACCGGCGGCTCACTGCCCGCAGCCCAGAGTCTACGTATACACGCATGTCACTGTTTAGTTGTTGTGCTGTAGTTGAACTCAATAACAGGTGACAGTTTATTAACTTCTCTCTAGGGCTGCACCTTAATTTCTTAATCGATTAATCTAACAATTATTATTTTTAGATGACTACATTAATCTAACTGATTTTTTTCTCGATTAATCTAACAATTATTATTTTTAGATGACTACATTAATCTAACTGATTTTTTTCTCGATTAATCTAACAATTATTTTTTTTAGATGACTACATTAATCTAACTGATTTTTTTCTCGATTAATCTAACAATTATTATTTTTAGATGACTACATTAATCTAACTGATTTTTTTCTCGATTAATCTAACAATTATTATTTTTAGATGACTACATTAATCTAACTGATTTTTTTCTCGATTAATCTAACAATTATTATTTTTAGATGACTACATTAATCTAAGGGATTTTTTTCTCGATTAATCTAACAATTATTATTTTTAGATGACTACATTAATCTAACAATTTTTTTTCTCAATTAATCTAACAATTATTTTTAGATGACTACATTAATCTAACAAATTTTTTTCTCAATTAATCTAACAATTATTATTTTTAGATGACTACATTAATCTAACTGATTGTTTTCTCAATTAATCTAACAATTATTATTTTTAGATGACTACATTAATCTAAGGGATTTTTTTCTCGATTAATCTAACAATTATTATTTTTAGATGACTACATTAATCTAACAAATTTTTTTCTCAATTAATCTAACAATTATTTTTAGATGACTACATTAATCTAACTGATTGTTTTCTCAATTAATCTAACAATTATTATTTTTAGATGACTACATTAATCTAACTGATTGTTTTCTCAATTAATCTAACAATTATTATTTTTAGATGACTACATTAATCTAAGTGATTTTTTTCTCGATTAATCTAATGGTTATTATTTTTAGATGACTCGATTAATCAAAGAAACAGAATTTAGAATCTAACGATATTTTTTTTTCTGATTGACCTAGCAATTTTTTTTTCCCTTGGTTACTCGATTAATATACAGAATATTTTTTGATTAGACAATTAATATAACAACTAATTTCTAGATCACACTAATGCAAATGTGTTAGGAATATTTTTTTATTATATATATATATATATATATATATATATATATATATATATATATATATATATATATATATATATATATATATATATATAGAGTCACTGTCCAATGAAAAAAACAAGTATCTTAACAATTTAAAGGAGAGATCAAAAACTTATTTTACTTTCAATGTATGTCAATGGAACCAGAATTTTTTTCAAGCTGTTTTGGGGCACTTCTACTGAAAGTCTACACTCTGACTCGATTTTTAGAGGGACAAATGACACGTAGTCTACACGCCTCACACACAAGAACTCTGTTTTAAAGCTCCCGCGGTATCTAGAACAGTCTTAGGTTCTACACTGGACGATTAAGAAACGGTTAGTAATGAGACTTTTCAAGTGACACTACTGAAGGAAACATGATACACGTGTTAATAATCTATAAATAATCTATAAGATCAGATAAACAGGTAAACAGGTGCTGTCCTGCTGCTGTGTTGATGAAGCTCTACGGGATGTTTGATCTTCAAGGTCTCGTGTATAGCAGTTGCACTGTTGTGATCATCTCCACTGTGCAGAGCTGACAGAGCACCACACTGTTGTGTTTCTGTGTGAAACATTCCCACAACGTTAGATGAACGTGAGAGATTGTTTGTAGCTGCAGCTCGTGCTCCATTATGCTAATTAAACAATCAATATATAAATACACTCAGTTTTTTTCTCTTTATTTGTCGTCTAACCAGACCCTGGCATTGGGATGGAGGGAACATCCCCGTATAGCTGCTGTCCAAACAAACACGCATACCTTTATTTTTCTATTTTGGAGTATTTCTATTGGTCCAGGCAAACTGTCAAACAGCGTAAACTGACCAGAAATTAAGATACTTCTTCTTTAGACACCGACTAGTAGATTTTTTATATATACATATAGTTCCTGTCCAAAGCAAAACATATAAACCAATTTTTGTCGATTTTTGTTTTTCTATATTATTTGAACACGCAAACGGCCATTTACATAATGTAAAAATTTCAAGACTTAAGGACCAATAGAAATGCCCCAAAAGAGCTTGGAAAAAATTCTGGTTCCATTGACTTACATTGACAGTTAAAACCGTTTTTGTCCTCTCCTGTAAAGTTGGCATCTTAAAGATCAGGGCTGTTTAATTAGAGTTCAGTAAGGTCCAGTTAGAGGAGATCTCCTCAGGCCAAGGTCTGGACCATCATCATTTCTAACTCTGTTCTGATTCAGTGGTGTATCCTGTTTACTGAAGTAGTCTAATATCAGCATCTTATACCATCAGCTACTGAAACACCAACACATCACACATACCGTTCAGTATATTTCAGTATATTTACTGTTTAAATGCTGAATGAATTATTTATAAAGCTCCAAATACATTTTTGTCCTTACTTCAAATAAAAACATAGAATGCTTTTGAAAAAAGGAGCATCTTAAAGTGTTTATTTATAGAGAAAGCAAATAAAACATGTTTATGTACTGTTAATTTAGTTAAAAATATTATGCTGTTTCATATAAACTGGTTAAAATGGTAATAAACCAGTTTAGACCATGTTTCATGACTTGCTTGCGCTAATAACTACACGTAGCCCTGCCCTGGCATACAGCCCCGCCCTCGATCGGTATTGGCTATCGGCTGATCATGCTGAAAGGTGATCGGAATCGGAATCGGCCTCAGAAACACTGATCGGTCCATCTCTACTCTATATATAAATTTGGTGGAACTAAGCTGTGCGTGTTCGTCCATCGACTCAACACTTACGGTCCAGTCCGTTGACGTAGGTCATGGTGACCTCACAGTGACCCCAGACGGCGCTGACGATGGGGTACAGCTTCATCCCTTTCAGCCCGCGAAAGGCCACGCCCAGGAAGCGCCCGTCCGCACAGAACCCCAGCGTTCCCTCGTCCATGTCCAGCACCACCAGCACCTCCTCCGGCACCGAAAACCCACCGTCGTCGTCCTCCTCGTCCTCCATCTGCGGGTATGAAGGCGCCGGTCCAATCTGGCTTTTCCTGTCGTGGTACAGTTTTCCCCGGCCCAGATCCCACCCCCAGGATTCCGCGTCACTTCCGACTAGTGCAGTGTAGCCTACGGCATGCAGCGGGGCCAGAGAGGTGGCGACCCCTATCACCGCGTGCGTGCCACGTTGGCGGATGGGCCAGCGGACGGTCCAGGCATGAAGGCCGCGGACGAATCCCACTCTTCCTCGGACGCAGTCCGTGCTCTGGGCCACCGGGTGGCGGTGGAAGGTCAGTTTGTCTTCGTCCTTGATGAACAGGTTAAGCGAGCGGTCGTTGGGGTTCCAGGCGTGCTGGAACTGACTGGTAGCGCCCACCGGTGGCATGTCCAGCAGCAGCTCCAGACGGGGCGACAGAGGGCGGCCGTGGCCACGGAGGGGTAGGAACGCAGGCCGGAACGCCAGAGCGACCCCGGGAGACCCGCGCTCCTCCTCCGCTGCCGATTTCACCACCGCCGAAAGCCTCTGCCCCATCACAGCCCAGTCACGGGCATCGCACAGCAATCCTGGGGTTAACTCATGGGCGGGGCAAATAGGGGGTGGGGGGTGGGTCAGCCAATCACGGAAGAGAGAGATGCATCATGTGGAAGAGAAGACGGAACGCGTGGAATTCTGTGTAGAGAAGAGAGAACGGTTAGACACGCACGAACACAAACATTTATTTATACAGCACTTAGAAAGGAAGAGTTAGACAGTGTACCTGTACACAGGTAGGTGAAGGTAGAGTTAGACAGTGTACCTGTACACAGGTAGTGAATGTAGAGTTATAGTTTACCTGTACACAGGTAGGTGAAGTAGTGTTACAGTTTACCTGTACACAGGTAGGTGAAGGTAGTGTTACAGCATAGAGGGCCAAATGTAGCCCACTGTATTATACAAGCCAAATACACACACACACTAATTATATATATATATATATATATATATTATTAATAGATTATTGTACAGTTATGTACTATAGATGTACTTTTGAGCGTCTCACCCCGTTGGAGATAAGTACCAGGATATGAATGGTTTAACAGGTAATCATCAATTAATCAACCTTTAGTTTTTGAAACACATTCAGAGTGACTTTCATTTTCAATGCAGCCCAGCATTCACACTTAAAAGGAACTGAAAAAGAAATTAAATGGACTTTAAACTGAAATCTGGTAAAGTAAACTAAAAGAAGGATTACACAAAACAAATTTAACTCCAACAAGATAATTTAGAACAAATAAGATTTAATTAAATGGAGAAAATCTGAAATAAATAAAACGGCTCAAGACAAACCAGCAGCTAAGACTTACAACAGTCAAATCAAAAGATAAGTAATAAAATACATAACTAAAAAATAGAACTCAAATAAAGTTTAATTCAATAATTTAAAAAATGTATAAAATAATATAATGAAACCAATAAAACTATACAGATAAAATAAAACAAGCCTCAAATCCATCCACATCTGTGTATTTTGCACAAATCCAAAAAAAATTAAATAATTTGAAGAAAAATAAAAAGAGAACAACAAAATAATAAATAATTTAATAAAATAAGGACATTATGAATAATAAACAAACATAAGTAAATATATCAAATAATATAAGATAATTAAACTAATAAAACTCTACAGAAACTCTACAAAAACAAGACTCGAATCCATCCACCGCCTTTCACTGTGAAGAAAACAAGCTGCGTATTTCCCGCAAATCCATTCCGATGACCACATTTTCCATAAAAGCCTGAAAACAGTCTCTGACTCATCACAGCTGCTTCTGTTGCAAAACCTCAAAGCAAACAGCCAAAAACTCGCAACACACTTTTACTTCAGAAGCTGAAACTGTACAGCCTTACGCAACCGGCGAACACACGCTGTTCATTCTTCCCGCTGTCCAGGCGTAAACACTGCAGACGCAGCGCCAGGACCACGGACGGGGGGAACCTTTTGAAGCTGTTAGCACCCGGCGCACTCCGGGAAGGAGTGAAAAATATAACCTGGGTGTAAAACGGAAAGAGAGGGGAGCTGGAGGAGCGGGAGGAGGCCAGAGGGAGCCGGAGAGAGGAGCAGCCAAGTGACTCTCGCTAAAGGAATCCAATCAAATCCGCAGATTTCCAGCTTCGTCTGTTAGCCAAGACGTGGCCGGCGTCTCGAGCGAGCTTCTGTAGGTTTACTCTGGAGCTGCGAGGCGAACGCTGCGAAATCGACAGGACAGCTTTAATTAAGTTACTGTTGTGAATATTTCTTATATACTATAGAATATAGAATATTTCTTATGTACTATAGAATATAGAATATTTCTTATATACTATAGAATATAGAATATTTCTTATATACTATAGAATATAGAATATTTCTTAAATACTATGACGTCTGGTAAAAGCTTGTTTGTACAGATGGGCACGCAGAGAGCTACAGAGGTTACGAGAAGTTCATGGTTCAGTGAATCCCAACATTTATGGAAGGAACCCCCAAGAAAGCTGCCCCAAACCCAGGAGATAACAACTGGGCCAGCTGGATCATATGGGCCAGATGGAACGTGGAGGCAGGCCTATAAGACTGGGCAGTTGCTGAGATTTGGGTAGACCAGGTTTTGAGGGCATCTCAAAGAACGTCTGCACCGTGGAAGTTACAACAGCAGGACGCAAACAAATTGACATACAGAGAGAGACAGATACAGACATAAAGAGACAGAGAGAGACAGAGATACAGACAGAAAGAGACAGAGATACAGACAGAAAGAGACAGAGATACAGACAGAGATACAGACAGAAAGAGACAGAGATACAGACAGAGATACAGACAGAAAGAGACAGAGAGAGACAGAGATACAGACAGAAAGAGACAGAGATACAGACAGAGATACAGACAGACAGAGATAGACACAGAGATACAGACAGACAGAGATAGACACAGAGATACAGACAGACAGAGATAGACAGAGATACAGACAGACAGAGATAGACAGAGAGATACAGACAGACAGAGATAGACACAGAGATACAGACAGAGATAGACACAGAGATACAGACAGACAGAGACACAGACAGAGATACAGACAGAGATAGACACAGAGATACAGACAGACAGAGATAGACACAGAGATACAGACAGACAGAGATAGACACAGAGATACAGACAGACAGAGATAGACACAGAGATACAGACAGACAGAGATAGACAGAGAGATACAGACAGACAGAGATAGACACAGAGATACAGACAGACAGAGATAGACAGAGAGATACAGACAGACAGAGATATACACAGAGATACAGACAGAGATAGACACAGAGATACAGACAGACAGAGACACAGACAGAGATACAGACAGAGATAGACACAGAGATACAGACAGACAGAGATAGACAGAGAGATACAGACAGACAGAGATATACACAGAGATACAGACAGACAGAGATAGACACAGAGATACAGACAGACAGAGATAGACAGAGAGATACAGACAGACAGAGATAGACACAGAGATACAGACAGACATAGACACAGAGATACAGACAGACAGAGACACAGACAGAGATACAGACAGAGATAGACACAGAGATACAGACAGACAGAGATAGACACAGAGATACAGACAGACAGAGATAGACACAGAGATACAGACAGAAAGAGACACAGACAGAGATACAGACAGAGATAGACACAGAGATACAGACAGACAGAGACACAGACAGAGATACAGACAGAGATAGACACAGAGATACAGACAGACAGAGATAGACACAGAGATACAGACAGAGATAGACACAGAGATACAGACAGAGATACAGACAGACAGAGATAGACAGAGATACAGACAGACATAGACAGACACAGAGATACAGACAGACATAGACAGATACAGACAGACAGAGATAGACAGAGATACAGACAGACATAGACAGATACAGACAGACAGATAGACACAGAGATACAGACAGACAGATAGACACAGAGATACAGACAGAGATAGACACAGATACAGACAGAGATAGACAGAGATACAGACAGAGATACAGAGAGACAGAGATACAGAGATAGACAGAGAGAAAGAGATACACAGACAGACAGAGAGACAGGCAGAGATAAACAAAAGAGAGACAGAGAGACATTTTGGAGCATTTCTATTGGTCAATTTTTAATGAAATCATCACACAATGCAAACAGCAGCTGCTGAGTTCGAAGGATGCTGATAAATAAAAATCAACAAATACGACGATACATAACGAGTAAGTGGAGAGTAGAGGACCAGACTAACAATCAGGACTTCCTGCGTGAGAGAGGACTTTATAAAAGATGGAAGTCTGTTCACTCCAGCCGGGAACGCTGGACACCTCAAACAGGTCAGAGGACATAATGATGGAGAGCAGGACAGTTATACAGCCTGGACTGTAGTTCATCTGATTCTCTGTATACTTTATTACTCTGTTCTTTAATGATCAGGACCCCCACAGGACCACCACAGAGCAGGTACTATTAGGAAGGTGGGTCATTCTCAGCACTGCAGTGACACTGACGTGGTGGTGGTGTGTTACTGTGTGTGTGTTGTGCTGGTGTGAGTGGATGAGACACAGCAGTGCTGCTGGAGTGTTTCTTATTGTTTTAGTGTTTTATGAGGATGTGCCAAGCTTGCCGCTAGGCGGGCAATAAGGACTGTGTTATGAGATGATGTCACCTTGTAACAGAGAAAAGGGCTGGAATTCCAACAAGGGGTTTCAGGCAGCTGAGAGAAGTTTCCCCCTTTGGCGTGTAACTTTGGGCTTTATACCCCAGCAATTTGGGAAAATCCCAACATTTCTGGTTAGACAGCAGTTACGTTGGGAACACTATTATATATCACCAAGTCCAGTCTGGCTGTTCTGATTGGTCAACTTGCTACGGAATGGCATCCTACTCAGAGTTCAGTTATTACAACAGCTGCTGCATCAGTTAGAGTTAGAGTCAGAGTCCGAACCTGAAAGTCCAGTAACCAAGTCAGTAGATCCACCTTTACAAGCTGGACTGGAGTAGAGTGGTCAGTTGTTACTGTTCTAAAACTCTCATAGTGTTGTGTGAGGACACGCCAAGCTCGCCGGTGGGCGGGAAATAGGTTACAGACTATGTTATGTGATGATGTCACCTTGTAACAGAGATAAGGGCTGCAATTCCAACAAGGGGTTTCAGGCAGCTGAGAGAAGTTTCCCCCTTTGGCGTGTAACTTTGGGCTTTATACCCCAGCAATTTGGGAAAATCCCAACATTTCTGGTTAGACAGCAGTTACGTTGGGAACACTATTATATATCACCAAGTCCAGTCTGGCTGTTCTGATTGGTCAACTTGCTACGGAATGGCATCCTACTCAGAGTTCAGTTATTACAACAGCTGCTGCATCAGTTAGAGTTAGAGTCAGAGTCCGAACCTGAAAGTCCAGTAACCAAGTCAGTAGATCCACCTTTACAAGCTGGACTGGAGCAGAGTGGTCAGTTGTTACTGTTCTAAAACTCTCATAGTGTTGTGTGAGGACACGCCAAGCTGGCCAGTGGGCGGGAAATAGGTCACAGACTATGTTATGTGATGATGTCACCTTGTAACAGAGATAAGGGCTGCAATTCCAACAAAGACCCTCAGGCAGCTGAGAAAAGTTTCTCTCTCTGGCGTGTATGTTGGGCTTTATAACTATTTATTTATTTCTTTCTTTATTTATTTATTTATATGCCCAAAACACTACAACACTAAGAAATGGAAATAAATAAACAGGAACGAATAACAGGTCCACTTTAACTTTCACTGTTTGATGGTTAACACAACTGAAGATGCAGATATGTCTTGGCTGACAGACATCATGACTATTTTTTTGAAAGTCCTGGATTTCAAAGCATCTATGACTGTAAACAAAACTTTTACTTCTGTATCTTAGCCACACTTCTGTAACAGAACCACACACCTCAGAACGAAAGAGGAACTAGTTCTAAATACCATGACCATTTCCTAATATCACAGAGATGACAGCAATCCGGGATGATGGGAGTGGGAACCGTGTCGTTTTTTCCTCGTCTTGTCATTCTAGCGTCAATGTCTCGCCCGTGTCAACAACTGCAAATCTAATCTGGATTAATCTGGTTTAGTCTGTAGCAAAAATTTACATTTTTGTTTTATATAGTCGCTGCCACGTCCTGCAGCAGAACACAACATTCACTGTACTGCTTTTATTTTTCTACTCAGTAGATCCTCTGAATCTCAAGCAGTCCTAATATAAACAGCCATGAAGGAATGAAGGAAGAGTGTTGGTGATGATAAAGGAATGAAGGGATGAAGGAACAGTGTTGGTGGTGATAAAGGAATGAAGGGATGAAGGAACAGTGTTGGTGATGATAAAGGAATGAAGGGATGAAGGAACAGTGTTGGTGATGATAAAGGAATGAAGGGATGAAGGAACAGTGTTGGTGATGATAAAGGAATGAAGGGATGAAGGAACAGTGTTGGTGATGATAAAGGAATGAAGGGATAAAGGAACAGTGTTGGTGATGATAAAGGAATGAAGGGATGAAGGAACAGTGTTGGTGATGATAAAGGAATAAAGGGATGAAGGAACAGTGTTGGTGATGATAAAGGAATGAACGGATGAAGGAACAGTGTTGGTGGTGATCAAGGAATGAAGGGATGAAGGAAAAGTGTTGGTGATGATAAAGGAATGAAGGGATGAAGGAACAGTGTTGGTGATGATAAAGGAATGATGGGATGAAGGAACAGTGTTGGCGCCTTTGTGTTAGAACTTCCGCTCAGCTGACCAAAATGAATACAGTTACATGGGAGGAGACCAGAGAGACAGTAAGAAGCTAGAATAGGACAACACTGTCTCCTCCCAGGTTAATAACTCAGTGGGTGGGTGATCTAAGAAGGTGGTCTGAGGTTAATAACTCAGTGGGTGGGTGATATGGGAAGGTGGTCTGAGGTTAATAACACAGTGGGTGGGTGATCTAAGAAGGTGGTCTGAGGTTAATAACACAGTGGGTGGGTGATATGAGAAGGTGGTCTGAGGTTAATAACACAGTGGGTGGGTGATATGAGAAGGTGGTCTGAGGTTAATAACACAGTGGGTGGGTGATATAAGAAGGTGGTCTGAGGTTAATAACACAGTGGGTGGGTGATATGAGAAGGTGGTCTGAGGTTAATAACACAGTGGGTGGGTGATATGAGAAGGTGGTCTGAGGTTAATAACACAGTGGGTGGGTGATATGAGAAGGTGGTCTGAGGTTAACAACAGTGGGTGGGTGATATGAGAAGGTGGTCTGAGGTTAATAAAACAGTGGGTGGGTGATATGAGAAGGTGGTCTGAGGTTAATAACATAGTGAGTGGGTGATATGAGAAGGTGGTCTGAGGTTAATAACACAGGGGGTGGGTGATATGAGAAGGTGGTATGAGGTTAATAACAGTGGGTGGTGATATGAGAAGGTGGTCTGAGGTTAATAACACAGTGGGTGGGTGATATGAGAAAGTGGTCTGAGGTTAATAACACAGTGAGTGGGTGATATGAGAAGGTGGTCTGAGGTTAATAGCACAGTGGGTGGGTGATATGAGAAGGTGGTATGAGGTTAATAACAGTGGGTGGGTGATATGAGAAGGTGGTCTGAGGTTAATAACACAGTGGGTGGGTGATATGAGAAGGTGGTCTGAGGTTAATAACACAGTGGGTGGGTGATATGAGAAGGTGGTCTGAGGTTAATAACACAGTGGGTGGATGATATGAGAAGGTGGTCTGAGGTTACTTATGGAGACATGTTTAATTACTCTGTACTCTGAAGGTGTAGACGGTTCAGTAAAAACTATAAAAGTCCTGAAGCGTATCAGTACCTGCACAGTGGGAAGGTGGGCGTGTCCTCCTACACACAGACGGTGAGTTTATATTTCTGAAAGCCGGTTAAACCCAAGTCCAGCAGCTGCCCGAGCCGCTCTGCGTGGGTGTAAGTTACAGTCCAGATAGCCTAGCGCGGTGGACACTGATCAGAAAACAGTTACTGAACTGATAGACTCACCAGCACCGACACGTCTGCTTCCTCGGAGCTTCATAAGCGAGACAGTTCTCTGGATAAGGAAGCTCTGGTGCTGGTTCTCCTCCACAGAATGGTAAGAGCAGACATACGGAGGTTTGGGTGAAGGTTTTAAATTTAGAGCTTCAGTCATAGACGCAGGTGGTCTTCTTTGGAAGGCGGCCCCCCAACACTCTGATCTTTATGTGCTGTGTTCGTAACTCTGTAGTTCAAGACAAGTTTTCCTCTTCTTCTAATTACTGACTCCCTCTAACTGAACATGTTATTCTATCATTTTATATGTTTGTTGTCGTTTTGCTTGTAATTAGTATCAACGTATCCACGGGCGCACCGGAGGTCACAGTGAATTATTTCACATCAGACTACTCTGAATGATGTTAACAACTAACAAACAGAGAGAAGGGTTAAACGACAGGCCAGTAAAGGAACTGGTATCAGAGGTCTTGTCTTCCACCAATACTCCTCAAGTTGAAGGTCTATATATAGATGATATACTGCTGAGCGCTAACGGCTAAATATACACACTGAAGGACGAGGCATCTTCAGTATGGAGACCTTTCAGTAGGTCACAGTGACACTGACGAGTGTTCAGCTCATAGTAAGTCTCTACACACACACACACACACACACACACACACACACACACACACACACACACACACATGTCTGTCTTGCTATATTAGTGAGCTCATCCATAGGGTTCTATTGATCTTTGTCCTATAACTAAATAATACTACACCTACACCTAAACCTAAACCTCAGTACCTTCTATAATACTACACCTAAACCTAAACCTCAGTACCTTATATAATACTACACCTAAACCTAACCTTAACCTTAGTACCTTATATAATACTACACCTACACCTACACCTAACCTCAACCTCAGTACCTTATATAATACTACAACTAAACCTAAACCTCAGTACCTTCTATAATACTACAACTAAACCTAAACCTCAGTACCTTCTATAATACTACACCTACACCTAACCTTAACCTCAGTACCTTCTATAATACTACAACTAAACCTAAACCTAAACCTCAGTACCTTCTATAATACTACACCTACACCTAACCTTAACCTCAGTACCTTCTATAATACTACAACTAAACCTAAACCTAAACCTCAGTACCTTCTATAATACTACACCTACACCTAACCATAACCTTAACCTCAGTACCTTCTATAATACTACACCTAAACCTAACCTTAACCTCAGTACCTTCTATAATACTACACCTACACCTAACCTTAACCTCAGTACCTTCTATAAGACTACACCTACACCTACACCTAACCTTAACCTCAGTACCTTCTATAATACTACACCTACACCTAACCCTAACCTTAACCTCAGTACCTTCTATAATACTACACCTACACCTAACCCTAACCTTAACCTCAGTACCTTATATAATACTACACCTACACCTAACCCTAACCTCAGTACCTTATATAATACTACACCTACACCTAACCCTAACCTTAACCTCAGTACCTTCTATAATACTACACCTACACCTACACCTAACCTTAACCTCAGTACCTTCTATAAGACTACACCTACACCTACACCTAACCTTAACCTCAGTACCTTCTATAATACTACACCTACACCTAACCCTAACCTTAACCTCAGTACCTTATATAATACTACACCTACACCTAACCCTAACCTCAGTACCTTATATAATACTACACCTACACCTAAACCTAACCTTAACCTCAGTACCTTCTATAATACTACACCTACACCTAACCTTAACCTCAGTACCTTCTATAATACTACACCTAAACCTAACCTTAACCTCAGTACCTTCTATAATACTACACCTAACCTTAACCTCAGTACCTTCTATAATACTACACCTAAACCTAACCTTAACCTCAGTACCTTCTATAATACTACACCTAAACCTAACCCTAACCTTAACCTCAGTACCTTCTATAATACTACACCTACACCTAAACCTAAACCTCCGTACCTTATATAATACTACACCTACACCTAATCTTAACCTTAACCTCAGTACCTTCTATAATACTACACCTACACCTAACCTTAACCTCAGTACCTTCTATAATACTACACCTACACCTACACCTAACCTTAACCTCAGTACCTTCTATAATACTACACCTACACCTAACCTTAACCTCAGTACCTTCTATAATACTACACCTACACCTAACCTTAACCTCAGTACCTTCTATAATACTACACCTACACCTACACCTAACCTTAACCTCAGTACCTTATATAATACTACACCTACAGCTAATCTTCACCTCAGTACCTTCTATAATACTACACCTACACCTAACCTTAACCTTAACCTCAGTACCTTATATAATACTACACCCACACCTAAACCTAACCCTAAACTTAACCTCAGTACCTTATATAATACTACACCTACACCTAACCTTAACCTCAGTACCTTATATAATACTACACCTACACCTAACCTTAACCTCAGTACCTTATATAATACTACACCTACACCTAACCTTAACCTCAGTACCTTATATAATACTACACCTAAACCTAACCTTAACCTCAGTACCCTATATAATACTACACCTACACCTAAACCTAACCTTAACCTCAGTACCTTCTATAATACTACACCTACACCTAAACCTAACCTTAACCTCAGTACCTTATATAATACTACACCTAAACCTAACCTTAACCTCAGTACCCTATATAATACTACACCTACACCTAAACCTAACCTTAACCTCAGTACCTTCTATAATACTACACCTACACCTACACCTAACCTTAACCTCAGTACCTTCTATAATACTACACCTAAACCTAACCTTAACCTCAGTACCTTATATAATACTACACCTAAACCTAACCCTAACCTTAACCTCAGTACCTTCTATAATACTACACCTAAACCTAACCCTAACCTTAACCTCAGTACCTTCTATAATACTACACCTAAACCTAACCTTAACCTCAGTACCTTCTATAATACTACACCTAAACCTAAACCTAACCTTAGTATCCAAAACCTAATCCTAATTTTCTGCTCTACTAGATTTGAAAAAAAAAAAACTTGATGTCCTGACTGTACTATATTAGAGAGAACATGTGCTCCTCACAACTATACCCCCCCCCCCCCCCCACACACACACACACACACACACACACACACACACACACACACACACACACACACACACACACACACACACACAGAAGGCACAGCGTGTTCTCTCTCTCAGGGCCTGGAGAAAGAGAAAGTTGTTTACAGACCAGAGTCTCTTCTCTTCTTCCTCCTCCCTTCACAAGTACCAACACAAACACTCCACCTTTCCCACTTCTCCCAATCACTGCACACCAGTTTACCTGTACACAGGTAGGTGAAGGTAGTGTTACACAGTGTACCTGTACACAGGTAGGTGAAGGTAGTGTTAGACAGTGTACCTGTACACAGGTAGGTGAAGGTAGTGTTACAGTGTACCTGTACACAGGTAGGTGAAGGTAGTGTTAGACAGTTTACCTGTACACAGGTAGGTGAAGGTAGTGTTACAGTGTACCTGTACACAGGTAGGTGAAGGTAGTGTTAGACAGTTTACCTGTACACAGGTAGGTGAAGGTAGTGTTACAGTGTACCTGTACACAGGTAGGTGAAGGTAGTGTTAGATAGTTTACCTGTACACAGGTAGGTGAAGGTAGTGTTAGAGTTTACCTGTACACAGGTAGGTGAAGGTAGTGTTACAGTGTACCTGTACACAGGTAGGTGAAGGTAGTGTTAGACAGTTTACCTGTACACAGGTAGGTGAAGGTAGTGGTAGATAGTTTACCTGTACACAGGTAGGTGAAGGTAGTGTTAGAGTTTACCTGTACACAGGTAGGTGAAGGTAGTGTTACAGTGTACCTGTACACAGGTAGGTGAAGGTAGTGTTAGGTGTCTTACCCAAGGACTCTTATTGGTACAGTGGAAGGTGGGCACCTGGGTGGGGAATTCAACTCCAGTACAAAGGCAGGTTAATAGTAATTATACATAATTAAACTGTAAACACTCCACACTCTGCAGATTCATACTGGATTAACATTACTCCACAATCATTACTGTCAGACTGTCCGAGTTCTTGTGCGTGAGGCGTGTAGGCTACGTGTCATTTGTGCCTCTATAAGTCGAGTCAGAACGTAGACTCTTACAGGTAAACTGTAACACTACCTTCACCTACCTGTGTACCGCTCAAAAGTTCAGATCACAGTGAAATGTTCTTGTTTTAATGGAGTATCTTCTTCCTTAACACAACAATGGACTGACGGGTCTCTAAAGAAAGTTGTTTCTTTCTGGTCATTGTGAGTCGGTCAGCAAGTCATCAACTGCTGATCTTCAGATACTAAACTAACCTAGAATGTTGTTCCCTTTTATACTCACTTATTAGTAGAATGTTTTTCAGCTGTGATCACAATTGATCAAGAGTGTCCTAACAACCAATTAGTCCAATAACATCCTTAACTTGTATTGGTGGTCGTACCAGGAGATTTAGACAGAGGACTGAGAATTACTGATAATAGAACTATATTTAAAATAAGCCTCTATACAAAAATAGACTTTAATACAAACATTTTTATTCTTTAAAAATCATCTGATACACTTACATTAATTGTGAAAAAGAAAATATTGTTTGTGAATTGCATGAAAATTGCATGAAATGAACTTTTAAAGTGATCCTAAACTTACACACTCCTATACACACACACACACACACACATATATATATATATATATACAAAAAATTAGTCATTAGATGAATTGATTAATTGATAAAATTATCGTTAGGTTAATCGATTATGAAATTAATCGTTAGCCCAACAACACTGCGACTACTTGGAGAAGCCACAACAAACCAAACACCAAGCCAGAAAGGAAACTGCCTTCATGGACCTTTATTATCACAGAGTCATGACCAGAGAGCCAAGGTCTATGTGTAAACCTGCTGACCCCGTCTGACCGCCGAGCTCTCCAGTGGTCCACTTTCAGCTCGGGGTCCTGAGACACTTAATCTGTTTCTCCTTCATGTTCTTACAGCCTGAGCTGCTTTCACCGCGTCATATTAAACAGACAGTCTCATTGGCCGAGCTTTGGAAAGGTCAGTGTCAAAGCGGGTCAAAGTTCTATTCAGTTAGAAGCTTGAGCACAGCGACGGGGCAGCACTCTCTCAAAGCCTTTCTACTGCCCGTCACCCGAACGCCCTCTCAGACTAAACCACCAGCATCACATCAAGTCAGGGGCTATTTATATGCCGGCTTTTACAACAGATGTCGTCCCAAAGCTTCCCCGGTGAGCATCACCAGGGAAAACCTCCCTCAGAGGCGGAGGAGGAAACCTCGAGAGGAACCAGACGGTCCACACCGGATAGTAAAACAAGCACAAAGCTGCACTGACTGGTCCAATCAGAACCAACGCTGAAGGCTCAGTGTGAAGAAGCTGAAATCCAAAGAGTCAATCCCAGCGTCATCGGGTGAAGGCGGGGTACACCATGGACAGGTCACCGGTCCATCTCATGGCCAACACACCCTCACACCTACAGGCAGTTTAGAGTGAGGATCCTAACATGCATGTGTTTGGACTGTGGGAGGAAACCGGAGTACCCGGAGGAACCCACTCAAGCACGGAGAGAACATACACACTCCACACAGAACCACCCAGACCGGGAATCTAATACCAATCCATTTTATATTAGTAGAGTTAGGAGCCCATAATTAGGATATCATTAATTAAGCACATCACTTTGTTTTGTGCATGTCTGTTTTTGTTGAATCACCATTTGACTAAACACCTCCCCCTACAGGTCACACAACGACACTGCAGTTTGTCACTGGTTATTCAAGCTGCCTTGCTGTTTGTGGCTGTTGGACACACTGGGCAACAAAACCCCCTCCAGACTGACGAGATGTTAAAGTCTGGCATGTGGGAGTACCTGTATGACCAGTCTCACTATTTGAACATCCGCAAACTGAAACATATAGTATACAAATACCTACAGCAGAGAAATCTTTATAAAGTTATAAATTATTGTGCATAGGAGGTTATTTGCACCTGATTTATATATTTTTTTATTATAATTATATTATTTAACAATTTACACTAAATTAAATGATTGCTTAATTAAAAACTTGTCACTTAAATATGGAATCTTGGACATTTTATTGGGCAATTTTTATTTATTTGCTGAAATGTGCCATAACATAACGTAACGTAAAGTCTAAACAGGTCATAGCTTCTGTTTTATGCCCCCCAAATATGTTAAATACATCAAACATATAGTACATGTTCATTAACGCATTCTTCTCTGTACAGATATGTAACCAGAGTGTCTAAACTCTTGCAT
>CM038716.1:42831602-42989102 GCA_021613375.1 Megaleporinus macrocephalus | reverse complement strand
CTGATACAGCACTTCACACAGCTGAGTACAGTGAGTATCAGTAAACAGCAGAGCTAGCACACACAGCTAACACAAACAAATAACCCAGAACACCTACAGACCAGATCTGACCAGTACGAACAAAACAGCAGCAGTAATTCAATATTCTACATTTAATGATTACAGATTTAGTTTAAAATAACAGAGTCTGAGTTTAATGACTGCAGTTTTTACTGTAGGTATTTAATTAACTTTTTTTGTTTTAAATTAAGGGTCTAAATGTAATGACTGCAGTATTGGAGATATGATTAGAGATATTTGTTTGATGTACTTTGTTTATTTACTGTTAATTTAGTTAAAAATATTATACTGTTTCATATGAGCTTGTTAAAACCAGTTTAGATCATGTTTCATGACTTGCTTGCGCTAATAACTACATGTAGCCCCTTGCTCAGTATCGGTAACGGCTGATCGCGCTAAAAGGTGATCGGTGATCGAAATCAGCCTCAAAAACGCTGATCGGTCCATCTCTAGTATATACACACACACACACACACACACACACACACACACACTCCCAGACCTACAGAGAAGTGAGAACTTCACATCTTCACAATATTATATTTAAAACCACTTCTATGATAAAAAACACAATTATAAACAAAATCCTAATCTTCTTCTACAGACCTTCCTATCTCATCATCTGATCCAACCCCCCCCATAACCCCCCAGACTGCTCTTTCACACCTCCCATCTGTTTAATACTGGTACGCACACAGAGGACGAGCCGTAAGTGATGCAGCCAGTTGCTACAGCCTTACAACACACTCTCCATCTGGTGTGTGCAGCTCTGCATTATTCATACCAGCGAGTGTGTGTGTGTCTGTGTGTGTGTCTGTGTATGTGTGTGTGTCTGTGTTTCTACAACAGGCCCATCACTCTTCTGTCCCACATAAACGAGTAATACTCATACATATTGAGTTTATATGGAAATTAAAAGCAAAGTCTCGTAACACACACAAGACTAATCAATCTTTAAACAAGCGAGGCGGTGATACGGGAACACACTGACTTTATATATTTAATGTACATATTTGCGGATGCAGTAAACCCTTATAAGATACAGGAACTGGGACGAACTCCACCTGGTTTAGCATTACAGAGAAATAGGACTCCTCTTTCTAAAGAGCTGGACATACAGTCAAATGACCAGAGAGCAGATATTATAGCCCAGCATCTCCTAAACGGAGTACAGGTATGATATGAGATATATAGGACGCCAATATCATTGTGAACGCTGTGAAATCAGATTATGCAATCATAACTAAATGAAAACAATAAAAGGACACGGCTAGAGTTTTATGAGGTACTACAAGAGCTGGGTATTAAAACCAAAGCCTAAAGGGGAATTCCACCAGTATTTGTAAACAAAGTGAGGTTAAAACATCTACCAGGTAAATACAGCCAACGCATTACCACCAGCGAGCCTTTATATGCAACTTCCATGGTAAAAATCATAAAAAAAAAAATAAAATTATATATATATTAGGGCTGGGTATCACCACTGATTTTCAGATTGATTCAATCCCGATTCACAAGGTCCCAATTCAATTTGATTTCCGATTCGATTCAGTTCAATATCGATTCATTTAGGGATATTTCAGTTACAATAATATGTTTTGTTTAAATTTGAAAAGAAATTTTCAGACTGGAAGGGGGGCTGGAATGCTAATTTTAAAGATTGATCTCGGGTTTACGATATCGGATTATTCAAATGAAGATCGATTTGAATCGAAAAATCGATTTTTTTTAAACACACCCCTAATATATATATATACATATATATTATACACACACACATACATATATATATATATATATATATATATATATATACACATACATATACATAAATACACACACACACATACATTATATATATATATATATATATATATATATACACACACACATAGATATATATATACACATGTATATGTATATATATACATGTATATATATATATATATATACACACACATGTATGTATATATATACACATGTATATATATATATATACACACATGTATATATATATACACACATATATATATATATATATATATATATACACACACACACACACATGTATATATATATATACACACACACACATGTATATATATACACATATATATATATATATATATATATATATATATATATATATATACATACACACATACACACACACACACATATACATACATATATATATATATATACATACATATATATATATATATATATATATATATATATATATATATATATATATATATATATATATATATATATATATACACATATATATATATATATATATATATATATATATATATATATATATATATATATATATTCCTGTTGTAAAAGCCAGTCATTACCACACAGACGAGGGCCCTCCGTTATGAGGCATGCCCACTGCAACACCTCCACATAGCCAGGTTCTGTGTGATGCCCCTGCACAACCTTCTCTTTCTTGTTCTATAACTCTCAGAATCTTTTAATAAATGTAAAATAACTGTCTGTCTGTGAGAGGCCTTGCTTATGAAACTTAACAATCCTACCATCAGGAAGTCCTGACTGTGAGAATACTTGAATAAATGACATGGAATCCAGATTTTTGTGCAGAGTTTGGCTTTTGAAGTCGGTGGTCTTAAACTTTTGATTAGCTGAAAAAGCATGTTTGAGTGTAAATGCAGTGGTCAATAAATTGGCTGCTCAAAATCTTTTGTCTCTTGTTCCCATTTCTTCTTTTAGCATCGTGAAGCACTACGTAAAACCTTCTTAAGATCCAATAGAGCAAAATGCAAATTCTTGGAATAAATTTATATATATAGGAATACAAGGGTCCAGGTCCAAAGTACATTTTTTTTACTGATGGTTTCTGGATTGGATTGACCTATAAAAAATATTTTGTTTCATATTAGATACAAAAAACGCGAACAATACTGACTATTATTTCCATTAAAGACTGTCTGCAAGTTTAACCCACAAAACGTCCCTATATAATAGGGGTGTAAGAAAATATCAAAATATAGAATATCGGGATATTATGTTTAGTGATACTGTATCGATTCTCAAAAACACAGTATCGATGGCAGACAATGAATCATTGTGTGCTGCATTTCAACCTCTAGATGTCAGTGTTGTAATCCATTTTCAGCTCCACTCCAACATTAACAAGCAGCACAAGGGCGCAATGCTATTGTAAGCATTGACAAACCTGCTTATATAGTCGTGTGTTTTAATAGTAGGGTTTTAAATATATCACTTTAATGGCAGTATCACAATATTGTCATGTTCTTGCCAATACACAGCCCTACTATATAAAGAAAATATAAAAAGGAAATATAAAGGGAAAGGCTTTCCATACTAACTCACTTCTTGAGTCTGATCATTTATTTTGGGCTTTTTAAAATTTATTTACTGCATAGGAGTGAACATGGTAACATTTTGGTAAATCTGGTTCAAATTGTGGAATATATAACACGAAATGAAGAAAAAAAAACCCAAAACTTAATAATCATGTGTAATAACTGTCTGTGAGGGAGGTTTTTTTTTTTTTTTTTTAAAGGTGGACGTCTGGTTCCATTCACCACCACTGTGAAGAGTCCTGATTCGCCAAGTATATCTAGAACACTAGAATTGACACTCAGCAATACTGGAGTAATTCTATTCATCCTAAAGTCATCCAACTTAAGCAACACTACACATACACACCCACCCTGCTGTGTCTGATCCACTCACGCCAGCACAACACACACTAACACACCACCACCACATCAATGACACTGCAGTGCTGAGAATGACCCAACTCCCTAATAGTATCTGCTCTCTGGTGGTCCTGTGGGGGTCCTGATCATTAAAGAACAGAGTAATAAAGTATACAGAGAATCAGATGAACTACAGTCTCCTATATGGTCAGTGCAGCTGATACACTGGACAATAAATATAGATGCAAGAACCTAATAAAGTGGCCGGTGGGTGTATGGCTGTGTATCATAGTACACTGACCAACACATACATCCAGGCCAGCGGGACTAAACTCAAATAAACATTGAGTACAACTTAACTGGAAGGGAAATAAGCCTGTTCCTCTCACAGGGAGTCCCAGAGCAGGTATAAATGTGTAGGGTGTGAGTGGGTTTTGCATCACCCAGCTCTAAATTATTCATACCTGAGAGCCAGCACTAACAATAGCTGACAAAACCAGCGAGTGAAACTGATCCCGAGCTTCCACTACCGGCTGGGTCTCGAGCTCCCGCACTCTGGGGACGACAGAAGTGTCAAAAACCCGTCCAGCTCAATGGATGTGAATGAGGACGCGGCATATAGTGTCAGGTGGGGCGACATACGGAGCATGGGGTGAAAAGAAGCTAAATATCATAAATACACTACTGTGTAAAAGTCTGAGGCACCTAAACTGAGAGTTTAAAAACCTTCATCTGATCAATAAGTGTGTTCACCAGATCTGATTAGAACATATGTAAATAATCATACATACAATACAAAGTAACATGAATATGTTATTGTGAGAGAAGTAGATCAGATCTTGATCCAGTTTGAAGAACAAAGTTAGGTTCCAGATTTCTCCTGGACGCCCCAGACATTGTATGAATGTGTTCAGTTCCTTCAGCAGCAAATCTTGATTTAGCTTAATGAAGTACTGAGCAGTCAAAGCAGGTATTAGATGAGAATTGATAATAATACTGGGTTGTTTAGGAGAAGCTTGGAAAGGGTTAAATAAACACACTGACGTATGGAAAAACACTACTTAATCTATTAATACTGTTTAATATTTACATAATAAATGTTCTAATTATTTGCCAACAGACTAGCATTAAACAAGGACCCAACAAAACACTGGACATCAAACCACAGTTGCCATCTGATTGGCTGAGTTCAGGTACTCAAATATCAACAAGTGCTCCTTGTGGGCCCAAAACTGTAAACATGCAGTTTGAAGAACCCAATATTGTTCAAAAGCATTTCATCAAAAACAGCTACACAGTCGAGTCACATTATTATGACCACTTCCGACTTTAGACGGGGGCAGTGTTCTGGTCTGAGGAATGTTTTGGGGGCATTCTCTGGACCCACTCGTCCATGTGGAAGACACTCAACAGATTTGGGTCTGAATCCATCCATATAGATCACGTACATCATACATGCTGATTAGGACTGTGTATTGGCAATAACCTAACGATACAACAGGTATCATGATACAGCGGTCACGATTCAATATATCACAATATATTGCGATTTTTCAAATCTTACTATTAAAACACACCACTGTATGAACAGGTTTATCAATGCTTACAATGGCACTGCGTCCTTGTGCTGCTTGTTAATGTTGTAGTGGAGCTGAAAATGGATTACAACACTGACATCTAGTGATCAGAGGTTTAAACACAACACACACTGATTCACGGTGTGCCAGGAATGTGTGTATCGATACTGTGTGTTTGAAAATAATATTCCGATATTCAATATTTCGATATTTCCTTACATCGCTAATGCTGATGGTCTTCTCTGGGGCGGATGAGATCTTCCAGCAAGCCAATGCGACACGTCACATGACTAGAAATGTCCCACACTGGTTGGAAGAGCTGACCAAGACTTCAAAGTACTACCCTGTACCCCTAATTCCCCAGACTTTAACCCAATGGAGCATCTGTGGGACCACCTGGGAGTTGGTGTTGGCTCTATGGATGCTCCTCCACCCTCCCTCCAGCAGCTGTGGGATGCACTGCAGTCACCTCCAGATACCTGTGACCACCTACCAGGCCCTTACTGAGTCTCCCAGGACCTTATTGAGGCTGTGCAGTCTGCTGCGGGGGTGTTAGCCACTCTAGTCAATGACTCTTGACCTGGTTATGATGGAGCTCGACTCGGTGCCTTCTGACGGTGCAGGAACATGTACAGTCTGGCTTTCTTGGCAATTTCTCTGGTCACCAACCCTCGCCCTGGTTCCTACAGAGTTTAGGTCCAATCAACACTGTGCCACAGCTAATTACATTCTTGCAAAGGTCCTTTTTGGCTGGATGAGAGGGAATAACGTTAGATAAGGTGGACCCTCAGTATTTGGTTGTGTTCAGACGAAACACATTTGCTTCTCAGATCAGATCTTTCGTCTGTACAGTAGTATACATGTAGATCGGATTTATGTGTCCAGACATCACCAACCCATCTGCCTGGGTTATTGTGGCAACAACGTTGACGTCAGTAACTACGTAGCTACACTGGTCAGGTGGACTTCATACAGATATTAAGTCAGCATGACTCCAGATACCTGGGACCACCTACCCAGACCTTATAGAGTCTCCCAGTCCATCTAGCTGCTGTCCGTGCTGCACCCGTAGGTCACTCTGAATATTAGCTGGTCATAATAATGTGACTCGACTGTGCATAAGCCAGTACAAAACGAGTGAAATATATAAAGGCTTAGGAAAGTTCTATATAGCTGCTTTTCCTCTGCATGGTACAGTTTGACTCTCTTTTTGGTACCAGCTTCAGCAAGAACATGTCTGAACTGCTGAATCGCTGTGCTGATCTTCAAAGCCTCGAATAAATCTACACCAACGGAGACACTCTGAGAGGATTAAGTACAAAGTGACTGCTTAGGTCTGTTTCCAAGCAAGACAGGTTAAATCCCGACTCTATAAGCATCAATCCTAAACGCAAACGCACGTATATCTGGAACAGTGCTCGAGCAGAACCAGCTGAACAGCCTGCATTCTGAGAGGTGCCATTTCACTGAGCTATTTTCCAATTACACATTGATTTAAGTATATTTAGAACATTTCCAACTCCGGACGTGAACAACAGCATCCCGAGTCATTCAGAGACCCACATACACACAAGCCATAACATTAAAACCACCTCCTCGTATCTACACTCACTGTATCAGCTCCACTGACCATACAGGAGCTCCACTTCCAGACTGTAGTTCATCTGATTCTCTGTATACTTTATTACTCTGTTCTTTAATGATCAGGACCCCCACAGGACCACCACAGAGAAGACTATTATTAGGGAGGTGGCTCATTCTCAGCACTGCAGTGACACTGACGTGGTGGTGGCGTGTTAGTGAGTGGATCAGACACAGCAGTGCTGCTGCTGGAGTGTTTAAACACCTCCTCAGTGTCACTGACTGGACTGAGAATCGTCCACCAACCAAAACTATCCAGACAGCAGTGTCCTGTGGGCGGCGTCCTGTGTCCACTGATGAAGGACTAAAGGACACAAACTGTGCAGTAGCAGATGAGCTACTGTCTCTGACTTTACATCTACAAGGTGGACCAGCAAGTAGTAGGAGTGTCTAATAGAGTGAACAGTGAGTGGACACAGTGTGTGTTGTGTGGTGTTTAAACACTAACACACCACCACCATTATGTCAGTGCTGAGAATGATGCATCTCCCTAATAGTAGCTGCTCTGTGGTGGTCCTGTGGGGGTCCTGATCATTAAAGAACAGAGTAATAAAGTATACAGAGAATCAGATGAACTACAGTCTGTAAGTGGAGCTCCTGTATGGTCAGTGGAGCTGATACAGTGGCCAGTGAATGTAGAAATAAGGAGGTAGTTCTAATGTTATGGCTGATCAGTGTGTGTGTGTGTGTGTGTGTGTAGATTATATATTTTTTTTCCCCACATATACACACCCTCAACCCGCAGGCAGGAGGAGTGCTTTCTGATATAAGTGCCGTAAAAACAGTAAATCTAAAATATTACAGGGGCCCAAGAAATAACAGAGGCACCTTAAATGATCAGACATTAAGAAAAACGTCCAATGCAGATAGAGGTTGGCATATAGTTTGACGAATAATCTCACTGCTGTATGTACAGCAGTACTTACTGCTCTCTAGTGAGAGACTCGCCAACACTGGAGAGGTCGGGGCCTCAAACCTGTTTGCTCGGAGTTCTGGCAGTGCTGGCGGAGGGGAACACCTGTGCCGCTGCCACCGTGGGCGCCCTCAGGCTGTGCAGTCTGCTGCGGGGGCGTTAGCCACTCTAGCCAATGACTCTTTGGGCTGCGGACTGGCAGCCGCATGACTGACTGCAACCTGGTTATGACTGAGCTCGACTCGACGGTGCAGGAACATGTCCAGTCTGCCTTTCTTGGCAATTTCTCTGGTCACCAGCTCTCGCCCTGGTTCCTGCAGAGTCTAGGTCCAATCACAACGTGCCACAAGTAATTAACTTCTTAAGAAGATCCTGATTGGCTGGATGAGAGGGAGTATTATTAGATAAGGTGGACCCACAGAATTTGGTTGTGTTTAGATGGATCACATTTCTCAGATCAGATTTTTCGTCTGTACAGTAGTATACATGTAGATCAGATTTATATGTGTCCAGACATCACCGACCTATCTGCCTGGGTTACTGTGGTAACAATGTAGGCATCAATAACTACGTAGCTACGCTGGTCAGGAGGACTGAGATGTAGGAGAGATGACGGTGCATCATATCACTCTCCAAATAAGAGTTCGGTCAAGTCACTCCTTCGCACTCCTCTTGAATTCCAGCACTACGGTCACTCTGGACTGATGTTGTTTGTGTTGCGAGTGACGCAAAAGGTACTTTGAAACTTGGAGGCCAGAGCCTCTGGACTGAGACTCATCAGTGACTGATTGGACTGATTGGAATTGTCATTTTGAAGGAACTCCAGTTTTAGAACTTATTCCATGTGCTGACTATTAATGCTGACCTTACACCAAACGATTTTCAAGCTATTTTTTCTTTGTCGGAATAAAATCATGAGTCTCGGAGTTGAGTCACGCTCACGCCATCTCGATGGTTTGGTGTGAGGTGGTCGAGACTGCCGGTTTAAGTCTTTTTCTCGTCCTAGCGTTCCAATATAATCAACGGTGTTTAATATTATCGTAAGTCTGAAGTTGTGGCTCACGCAAATAGTCACGTGAACATGGTCGACAACCAATAGGAGAGCTCTGTTCACCACCAAACCACCAACACGGAGCGTGAGCGCACAGGAACGTCTGGCGGGTGAAGAAGTTAGAAACTAGTGGAGCCATGGAGTGAGCCGTGGAGTGAGCCGTGGAGTGAGCCGTGGAGTGCCTCTTTGACGTGTCTTCCCATTTATACCACAACAGAGTGGAAAAGGAAAGAGGGTGGACGGAAATCGATGAAGCCCTCAAAATCTATAAGCTAACCACTTCCACCTGTACAAGATCTGTACCCATCATGGTGCCACAGCAGAGCCACCAAGATGGTCAGAGATCCCACCCACCCAGTCAACGGACTGTTCAGACTGCTGCCCTCCGGAAAACAGTACCGCAGCATGCGGTGCAGGACTTCCAGACTGAGCAAAAGTTTCTTTCCACAAGCCATCAGACTAAACACTTCCTGATGAGCAGACTCATCAGATCTGTTACTCCTGAACATAGACCTACTTCATACTCAGGTGGTCCTCCACTTAATGCTGCTAATTTTGTGCAATAGACTGATTGTTTCTTTCTAAACCTGAGCACTCTTACATCTTAAAATGTTTAAATTTACAGTCTTATGTTTACATTGTTAGTGTGCAATACTTTGTCAGTACTCTGCAATATATATATATATATATATATATATATATATATATATATATATATATATATATATGTATATACTCCTTTTAAGTGCAATACACCTGCAAACAGTATATCTATTTATTTAGAGTATCTCTCACTATTTATCACACACACTCTTTCTATATTCTCCACTGCACTGTCATGTTGTTATGTATTTGTCATGTTATTATGTATTTGTCATGTTGTTATGTATTTGTCATGTTGTTATGTATTTGTCATGTTGTTATGTATTTGTCATGTTGTTATGTATTTGTCATGTTGTTATTTGTCATGTTGTTATTTATTTGTCATGTTGTTATTTATTTGTCATGTTGTTATGTATTTGTCATGTTGTTATGTATTTGTCATGTTGTTATGTATTTGTCATGTTATGTATTTGTCATGTTATGTATTTGTCATGTTATGTATTTGTCATGTTATGCATTTGTCATGTTGTTATTTATTTGTCATGTTATTTATTTGTCATGTTATGTATTTGTCATGTTATGTATTTGTCATGTTGTTATGTATTTGTCATGTTATGTATTTGTCATGTTGTTATGTATTTGTCATGTTATGTATTTGTCATGTTATGTATTTGTCATGTTATGTATTTGTCATGTTATGCATTTGTCATGTTGTTATTTATTTGTCATGTTATTTATTTGTCATGTTATGTATTTGTCATGTTATGTATTTGTCATGTTGTTATTTATTTGTCATGTTATTTATTTGTCATGTTATGTATTTGTCATGTTATGTATTTGTCATGTTGTTATGTATTTGTCATGTTATGTATTTGTCATGTTGTTATGTATTTGTCATGTTGTTATGTATTTGTCATGTTGTTATGTATTTGTCATGTTATGTATTTGTCATGTTATGTATTTGTCATGTTATGTATTTGTCATGTTGTTATGTATTTGTCATGTTGTTATGTATTTGTCATGTTGTTATGTATTTGTCATGTTGTTATTTATTTGTCATGTTAGTTGTATGTCTTGTGTTTTTATATATCTGCACATTAGAGTTTGGAGAAACGCAATCTCGTTCAGCTGTGCACTCAGCTGTAAAGTCTGAATGACAATAAAGTTCACTTTGACTTTGACTTAACCGTACATTTAGCTGAATATGCTAACTTTAATCATAATAATGGAAAATAATTTCTAAAGGAATCTTGTACAGTCTCGTAAACAGTGACTCCCAGACCCCCAGTCTTTGCAAAATCATAGCCTGTGACTAGTCTGTGACTAAAAGTCTGAGACTAGTGTTTAGATGTGAGAGGGTCAGACTTTAGTCTATTAAACGTCTTTTCAGAGTCTTTTAAAGTCTCCCAGTGTACGGTCAGCATAAGAGTCTAAGAGTAGTGGTGGAACGATAGAACTTCCCATGTCCAATACCAATTCCAAATCCTGGAGATACAGATACCGACCAAAATACTGTACAAACATGTAGCATTCTCATGATAGTTTACCAAATGGTACAGTAGGGCTGTGTATTGGCAAGAACCTGCCAATACGATACATACGGTGATACAATCATGATTCAATATGTTGTGATATACTGCGATTGATATATACCCTACTATAAATAGCATTACAATAGCATTGCGCCCTTGTGCTGCTTGTTAATGTTGGAGTGGAGCTGAAAAATGGATTACAACACTGCCATCTAGTGGTCACAGGTTTAAACACAACACACAAGGATTCACAGTCTGCCAGGAATCTTTGCATCTAAAGTGTTACCTAATAATTGATACTGTGTTTTCTTTCCTCTGACAGTTTAGTGCTTACATTTGTACCACTCTAGGGTACGAAGGGGACTGAGCTGCTTAAGCCCCATTAAAATAACTTAATAACCCTTGAAAACAAATGGGCATGCAAATTTTAGAAGCTTGTCTGATATGGTTACACCTGGAGCATCTGCGGACACTGGTATCCACTGAATCGTCTAAACGATTTAAATGGTATCGTCTAAAACAGGGTGCAAAGTATAGTTACGCATGTTTTACGCAATTGATTACTAAACTAAGCAGGATAGTATATATCCAGGAGGAGGGTTTTTAACAAGTGTTTTTAGGAAAAAAATCTTTTAAGGGTCATTTTAAGTTTTAAGTTTATTTACCTTTATATTTTAAGCTCTGACATTTTACTGCTTACATTTGTATCACTCAAGGTTAACAACTGGGACAGAACTGCTTAAATCCCCCCAAAAAGCAAAAACAAAAAGCCCCACCAAGTTTCTAAAGCTAGTTATACACAGTTCAGCACCAGATATATATTAGAGATGGAAGGATCGAACGGCCATGTATCGGTATCAGCCGATTTTTAATCAAAACATGTGATCGGCCGATATTTCTCCAATTTAGCCGATCAATGGCGTTAAACAAATGAGCCTAATTTCTGTATTTACAGCTGGCGTTTCATCCAGGAAGAGGAGCCCTCCAGCCAGCTCCCTGCAATTCCTATCTGAACCACTAGGTGGAAACACACAACCTTTCATTTTCTACTAAAGCAGCGGCCTCACGAGAACAGTTTATGACGTTCACCCGCATGTGCGGATAGAAAACATGAGGTCTGTCTGTGTACGTGACTCAGACTCATCCAGGACAGTTTATAACATCTGTAACATTAGTAACATCAGCGTCTCTCACGGAAACCAAGACAAAGACATTTAACTCTACTAATCTGATACACACTTCAGAGACACCACACACTGAACACAGTGAGTATCAGTAAACAGCAGAGCTAGAACACACAGCTAACACAAACTAATAACCCAGAACACCTACAGACCAGATCTGACCGATACCAACAGAACAGCAGCAGAAACAGCCAGAGAGCTAAAGAACCACAGCCAGAGTGATTGAGTTTATAGTTCTAGATAAGCAGCTCTTCTCGGCTGTAGAAGACGTTCATTCTGCTGTTTAATGTTCCACCTGGATCCACGCTCTGCTGTTCCTAGTAGAGATACTTTTCAGATGTGGCTCTTCTGGAGCTTATCAAGCGGTTTACTCCCACATAGACCAACTTCTAATTTAGTTAAACATATTATACTGTTTCATATGAGCTCGTTAAAAAAAGGTGATGGGCAAGTGGAATCAGCCTCAAAAACGCTGATCAGTTCACCTCATATATATATATATATATATATATATATATATATATATATATATATATATATATATATATATATATATATATATATATATATATATATATATATATATAGAGAGAGAGAGAGAGAGAGAGAGAGAGAGAGACACTGTCCAACTAAAAACATCTCCATTTTTGTCGATTTTGAGTTTTCTATATAATTTAAACACACCAATAGTCGTTTACATTGTGTGAAAAATTCATGATAGATGGACCAATAGAAGTGCTCCAAAACAGCTTGGAAAAAACTCTGGTTCCATTGACTTATATGGAAAGTAAAGTATGTTTTTGGTCTCTCCTGTAAAGTTGACATTGGACAGCGACGAGATATTTATATATATATATATATAAATAAAAGTGATCTTCAGTAGAGACCGTGTTTCTACACCGATCCAAAGACCAAAGAACCATTTGCATGCTCTTAACTGTGTCTCTGTTTCGTGACCTGGTTCTTTAGATTGATGGAGAATGTGCTGTATGTGGTTCTAAATGGCACCAGTACACTGTGATGATGTTAACACAACACATACAACACACTCTTCATCAGTTCTTCACCATGCAGGGAAACGTTTCAGTGGCATAGCCCACCATCTGTTTCCCAGCCTGCCGCTAAATCTCTCAATCACGCTTTCATTTCTAGCTGCTTAGATTACTGCAGTGCTCTTCCTGCAGCGTCAGGTCTTCATTACTTTATAAACCGACGGGTCAGAACTCTGCTGGTGGTCTCCTCACCTGGTCACATCTCCGCATTACACCTGTTCTCCACTGGTTTCCCATCAAACAGCACATTCGGTCCTTCTCCTCGTATACCAAGAGCTCAACTATCTCATTCCATACAATCTGTCTGACCTTCAGCCTCACAAGCCTGTATGCACTCTCTGACCTTCTACAGCTGGACTGCCCACCATTCCCTCTTCTAGCCTCTACAGCTTTGGTGAGCGAGCAAGCATTCTCCAGACTAGCTGTACGCCTATGGAACTCTCTACCTTCTCATATTCAGCAGTTTAGTTTACTTTAGTTTAATTAAAATTTATCTTTAAAACACATATACTCTGTCTTACACACAGTCTTCCTTCATCATAGATCTATTACAGCACACATCATTTCATCATCTGTTGTATCTTTGGTATGGTTGCTATCTATAGTTATATATTATATTCTAAAAAAGTCCAAAAAACATGTGTTCAAATAAACATCAACAAAAATGGAGATACAACAGCTGTTCTTTATATCCTGTGAGTTTCATGATGAATGGACCAATAGAAATGCTCAAAATCATCCAAAGAAGAACAAGTATTTTCAAAATAGCAACTTTACAGGAGAGTCCAAGAACTGTATTTACTTTTAATGTAAGTCAATAGAACCAGAATTTTTTCCAAGCTAATTTGGAACATTTCTATTGGTCCATTCACCAAGAACTTTTACACAATGTTAACAGCAGCTGTCGTGATTCAAATAATGCAGAAAAATAAAAATGGACAAAAATGGGGATCCATTAGGGTTGTACGATGCCCTACACCATACTAATAAATAAATAAATTATTGTGGTCTTATTATTGTGGTGTTTCAGTTTCATTGTCCAACCCCTGTACACACACACACACACATATATATTCATATATACACATACGCACATATATATATATATATATAATGTGTGTATGTGCATATATGTTTGTGTGTGTATATATATATATATATATATATATATATATATATATATATATATATATATATATATATATATATATATATATATATATACACCCACATATATACACACACACACACTAGGGGGCAGTGACCACACGTGGCCAGCCCTATCCACAGCGCCCGGGGAGCAGTTGGAGGTTAGGGCACTTCAGTCGTGTCTTGCTGGTCCCAGGGTTTGAACCGTCGACCTTCCGGTCACAAGACCAGATCCCTAACCTTCAGGCTACGACTGCCCTAAAGTTCCATGTGTGTATATGTGTGTATGTGTGTGTGTGTGTATATGTGTGTATGTGTGTGTGTGTGTGTGTGTGTGTGTGGAATGTAAAATAATTAACGTAGTTAACGAAGTGGTATTTTTAACACAGTCCTAGACTTCATCACCCTGTCAGCACGACGCCAACCTAACAGCTCTGAAACCCTGGCTCTCTTCACAGGCAACAGAAGTTCACGACAACCAAAAGTTCAACCTAAAGTCACCGCTGGGAGTTCGATCTGAAGTCACCAGCAGATGGCCGAGGCAGCCGGAACGGCGTGTTTGTGCAGACGTCGTCCTGCAGCTGACCTCCGCGCTGGGCACATCTCTTTGCATGCTGGAGAGACGCCATGAAAAAAGAAAAGGAAAAAAAAGAGGTGGGAGAGTAGAACGGGAAGAGGAAAGAGTCTGGGCTTCTAAAAGTGAGGCGGAAGAGGAAAGAGTCTGCACTTCCTGCTTCCCGCTCTCAGACTGGGCATGTGACCTTCCTGACCTCAGACTGGCTGCTTTGGTTGAGGGTGGGAATATTTCTACGGTGGATTCCCAACTCAGCCCTGAGGAACACTCAGCCGCTCCAAGGTTCTCAACCTGTTCCAGCTCCCCAAACATCAGAGCCAGGTGATCACAGCTGCAGATTAGAGGATCAGGTCTGCTGGCCGGCAGGAATGAAACGAAAACGTGGCTACTGGATCAGAGAACATGCTCGAGAAGTTATGGATCCTGCACTGGAGCTATGAGGTTATGAAGTTCAGGCTTCAAATCTATAACAATAGTTTTATCTACACACGTTTGTAGGCAACAGTCTGACTCATAGTATCAGAAGTAACTTCAACCAGACTAATTGAGATGACTTAAAGGGGAACTCCAGCAGCTTTTCAAAATTTCTGCACAGTGAAATCATTAAAGATGTAAACAAAGACATTCAGAGTGGTTTGGTGTGAACGCTTCGCTTCGTTCGTATTAATTATTACTGTCAGAGTGTAAACACTAAACACACTGCAGATTCATACTGGATTAAAATCACTCCACAGTTATTACTGTCAGACAGTAAACACTACACACACTGCAGATTCATACTGGATTATAATCACTCCACAATTATTACTGTCAGACTGCAAACACTACACACACTGCAGATTCATACTGGATTATAATCACTCCACAATTATTATTGTCAGACTGTAAACACTACACACACTGCAGATTCATACTGGATTAAAATCACTCCACAGTTATTACTGTCAGACTGTAAACACTAAACACACTGCAGATTCATACTGGATTAGAATCACTCCACAGTTATTACTGTCAGACTGTAAACACTAAACACACTGCAGATTCATACTGGATTAACAACACTGCATAATTATTACTGTCAGAGTGTAAACACTAAACACACACCAGATTTATACTGGATTATAATCACTCCACAGTTATTACTGTCAGACTGTAAACACTAAACACACACTGCAGATTCATACTGGACTATAATCACTCCACAATTATTACTGTCAGACTGCAAACACTACACACACTGCAGATTCATACTGGATTATAATCACTCCACAATTACAACTGTCAGACTATAAACACTACACACACTGCAGATTCATACTGGATTACAATCACTCCACAGTTATTACTGTCAGACTCCAAACACTACACACACACTGCAGATTCATACTGGATTATAATCACTCCACAGTTATTACTGTCAGACTGTAAACACTACCCACACTGCAGATTCATACTGGATTCAAATCATTCGACAATTACAACTGTCAGACTATAAACACTACACACACTGCAGATTCATACTGGATTCAAATCATTTCACAATTACAACTGTCAGACTATAAACACTACACACACTGCAGATTCATACTGGATTATAATCACTCCACAGTTATTACTGTCAGACTGTAAACACTACCCACACTGCAGATTCATACTGGATTCAAATCATTCCACAATTACAACTGTCAGACTGTAAACACTACACACACTGCAGATTCATACTGGATTATAATCACTCCACAATTACAACTGTCAGACTATAAACACTACACACACTGCAGATTCATACTGGATTATAATCACTCCACAATTACAACTGTCAGACTATAAACACTACACACACTGCAGATTCATACTGGATTCAAATCACTCCACAGTTATTACTGTCAGACAGTAAACACTACACACACTGCAGATTCATACTGGATTAAAATCACTCCACAATTATAACTGGATTAAGAACACCACACATATGCCCAAATGCAACTGGTAAACCTAATTCAGCTCCAATATTAAAACTCCAAAATTACAATTTTGTAATTTGTGTGTGTAAATTACCTAACTACCAACATTCCATATAGAAACAGTGTAGGTTGACTGGTGTGTTTGACAGTAAATACAATGGATATATTTGTGTGGTAGACATAGAGACCCCTGGGTCCCATCACCCCCACTGTAGACAACATCAGAATCATTTCCTACCAAAACACTCTGAATCTCTCTGTTTACATCTCAAACACTGAATTATACTTTTTTTTATTACCATTCAACCTTATACAGTTTAAGAAAAATAGAAGTTGGTACAATGCCAACTCATCTCTGAGCTAAGTGTGAGAGGATTTAGGTAAGCAATTAGCGCTATGCTAATAAGTGGGTTACAAAACTAAATAGAGCAATGGTATAAAATAGATATATTGGTATAACATATATATATATATAATAAAAAACACAGATATTTGCAATATTATTTATAACCGCACTAAATCTTCATTCCGCTAACAGTCAATCCAATTGAAGAAAAGGCCTCTAGGCTCTGAGCAGTGCTCAGCGGCTCTGAACCAAAAAAAAATTCAATCTACCACTGAATAAAGGTCAAACCATTAATCCAGCAACTGCTGCTAAATGCTAAACTGCGCCGCTGAGAGCAAGACAATGCTCAGTATTAGCTTAGCCTGCTAGTAGCTCTGCTCTAACAGAACTAAGATTCGCACACAAATGACAAAAGTTTAGATACTAATGACTAAAATCTGAGAAACTAAGGTCGAGAACCTGGTTTAGGAGAAGCTGGAAGCCAAGACCAGACCTCTCCTGTGGTGTTTACAGAGCTACTAGCTAAGTTACACTAGCCTGGATAGCAGGTGCCGCAGTGCCAGCTCAGTTCCAGCTAACTGGGACCCAAACATCACTGGTTTAGAACATAGACTCATATTTAAGAGCAGGAATGACTGTATCCGATTGTTAAGCCTGATGAAAATGGCTTTTGCGGGGCTAAATGTCCTCCCATGTTTATTTATTTATCACTGAGGTTTAAAAAGGGCCAAAATTCTTTCAACGCAAATCGGTTTGTTGAGCCTTTGAGGTTCTGTCTTTTCAGCAGCTGCAGTTCTGGGTTCCTTAAAACATCTTAGCTCTGATTCTAGAACTTTCCTTGTGATGAGAGAGAGAAGAGGAAACGACTGCAGCTGGTAAGGTGGTTGTAATTCTTACACCAATGAAGAAAAACAGTCTGGTGCGACTGGGCTGTGTGCTAGCTAACCTAGCTAACGTTAACACCACTGGCAAAAGCCAAATCAGACTTTGAGGATCTCCTTGATAAACTATGGGGTTCCCACATAGCAAAAATGATCTGGCCTGGATCCGGCGCAAATCATGCTGAAGTTCTGACCTGGGTCCGTAAAACGGATCTGGCCCTGTGTCCTTTTGCATGGTGGGCCAATACCGGTACAGATCCAACACAGGGCCGGGTCTCAGCGATTTCTTCACACATCCGGCCCAAATCCGGCCCACATCTGTACCCTTATTTCACATTAGGATCGGTTCCGGACCGGAGGCACACACCTCTGGCCCAGATAGCAAAAAGTATTCGGCCCTACCATATTTTTTTGGACTGGGTCCATAAAACGCATCTGGGCCGGTATCTAGATGCACAACATGCCAACAATATTTTACCTACTACACTTTATTTAAGAACACAGTACTTTTAAAATAGATTAAAACGAGGAAGTTATTGTATAGGATGTTTCTTGTTTTGAAGCCACGTCTTAATTGTCAGGTTGTTGGCTGTTTTTATGTGTCCAGCTAATGCGAAGATAGGAGCCATAGCCAGCTATCTCCACCTTTAGCTTTTCCTTAACCAGTTATCTCTGACTTGGCTAGCTGGCTAGCACTAGCTCAGTCACAGCTAGATAGCTATCAATCTTCATCAGCCCTTGTTTGACTAACAAGCCTGAGAACTGAAACATGAAGCTGTAGGTTCAAAACAAGGAACACTCTATAAAAACACAATCTTTAATCTCCAGCTTGGCTTTTGCCAGTGGGTTCTAACGTTAGCGTGTACTGACATCAAACTTTGTTTTCCAGCTACCCTGCAAACTCAGTTGTCACTACGTTGAAACGTAATTAGTCAAAAAGACAATGTTATTTGAGAACATAGTGGCAACATTGTCAGTACATTGTCACAACCTCCTAGAACCTGTTCCATTATAAAAGGTATAAAACCGTAAAACAATGTTATTAGTATTAGGGGTGTAAGAAAATATCGAAAATATCGAATATTGGGATATTTTGTTTTGTGATACTGTATCAATTCTCAAAAACACAGTATCGATACACAGATTCCTGGCAGACAGTGAAACATTGGGTGTTGTGTTTAATCTTCAGACCACTAGATGGCAGTGTTGTAATCTATTTTCAGCTCCACCCCAACATTAACAAGCAGCACAAGGGCGCAGTGCTATTGTAAACATTGATAAACCTGTTCATACAGTGGTGTGTTTTAATAGTAGGATTAGAAAAATCAGTATATCACTTTACTTGCAGTATCGCAATACATCGCGATATATTGAATCATGACCCCTGTATCAGGTTCTTGCCAATACACAGCCCTTGAGACAACATTGTAGCAATGTTGTAAGAAAGCAGACAGCATTGTGTGTTTGCTGGGTATAAATATTACTGAACTAAAAACAGCTGTTTTTATAGATGTTTGCATATTAAAATTACTCTGAATTAAATTGTATGTTTTAAGATTGTGAGAATAAAACTAAGACAGAGCCAGACTAGACTTGTAATGACTGTATATCGACTGAAGGAACAATCCCAGCTCACAGCACATCTAAGCATTGCTGGCGTTTGATGTCTATTTAAAAAGCTCCAGTTCTGTCCAGTTCTGGCTTTCAAGCAAACAAAAAAATGCAACTGACCACCACAAATAACTCTGCCGCCGATTCACACAACAACAGCAAACAGATAAACGCTTTCACTTCTCATTATTAGGGCTGTCGGGAACTCCAGCAGAGCCAAAGCCGAAGACAGCAGAAGACATGAAAAGCCAAGTTTGATTCCTGCTAGAACACAACCACCCACATGACCCAGGTTATTAAATACTAGGACATTCCCATATTCCTTTTTATTAAAATTAGAATTACTTATAAATAAGAGTTTGGTGTAGTCTGTAAACACAATCAACAGCCTTAAACCTGCTTTTCGTCCATCCAAGCTCAACGCTTCCCACAGACTCTTTTCAATTAACCTTTTTTGAGAGTTAACATGGAATTAACATATGTACCTCCAGCAGTTTAGCCCTAACCATGCTGATGTCATAATAATAATAATAATAATAACAATAATAATAAGAAGACCAATAACAATAATAAAAATAATAATAATAAGATACTAGTTGTCATTACCTTTAATACTTAAATTAGCTGAATCTGCAGTGTGTGCAGTGTTTACAGAGTGGCAGTAATAATTATGGAGTGATTATAAACTCGGTATGAATCTGCAGCGTGTGTAGTGTTTACAGTCAATCTATACAGATTAAAATAAGGAAAAATGAAAATTAATTTAAATTTCCAGTTAAAACAGCCATTAATATCAAGTTATTCATTTATCAAAAGATATTTGATATTTCAAGTTTGTTCAAAACATACACTCGACACAGGCATGACTGGAAATGGGAAATATTACAATCATTCGTGCTCTGTAGCAGCAAAACACTACAGTTAACCAGAATACCGTTCAGAGATCGGCCGATATTTACCATTTTTTTATATATTGGCATTGGCCGACATCAGTGTTTGGCAGTGCCTAAGTCGGGCACGTCCGCGGGCAGCCCCGTGTTATTGGTGCGGTGGAACGTCCTTCTACAGAAACGTTCAGCTTAGTCGACTGTAATACAGACATCTTTGTAATTCTGGGTAAGCTATCAGCTTCTGGTCATTTGCAAGCTGTCCTGGTCGTATGCAGGTGAACCGCAGTCAGCTTTAGCAGGAATTCCTAACCTCATAACCTCTTCCCGTTTTAGTTCAGAGTAAATTCTGGGGTAGAGCGGAGTTTTAAAAACTACAAAAACTACATACACTGCAGATTCATACTGGATTAAAAGCATTTATTTGCCTGCCGGTATTAAAGATAATGACAATGTATACTTTAAGAAATAGTTAAATCTGTAGTGACGATATTCCAGTTTACAGGTTTAACTAATTCCTAAAGTATAAATTGTCTTTACCTTTATAAATGGAAAAAATAATTTTAATCCAGTATGAATCTGCAGTGTGTGTAGTGTTTACAGTCTGACAGTAATAACTGTGGAGTGATTATAATCCAGTATGAATCTGCAGTGTGTGTAGTGTTTAGTCTGACAGTAATAACTGTGGATTGATTTTAATCCAGTATGAATCTGCAGTGTGTGTAGTGTTTACAGTCTGACAGTAATAACTGTGGAGTGATTATAATCCAGTATGAATCTGCAGTGTGTGTAGTGTTTACAGTCTGACAGTAATAACTGTGGAGTGATTATAATCCAGTATGAATCTGCAGTGTGTGTAGTGTTTACAGTCTGACAGTAATAATGGGGGAGTGATTTCAGTCCAGTATGAATCTGCAGTGTGTGTAGTGTTTACAGTCTGACAGTAATAACTGTGGAGTGATTTTAATCCAGTATGAATCTGAATAAACAAACATGCAGATATGAGGTGATGCAGATAATGCAACAGATAAGACGCTGCCGTCCTCGTCTCTCGTGTTAGTTAATTATTACAGGAGTGACATCAGACTGTAATGAGAAAAGAGTGTAAGGAGTGTAAAAGCCTTTTGGTGTTAGCTGTTAGCCGTTAGCCATTAGTCTAGCATGGAGTCCTACGGGCTCCTCACTCTTCCGGCTGCGGAGGTCTTGGCCTACAAGTCAGGGGGCTTCTTGTCTAAAACTAATAACAAATAGCTGTAATGTGGTCTGAACTCCAGCAGCGCCTGACGCTCGCACATTAACCCTGGAGCGCACAAGTTAACATAAAACAACATTCAGAGATCATTGTAGTATTATGCTTGGTGATACTGCAATGATTCTCAAAAAACATTGATTGGTGGCAGAGGGTGGTGCAATTTGTGTTGCGCTTAAAACCCCGACCACTAGATGGCAGCCTTCTTCACCATTAGACACCAAAGCAAACCAGTAGTGTAACACTAATTATTATATATTGCTTACAATATATACACTACATTGCTAAAAGTGTTCACTCACCCATCCAAATCATTGAATTCAGGGGTTCCAATCACTTTCATGTCCACAGGTGTATAAAGCCAAGCACCTAGTCCTGCAGACTGCTTCTACACACATTAGTAAAGAGTGGGTCTCTCTCAGTAGCTCAGTGAACTCCAGCGTGGTACCGTGATAGGACGCCACCTGTGAAGTCCAGTGGTGAAGTTTCCTCACTACTAAATATTCCACAGTGGACCAGGTATCAGCCAGACGTGCCAGTGTCAGTGGTGTTAGAACAAAGTGGAAGTGATTAAGAACGACAGCAACTCAGACACCAAGTGGTAGAACACGTACAATGACAGAGCCGGTCAGCGGATGCTGAGGAACATAGTGCACAGAGGTCACCAACTTTCTACAGAGTCCATCACTACAGACCTCCAAACTTCATGTGGTCTTCAGATCAGCTCAAGAACAGAGCGTAGAGAGCTTCATGGAATGGGTCTCCATGGCTGAGCAGCTGCATCCAAGCCTTACATCACCAAGTAAGCCAGGCCTTCTCGTACAACAACAGCATCACAAGCGTGCTTCTAAAAGAACGGTCAAACATTCCCATAAACACTCTCCTAAACCGTGTGGAGAGCCTTCAAAGAGGAGTTGAAGCTGTTATAGCTGCAGAGGTTGGGCCAACATCATATTAAACCCTATGGATTAAGAATGGGACGTCACTCAGGTTCATATGCGTGTGAAGGCAGTTGAGCGAACACTGTGCAATGTGCAATGTACTATTCATATATATATATATATATATATATATATATATATATATATATATATATATATATATATATATATATATATATATATATATATATATATATATATATATAGGAGTGGGCGATATGGCCCTACAATAATATCACAATATTTCATGGTATTTTTGCGATATGACAAAACATTAAATTTTAAAAAATAATATTTCAAGAATACACTACTGCAACAATATGAAATTTTTATTTTATTATTGTATACGATATGATATGGCACACCCCTAACTGAGATATTAAAAAATACAAGAATTTTCATCAGATTGTAACAGAAGTCAATGATCCAGAATGTCACGATACTAAATAATGCACTCCAAATATCTCCATATATCCAGGACTGAAGTAAAGTGATGATACTGGAGATAAAATCTGTCTCTAGTAGATTTATAATGGGAAATGAGAAAAGTGTGAATGTTTCTTTTTCTAAAAACAGTAAAAATAGTATCTGATGTGATAATTAGTGATGGGTGATATGGCACGATATTTCAGGGTATAATATCGTTTACAATATTCAAAAATGTTGGCGATATTATTGTGTAAGCTACGATATGGCACCCCTAGTATATATATATATATATATATATATATATATATATATATATATATATATATATATATATATATATATATATATATATATATATATATAAATAATCGTAACCCCTGTATTATGATACATATCGCATTGCTGGCCCTGGCCCACAGCATGCATGACTAAAGGCACAGAGCTTGGTACATAAAATCACACAAACCTTGTGACGTGGACCATGTATGAAGAACAACAACAAATAAATACAAAATTAAATAATAATAATAATATAGTAATAAAACAATACATATAATAAGAGATATGGCACCTGCAAATGCCAAGTGGTTGAGTAAGACATAAGGCAGTCGTGAGAAAGCCAGTGGTACAATACTTCAAAATCAAGTAGTAAGTGTGGGGGTCAGTGAAAAGTCACAGCTCATGATACCCAAATTAGTGATCGTGACTCCGGTGAGTTCTGGCCCTGGCACACGTCTTTACACACGCACACATCTGCTTCATGCCTAATTTGCATCCTGGACGGGACACCAAGGGTTCACTGCAACAAATAACGATCACATGCAAATCCTGTAACAGTCGGGGGCGAGTTCATAGAGTACCGACAAAAGCCACTGAACCCTGTGGGGGGGGATTTGGGGGGATGGGGTCATAGAAGGACAAAGGACAAAACGTCCTGCTCATGCATATATATTCATCAGTCATAACATTAAAACCACCTGCTTGTATCTCCACTCACTGTCCACTGTATCAGCTCCACTGACCATACAGGAGCTCCACTTACAGACTGTAGTTCATCTGATTCTCTGTATACTTTATTACTCTGTTCTTTAATGATCAGGACCCCCACAGGACCACCACAGAGCAGATACAATTAGGGTGGTTGATCCTTGTCAGCACTGCAGTGACACTGATATGGTGGTGGTGGTGGTGTGTTAGGGTATTGTGCTGGTGTGAGTGGATTAGACACCTCAGTGTCACTGCTGGACTGAGAATCATCCACAAACCAAAACTATCCAGACAGCAGTGTCCTGTGGGCGGCGTCCTGTGTCCACTGATGAAGATCTAGAGGAACACAAACTGTGCAGCAGCAGATGTCCAGGTTGTTGCTCATACACATTAGAACCTAATGTATTGTTGTTTATTATTATTATTATTATTATTATTATGATAAATACTGTTCTATGTAGGCAAATACTACTTTTTCCAATGACTCACAAGTCAGAGTCAAGTTGAGTCTGAAGTACGAGTCTCTGAGGTTCAAGTCCAAGTTGAGTCTTGAGTTTCAGTTAAGTCTCAATTCTGCAAGGTGTCTGAGTCTAGAGCCTGTGAAGCATTAGATCCAGCCTCTGAGTGCCTGAAGTGCAGGTCTGAAGTCTGGAATCTCAAGTCTATGAAGTGCTAGTAGAGGTCTCGAGTCAGTAAAGCCTGAGAAAGAACTGAATCATAACCCCGTGGGGTCTGTTGAGGATGGTGGAGTGGTGGTGTGGAGTAAGGCTGGAAGTGGTAAGTGAGGACTGAGTAGTAGTGTTGGTGGTGGTGAGAAGACTGTGTGGAGCAAAGTGTGGAGCTGATGTTGGTGTGGAGTAAGTACAGTGGTGGTGGTGGTGGTGGTGGTGTGTAGCAGCAGTGGTCTGTAGCGAGGACGGTGGAGCTATAGTGGTGGTGGTGTGGAGCGTATACAGATGAGGGGTGGTGTTGGTGTGGAGTAGTGGTGGTGGTGTGGAGCAGTGGTGACGGTGTGAAGTGAGTACTGTGGAGCGGCAGTGGTGTGGTGCGAGGACGTTGGACCTATATTGGTGGTGTGGAGTGAATACAGATGAGGGGTAGTGTTGGTGTGGAGTAATGGTGGTGTGGCGCGAGGATGGTGGAGCAGCGGCGGTGGTGGCGTGGAGCGAGGGCAGTGGTATGGAGCAGTGGTGATGGTGTGAAGTGAGTACGGTGGAGATATAGTGGTGGTGTAGAGCGAATTCAGTGGAGTGCTGGTGGTGGTGGCGTGGAGCGGCAGTGGTGTGGTGTGAGGACAGTGGAGCTATATTGGTGGTGTGGAGTGAATTCAGATGAGGGGTGGTGTTGGTGTGGAGTAGTGATGGTGGTGTGGAGCGAGGACGGTGGAGCGGCTGTGGTGGTGGTAGTTTTGGTGTGGAGCAGCAGTGGTGGTGGTGTGGAGTAGCTGTGGTTGTGGTGTGGAGCGAGGACGGTGGAGCTTTGGTGATCTACCACACTGTTGAAGATCTGGTCTCTGTTGCAACAGTATAACAAGAAGGTTTCAACAAGCTGCTAAAACCAGTGACCCACCATAACCAAAGAAATCCTGCCACCACATTTCATTCTCAACAACTGAACATCCAGCCCACAGAACACCTAGACCTCCACACCTCCATACGTATTTGGTCCATATCGGTTTGGTTTCCACCACTGCAAGGTTCAGTTCTACCCAAAACAGAAGGTTTCCTGGTTCTCCTGAGGACTTCAAAGCACCTTCAGAAGGAACAGCCCCAGATTGTCCCGGAGACCTCACACGAACTTTGCCCAGGTTGTTAGCCAAGTTCCTCCTGAACCCTCTCCAACACAGAGCTGATTTAATCAGCCCGCTCTCCAGGCTGAGATCTGAGAGGCTTTACTAGAACAACAAGAACTCCACCAAGAACATTCACAGGGAACATGTCGCTGAAGCTACAGCTGATCCCTGACCAGCAGACTGGGCTCTCTGGTGTAAACGCAGTGACTTCCAGCTGCTGTCTGGTCAACACGGGAACATGTTGAGAGTCCCAAGTGCAGCAAAACAAAGCTGCTGTGAGCTGCGAGCTGGAGGAGCTTCTCAGCAGCGGGCAGGGTGGAGGATGTTCTCCAGGACTGAGGAACAAAGGCAAGACCGCTGAAGTTCCAGATCTGAGGGAACCTCAGGGAATGTTTTCAATATAAACACAGAAACGGCGAGAAAAGCTACTTCGTCCCCCCCCACCCTCCTCCCTCCACCCTCCACCCTCACCCTCACCCTCACCTCACCCCAGCCCCCCCAACACACACACACATACACACACAGCCCCCACCACCATACAAACACAAACACCCAGAAACACGCACACACGCGCACACAGCGCGAGACTCACTCACCGCGACGCCTCGAGCGCTCCAAGTTTTCCTCCGCGAGCGCGGGACGCAGAAGTGAAGGCGAACTCGGCCGGAAACAAAGCGCGCGACAAGTTTACGGAGCGGATAAAAACACGGAGCTCCGCGTAAACAGCGCTGCGCTCACAGCGCCCCACTGTCGCTCGCTGGGATCCGGGGCGGGGCTTCGGCAGCCGCCGCGGCCAATGGGCTGCTTTGTTACGCCGCTGACGTCACGGCGAGTCAGTCACGCGCCACTGACGCTGCGCTGATTGGTCACGAGCCAGAGAGAAGAGAGAGAGAGAGAGAGAGAGAGAGAGAGAGCGAGAGAGAGAGAGAGAGAGAGAGAGAGAGATTATTATTATTGATTATTGCTGATTGTTGAAATTCACGAATCTTATTCATCACAATAAAGCACCAGAGAGAGAGAGAGAGAGAGAGAGAGAGAGAGAGAGAGAGAGAGAGAAAAGAGAGCAACAAAGAAAAAAGGAATAAAGCCTGCTAGAGAGAGAGAGAATAAACAAAGAGAGAAAAGGAATAAAGCAATAGAGTGAAATGGTGAGAGTAAAAAGAGAAAGAGAAAGAGAGAGAGAGAAGAGAGAGAGAAAGAAGAGAGAGAGATAGAGATAGAGAAAGAGAGAGGAGAGAGAAGAGAGAGAGAGAGAGAGAGAGGAGAGAGAGAGAGAGAGAGAGAGAGAGAGAGAAGAGAGAGAAGAGAGCAATAAAGAAGAAAGGAATAAAGCCTACTAGAGAGAGAGAGAATAAACAAAGAGAGAAAAGGAATAAAGCAATAGAGTGAAATGGTGAGAGTAAAAAAGAAAAAGAGAGAGAGAAAGAGTTTTAAAAGATAAATAAAACCAGAGAAGAAGAGAGAGAGAATAGTGAGAAAAAGAATAGAGTGAAAGATTAGAGAGAGAGAGACAGAGAGTGAATGAAGCAACAAAAAGAGAATAAAGAATGCTTGAGAGAGAGAGAGAGAATAAACAGAGATAATAAGAATAAAGCAAATAAGTGAAAAGGTGAGAGTAAAAAGAGAAAGAGAGAGAGAGAAGAGAGAGAGAGAAGAGAGCAACAAAGGAAAAAGGAATAAAGCCTGCTAGAGAGAGAGAGAGAATAAACAAAGAGAGAAAAAGAATAAAGAAATAGAGTGAAATGGTGAGAGTAAAAAAGAGAGAGAGAGAGTTTTAAGAGATGAATACAAACATAGAGATGAAGAGAGAGAGAGAATAAAGTGAGAAAAAGAATAAAGAGGGAAAGATTAGAGAGAGAAAGATGATAAAGAGAGAGAGAAAGAGAATGAAGCATCAAAAAATGAATAAAGAACGCTTGAGAGAGAGAGAGAGAGAGAGAGAGAGAGAGAGAGAATAAACAGAGATAAAAAGACTAAAGCAAATCTTCTTTCACAGAGAAAGAGAGAGAGAGAGAGAGAGAGAGAGAGAGAAAGAGTTTTATAAGATGATAAGAATAAAGTCAGGGATGACGAGAGAGAATAAGGAAAATGAGAATAAAAGAGAGAAAAGGAAAAAGAGAGTGGTGAAATAGTGAGAATAAAAGAGAATAGAGAGAAAAAGAATAAAGTGAGGGAGGGATGAAGAGAGAAAGATGATAAAGAGAGGGAGAAAATAATAAAACAGTGAGACTGAATAGAGACAAAGAGAGAGAGAATAAACAAAGAGAGAAAAAGAATAAAGCAAGAGAGAGAGAGAGAGAGAGAGAGAGAGAGAGAGAGAGAGAGAGTTTTAAGAGATGAAAAGAATTGTCATAGAGGGAGAATAGAGCAACAAAGAGAATAAAGCATGTACAAGACAAAGAGAGAGAATAAACAAAGAAATAAAAGGAATAAAGAAAAAAAAGGGGAACATGAGAGTAAAATAGTGAGAGAGAGAATAAAGAGAAAAAATACAGCAAGAGAGAAATGAAAAGAGAAAGATGATAAAGAGAGAGAAAAAATAAAGAAATAGTGAAACTAAAGAGAGACAGAAGGACAAAGAGAGAGAGAGAGAGAGAGAGAGAGACAGAGCGAGAGAGAGAGAGATGAGGAGAGAGAGATAAAGAGAGAGATAAGGAGAGACTGATAAAGAGAGAGAGACGAGGACAGAGAGATAAAGAGAGAGAGACAAGGACAGAGAGATAAAGAGAAAGAGGGATGAGGATAGAGTGATGAAAAGGGAGAGGGAGATGAGGACAGAGTGATAAAGAGAGAGAAGGAGATGAGGAAAGAAAGATAAAGAGAGAGATGAGAAGAAAGATAAAGAGAGAGAGAGATGAGGACAGAGTGATAAAGAGAGAGAGAGAGATGAGGACAGAGAGATAAAGAGAGAGAGATGGGGACAGAAATATAAAGAGAGAGATAGAGAGAGATGAGGAGAGAAAGATAAAAAGAAAGAGAGAGGAGGAGAGAGAGATAAACAGAGCGAGGGAGACGAGGAGAGAAAGATAAAAAGAAAGAGAGAGGAGGAGAGAGAGATAAAGAGAGCGAGGGAGACGAGGAGAGAAAGATAAAAAGAAAGAGAGAGGAGGAGAGAGAGATAAAGAGAGCGAGGGAGACGAGGAGAGAAAGATAAAAAGAAAGAGAGAGGAGGAGAGAGAGATAAAGAGAGCGAGGGAGACGAGGAGAGAAAGATAAAAAGAAAGAGAGAGGAGGAGAGAGAGATAAAGAGAGAGAGATGAGGAGAGAAAGATAAAAAGAAAGAGAGAGGAGGAGAGAGAGATAAAGAGAGAGAGGGAGACGAGGAGAGAAAGATAAAAAGAAAGAGAGAGGAGGAGAGAGAGATAAAGAGAGAGAGGGAGACGAGGAGAGAAAGATAAAAAGAAAGAGAGAGGAGGAGAGAGAGATAAAGAGAGAGAGATGAGGAGAGAAAGATAAAAAGAAAGAGAGAGGAGGAGAGAGAGATAAAGAGAGAGAGATGAGGAGAGAAAGATAAAAAGAAAGAGAGAGGAGGAGAGAGAGATAAAGAGAGAGAGGGAGACGAGGAGAGAAAGATAAAAAGAAAGAGAGAGGAGGAGAGAGAGATAAAGAGAGAGAGGGAGACGAGGAGAGAAAGATAAAAAGAAAGAGAGAGGAGGAGAGAGAGATAAAGAGAGAGAGGGAGACGAGGAGAGAAAGATAAAAAGAAAGAGAGAGGAGGAGAGAGAGATAAAGAGAGAGAGATGAGGAGAGAAAGATAAAAAGAAAGAGAGAGGAGGAGAGAGAGATAAAGAGAGAGAGGGAGACGAGGAGAGAAAGATAAAAAGAAAGAGAGAGGAGGAGAGAGAGATAAAGAGAGAGAGATGAGGAGAGAAAGATAAAAAGAAAGAGAGAGGAGGAGAGAGAGATAAAGAGAGAGAGGGAGACGAGGAGAGAAAGATAAAAAGAAAGAGAGAGGAGGAGAGAGAGATAAAGAGAGAGAGGGAGACGAGGAGAGAAAGATAAAAAGAAAGAGAGAGGAGGAGAGAGAGATAAAGAGAGAGAGATGAGGAGAGAAAGATAAAAAGAAAGAGAGAGGAGGAGAGAGAGATAAAGAGAGAGAGATGAGGAGAGAAAGATAAAAAGAAAGAGAGAGGAGGAGAGAGAGATAAAGAGAGAGAGGGAGACGAGGAGAGAAAGATAAAAAGAAAGAGAGAGGAGGAGAGAGAGATAAAGAGAGCGAGGGAGACGAGGAGAGAAAGATAAAAAGAAAGAGAGAGGAGGAGAGAGAGATAAAGAGAGAGAGGGAGACGAGGAGAGAAAGATAAAAAGAAAGAGAGAGGAGGAGAGAGAGATAAAGAGAGAGAGACGAGGACAGAGAAAAAATTTGGCTTAAACATATTTTTGATTGGTGGAAGGATTTAATAAAAAATAATACATATTATTTTAGATTTACTATTTTAAGCATTTCCATATAAACTCAGAAGACATAAGTTCACTGGTGGGCTTGATAATAAATAATATGTGTATATTTGTGTTGCAGACATGGAGACCACCACTGTAAACAACATCTGAACAGAGAAACTACAGAGAATTTTTAAAAAATTGGTGGAATTCCCCTGTAGGAGACTGAATCAGGTTTGTTAGAGTAGGTAAACCACTCAGCTGGGCTCATCTGAACTCAGGTTTAGAGTAGAAGACGGATTCTATTAGTAATGCTGCCCTCTGGTGGCTGTATTCGAGAACTGAACCTGGCAGGCTGCATCCAGCTCTGTGCTGAATCAGGTTTGAACCAGAGCCAAGCTGCTTAAACCCAGCACAGCAGAGCCCTCCAGTGAACAAGGGGCTAAATACAGGATTTGTTTGATCAGGTAATTCTCAGCCTAATCTGAAAACGAGGCCTTCTTCAGCGTCTGGCAACTCCATTCAGAGCCTTGACCAATTCATTAGCTCTACTAATGTCCAGCTTTTCTTCACTCGCCTTAAATAACAGCGTCCGACATTCTGTTCTTGTATTGAGTATTTAAAGGGCCCATACTGTAGTTTGTGTTAACACTGATATATGTAAATGAGCTTAGTTCTGATTGGCTGCCCTGTATTGGGCTTCTTTTAAAAAAAAACAAAGGCTTCTTATAGCCTCAAGGTAAATGGGCGGAGCCAAACTCCTACAGGCTGAATTGGTGCACTCTGGAAGTAAAGGTAAGGGTAAAGGTAAGGGTTCTATAGCATAATGCCATAGAAGAACCACGTCTGGTTCCTTAAAGAACTTTGCAACAGATGGCTCTTCAGAGACCCCTCATGAAGTTTAAAGAACCTCCATATACTGTGAAGACTCCCGGGAACCCTAACCCTAACTTTTACATTATGTGAGGGTTCTTCGAGCCTTAGAAAGGTTCTTCATATACACAGCAGTGCACAACAGGGAACCAGCAGTGGTTCTTCTATCATGATCTAAGATCTGTGGTAAGCACAGATATGGACTTTCTTAGGAACACCTGTACACCTACTCACTCATGCAGTTATCTAGTTGTCTAATCAGCCAATCAAGCCTTGAGGTAATGTTCACATCAACCATGGGGTAAAAATGTGACTTCAGTGATTTGGAGCTTGATCTGATTGGTGGTTTGAGTGTTCCTACAACTGCTGTGTCACTGGAGATCCTCAGAATAGAACCACACCGAGAAAAACATCCTGTGAGCAGCAGCTTTATAGACCAGGTTGATGAGAGAGGTCAGCAGAGAATGGCTAGACTAGTTCCAGCTGACAGAAAGGACTACAGTAACTCCGATAACCACTCTCCATCAGCACCTCCAACTTTGAGGGCTACAACAGCTGAAGACCACATTGGGCTTAAGTTGTCTCAGGCAGGAAAGGCTGCAGTGGACACAGGCTCACCAGAACTGGACACTGCAAACATGTAGGCTGGTCTGATGAATCTCCATTTCTGCTCAGGCTCCAAGATGATACTGTCACTGAAAGCACGAATCCATGAACCTGCCTTGTGTGAGCAGCCCAGGCTGGTGGAGGTGGAGTAAATGTGTGGGGAACGTTTTCTCTTCAGTGATCTTCACCACTCTTCCCAGTTACCTGATCTGAACCTAGCGGAACACCTTGTGGTGGATCTACAGCATGTTCAACCTGCAATCATGAGAACATGGACCAAAACTTTGGCTCGGAAAAACTTTAACGACTCAAGAAACTGGATGCACATGACTTTATTGTTTTTCCGTGGACATACATTTGAGAACATCGGTCAGTCATTGAGCAATGAGGAGACATTAGGAGATCATTTGAAGGTGGAGCCTCCACGGACATGAACCTGAAGGTCAACGCAATACTGAATGAGATGAAGCACTGGTTCCTGAGGGAATCGGGTGCTTCTAGACTGAGAAGAACTTAATAAACATATATAAATATATCTCCCATAGCATAGATTCAATAACCCGACATACTCAACAATACTCGCTCCATAGCAAACCTAACTGGGCTATAGCGCAGGCCAAAGCACCAATAAGCGTATGTATTCGGACATCACTGTACCTGATATCCGGATCCCTGTTACATTGTCAATGCATATAATCAGAACTCTGGTCCCACCTACAAGTCAAACAGGCTACTTTGACTGTGTTTCAACAACCAAAGCAAGAAAAACAGAGTCCTGCAGACTACATATACTCACTGCAGGACAATTTCAATCATCTACATGTAGTTCTGCATAGCTCCTTCATTGCAACGTCACTCAGAGTGGCTTGATGTCGAACGGATTCCAGTAGAAGCTTGGGAACCAGAGGTCTCCACCATGTCTACAACACAAATATATATATGTATATATATATATATATATATATCTCTATCTATCTATCTATCTATCTATCTATCTATCTATCTAAAGAACCAACAGTGAACCTACACGTCATCTGAGAGTTAATATGAAATGTTGACGATGGGGAAATAGTAATAAGTCTTTGGGGACTACTTGATCTGAGAACACCCTCCATGTCCACCTCCACCTTGAACAGATTGTATTCAAATACATACGGTTTAAGCCAAAGCCTCAGACATTAGTCTACGCATCATCACTACCCAAAGAAAAATATGTACATCCATTTTTGTTGATTTTAATTTGTCATCATTTGAACACGACAGCTTCCCTTTATATCGTGTGATAATTTTATGACCAACGAACCAATAGAAATGCTCCAAAATAGCTTGAAAAAAATTCTGGTTCCATTGACTTGCATTGAAAGTCGAGAAGGTTTTTAGCCCCTCCTGTAAAGTCGCCATTTTTAGAGGTACATGTTTTTCATTGGACATCGACGATCCAGTTTAAAGGTGTTAACCCCCTCAGACGTCTGGTTCCCATCGCCACCACTGTGAACGGCACCTCTCGCAATAAGCCACTCTGGTTGTCTTTAACGGCAGAGTTCTACCAAAACGCTGATCGGCTGAACTCGGCTTTAAGGCTTTCGCTGTTACTTGCTTATACATAAGTACGTTACGACGAGGCTAAAGCAGCCTGCTGTAGCAAACGAACTGAAACAAAACCCAAACACATGTACACTGTCCAAAAGAACATACACGCATTCACATTTAATCAAACGCCATGAAGAAAAAACAAAAACAAAAACAAAGCACACGGACGTATTTACAAACTATACTCACAAACATGAACACCCACAAACCACCACAGTGTCAGCACCAGCAGAAGAAATAAAAAAAAAGAAAAGAAACTCAAAACACACTAATACAAAAGGTCCTCAAGTTCATTTCTGCCGTGTTGAACACACGAGTGCGTTTAAAATTGAATATTTAATATGGCGGCTCTCGGCGCTCCCAGTCTTGTGCAGCCCATGTGAACAACATTATAGCGTCTCCCACCACACGTACTTCAGTATCCTCCCTCAGTGGACCACCCATATCTGCATGGTCTCACAGCAACTGCTGGACAAGCTTCCCAGATCGTTACCCCAAATCCCTGGTTACCCAAAATCCCATCCAGTCTAAAGAGTTAAGGTGAGTTTTCACTGCATACCATCCACAAGCACTTAATAATCTGATCGTAATCAGATTTCTGCAGAGATCTGAAGTGAAAGTATGACAACTACTGTAGAGACTAGAAAGGTCCAGAGAACCGAGCTTAGTTATTTTCTGAAATCAGTGGTCAGCAAACCTCCAGCCAACTCTGGTAGGGTTCACTAAACATGTGGATGCTCCTGGCATGTGGTGTGGTGTTGCGCGATTGGTTCATTTTGTAACACTGTGGCTTCAAATGATTTCTTTTTAAGCTTCGTGATGGCGGTGAAAGGATTGTTGTAGACTGTAGAGCCGTTCCTTGCAGGTCTAGAACTGAACATTTCACTATTCAGATGTTTGATTTAAATTTTGAGATGTTCAGGTTTTTTTTGGTTAGGTATGGACTATTCTAGGAACTGCAAAATTCTGTAACCTTCAGAGTTGGACTCATAACACAGCGAGAAGAAACACAGCGCTAACAGCTAACACAGCCCCCGGCTGTACTTTGGAGTGGGCACCTAAACTTCAGATTCCGATTACTTAGTGCAGATTAGGGGCCGAGCTGGATTTGAGCTGGGTAGCCCAATTTCTCAATGCTTGTAGATCTCAGTCAGTGCATGTGTGTAAACAGAGCGTGGTACTGAAATAAGCAACACTGTTCACCACAACTGAGGCAGGACGGCAACAAGGCACTTCTGGAGCGAGGTGGAAACCCATCAGATGCTGGACGAAATGAAGGATTTAAAGATTTGCCATCTTCTAGATGATATGCGCTCATAATTTCCACTAAAAAGATTCAATCTACGCTACTATTGGGTCTTAGTCTGGCTGAAAAAGAAGTCTAATTACTGCCTGACTCGTGCAAACAAGTTTCTCGATGGTCTGATTACTCAAGTGCATGCAAACATGGATTATTGAGAAAATCTGACTTTCATCAGTTATCAGATTATTAAGTGCACACAACTCAATGGACCTGATACACCAACCAGTCTTCTTAAAAAAACCCCAAAAAAACACCAGTGTTTTCTTTTCTAGGATTAGTTCTTAGGTAGGAACACAACCTTTCAGACCAAATTTAAGACCAGCCTTAGAAAGGTACTGGTGAATATGGTCTATGGAGTCTCCAGTATAAACAGCTACACTGAGTTGCACTGAGTGGTTGGCCATATTGGACTCACGTTAGGGGGTAAAACCCTATACCAGAGATATAAACAGTAACCGTGCAGTGAAATGTGTGGAAACGTGTTCTGGAGAGGATGTTTTCACTTATTTTCATACAGACAATCAACAAAGAACGTCATTTGTCCACATTTTCTGCACACGACTGTACTGAGACCACAAAAGAAGCCATTATAGGCAACATGGCGGCTTAAAATTTAAATGGAAACAAAGGTAATCCATCTTTTATACACATAGATAAACTTCTGCTACCTCGTCTAGCCTAGTCTGCAAACAGCTGGTCAGTAAACGGACAGCAAAAACGATGAACTATAGTGTGACACGTTCTATGTAGTACTGAGGTTGTGTATTCGCCACGTGATCGCTAATCAATAACAGATCTATATGTCTCATCAAGCTCACCGAGATACGAGCCAACGTTCTGTTAAGCTTGTCCAGTGATTCCCACAACAGCATTTAAAGGTGAAGCATGGCTGGGTCCCTTGGTTCACTGCATGGGCTTATCTAGAACTGGGATAAAGAACCACTAAACAACTGTGAGAACCGTGTAAAAGCACATATACTTCTATATGGCTGTGATGAGCATGGCCCCTTCCCGAACTCTGCTTGAACCCACCCACTTTCTATAGCCCTGAGCTCCAACACACTGACCAATCAGGGTACGGCGTTCTCACCATCCTAAACCATTATGACATCCGTGCCCCGCCCCCTTAAACATACAACCTTAAGACTACCCCATTAGCGCACATGCTCTGCTGAACCTGCTCTCACAGGGCTGGTTTACAGTCCAGCAGCCCGCTCTGGGCAACGCAACACCAGGTCTCTGTAAGGCTTTAGCCTGAAGGCAGGACTAGAGGTGGACCAGAGCTGTTAATACAGTGGTCCTCTCTGTTCCTGGCCATCTTCAGGCTGCCGGATTTCAGATGAAGGCCTTTCCGGATGCAGCACTTCTGTAAGGCTGAGAAGAAGATGAGAACGTGCTAAAATAGAAAATGTTAAACGGTTCCACTTCTTGCGTACCATCGTTCTGGATGCTCATGCCATGTGGATACACTTTCCTCCTCCTTCCACATACATACATACATTCTCACCAAACAGGGAGTTGTTTGTGCACGTCGGTATGTATTAAAACCGTAAATGGCACATTATGACCAGTAATTGTCCTTCGTCCTCTCTGAGAGGTTCTCTGCAAGGTTCTTCACAAAGGTTCCCCAGCAAGGATCCCTGGTTTCCTGGTGATGAACTTGGGATCCAAGCTCAGCGGTGCAGCAGGTAGACCACCAGCTCGTAGGTGGACATCATGATGGCGGTGTTGGGGATCTGGCGGACCAGGTGTGTGGTCAGCCCGCGGTAAAGCGCCCGGCAGCCCTCCTCCCTGCACACCGTGGTCAGCGTGGTGAAGAAGGAACGGTAGCGAGTGCCTTCCTCTCTCAACCGCGTCCGGATCACCTCTGCACACATCACAGAAACACATCACTTAAAAATAAAGAAAAAAATATATAGAAATAAAAGATTTCGTTAACACTTCCTAATACTTAATACTATATTTATAATGCTTTATAATCACATTTATAACATTATATAGCATACATAATACCTTATAATGCCAGATATGGTGCTGCATAACTACAACTAATTACAATTACATCCATAACGCTTTATAAAACAATAGTATGCCATTATAACTACTTAAGAGACAAGCTTATGCCATGGTAGGTGTTATGTATGCTATATAACACCTCATGAATGCAGTTAAAAACATTATTTATATGTTCACATCGTATGTGCTGTTATGACCAGTTAAACACTCTTCGCTACGAGCCTGTAAAGACCACTTATAATGCTTTATGAGGTTTAATGTACTGAACTGGAATTTCTCAAACAACAACAACATAAACTTACTTCACTCAAAGCCTGTTATGGCCTGACATAAAACTCTATAATGTGTTATGATGCATTACAACATCAGTGTCTAAAAATGTTCTGGTGGGCTGACATCACATGAAGCCACATACTCTTCCTCTAAGAAGTATTATGTAAGTCATTATAACTATTTAAGAGACAAGCTTATGCCAGATACTATAAGGTGTTATGTATGCTATACAACACCTCATGAATGCATTTATAAAGAATTATGAATACAGGATTCATAGGAAGTGGTGCCAAGATCTCTCATATTACATCATGACTGGGTGAAGAACAGACCAATACTGAGCGTTCAAATTGATTTCAATTAAATAATAATGATGTTCTGTTCCTCAAACTCATACTCGCATGAACTTGCTCTTGACAGTTGCTACGTTGGTACACTAGGTGGCGATAAACACCTATCACTTGTTGATCACTAAGCCCGGCCTTACTAACAGCACAGACTTTCTTTATTAATTTATTCTGAAGAGCAATATTCCAAAATCTTACATTAAAACAATGGAGCACTAAATGAAAGCAATCAGAAAATTAAATATTACTCAATATTAAATAATTAAATGAATGAAATACAGAACATATCAACTGAAAACTCAACAAGAGTGCTACTTGACTTAACAGCATCACCAAACTAGTAACTTTACAGGAAAGGCCAACGACTTTTCATAACTTACCCTGAAATTTAATGTAAAGAGCTTTTCTATTGGTCAATTATTCAGTAAACAATTACAGAAAATAAAAAATACAAAAATGTAGATATCATTATATTTAAATAGCTTTTTTTCCATACCGGAAGCTTTTATTTACTCAGTAAACACTTAATTATTGAAATATTAAAGAGTATTAATAGAGTAAGTAGAGCTTTTACATACATCAGTGTGTGTACTTAACCCTTTCCAAGCTTCTCCTTCTATAAACAACCCAGTATTATTATCAGTTCTCATCTAATACCTGCTTTGACTGCTCAGTACTTCATTAAGCTAAATCAAGATTTTCTGCTGAAGGAACTGAACACATTCATACAATGTCTGGGGCGTCCAGGAGAAATCTGGAACCTAACTTTGTTCTTCAAACTGGATCAAGATCTGATCTACTTCTCTCACAATAACATATTCATGATACTTTGTATTGTATGTATAATTATTTACATCTGTTCTAATCAGATCTATGTGTTCATATGTATATATATATATATATATATATATATATATATATCTTTTCACTCACCGTGTGGATACGCTATGGAGGTGGCGCAGGTCTTGGAAGTGGCGGCGGCCAACATCATGCCCACAAAATCCGAGGCGTCTCTCACCGTTCCGCTGTCTTCGTCCATGTGGGCGGCCGCTCTGGCCTGCAGGAGGCGCCGCTTGATGTTCTCGTAGATCACGAAGTGAATGACCGTCTCTGAGATTCCGGCGTAGGATGCAGACATCCCCCGATAAAAGCCCCTCAGACCGTCTGTCTGGTACACTCGCCTCACGCACTCGATCGCGCTCATCCGGTACTCTCCGCGGTTCCTGAGCGCACAGAGGAAACCAGAACGTTTCAGATCACTGTTCTCCAGCAGCTCACTCTCTACGACCAGCGCCATCCATCAGGGAGAACCCGACTGAGCTCACTCTGCAGTTACACTCTTAGAAGTACATCACAGAGCTACAAACTAGAGATGGACCGATCAGCGTTTTTGAGGCTGATTCCGATACCGATTCCGATCACCTTTCAACACGATCGGCCGATAGCCGATACCGATAGAGGGTGGGGCTATGTGCCACGGCAGGGCTACATGTAGTTATTAGCACAAGCAAGTCATGAAACAGTCTACACTGATTTATTATAATTTTTAACGAGCTCATATGATACAGCATAATATATTTAACTAAATTAACAGTAAATAAACAAAGTAAATCAAACACACATCACCAATACTGAAATCATTAAAAAAAAATTTCTGCAATGCCGCTGCTCTGTCGAAAATTAAGGGGTATGTGTTTCCACCTAGTGGTTCAGAGAGGAATTGCAGGGAGGGGGTTCTTCTCTTTCTGGATGAAACGCTAGCTGGAAATACAGAAATTAGGCTAATTTGTTTAATGCCATTGATCGGCTCTAAATTGGAGAAATATCGGACGATCACTGATCGCATATTTTGATTAAAAATCGGCCGATACCGATACATAGCCGATCGATCTTTCCATCTCTACTACAAACCAAAGCAGCAGCTGGCCTGTACTTCTGTCTGGAGCTGCTATGATTTCGATATGATCACCTGGATGCAGTTACTTTAGATAACTGGAATTATTCAATCTGACAAAGAATGTTTATTAGATTTCATAATCAAACTGTTTGCAGAAGCTGAAACTCTACACAGCCTAGACTTTTGCTTGTAGTCCAGTTTGTAGCTCAGCTGTATGTATATGTATGTATATATATATACATATATATATAAATAAAAGTCTAGAGAGACACACACACACATGCATACATACACACAGCTAATTTACTCTAACTGTATATGAGAAAAGTTCCATGAATAATTAAATCCCGCAGTCCAATCAGAATACTCCACCTATTTTTACTTCTAACTGAACACTGGAAAAGTGCCCTATATAATAACAGCCCTCGTGTAATATTACCCCCAGAACTGTGTCTCAGGTGTGGTGTTTACCTGGCGTCCAGCTGTAGGCGGGTTTTGATCAGCCAGATGGGATTGGTTGCTGTGATGGCTGTGAAGCCTGATTGGAATAAGAAACAAGATCAGTTTCTTTGTACTGAAATCAATACAGCATACGAGAGAGAGAGAGAGAGAGAGAGAGAGAGAGAGAGAGAGAGAGAGAGAGAGAGAGAGAGAGAGAGAGAGAGAGACAGTTAGGTAAGAGAGTTAGAGAGAAAGAACGAGAGAGAGGAGCGATAGGAGAGAGAGCTAGAGAGGAGAGTTAGAGAAAAAAGAAAGGGTTTAAGAAGAGTTAGAGAGAAAGGGTTAGAGAAGAGAGAGAGAGACAGCTAGAGAAAAGAGAGTTAGAGAAGAGAGTTAGAGAAAAAAGAGAGAGGGTTTGAGAAGAGAGAAAGAGTTAGAAAGAGTGTTAGAGAGTTAGAGAGAGAGAATTAGAGAGAGAAACAGAGTTAGAGAGCAAGAAATAGTGTTAGAGAAGAGAGGGTTAAAGAAAGAGAGTTAGAGGAGTGTTAGAGAGAGAGTTAAAGCGAGAGAGAGAGAGAGAGAGAGATAGAAAAACAGAGTTAGAGAGAGAGAGAGAGTGTTAGAGAAGAGAGAGAGTGTTGGAGAGAGGTAAAGAGAGAGAGAGGTAGAGAGAGAGAGTGTTTAAGAAGAGAAAGAGTGTAAGAGAGAGTTAGAGGTAGAGAGAGTGTTAGAGAAGAGAGAGTGAAAGAAGAGTGTCAGAGAGAGAGAGAGTGTTAGAGAGAGTTAGAGAGGTAGAGAGAGAGTGTTAGAGAAGAGGGAGCGTGTGTTAGAAAAGAGAGAGAGAGTGTTAAAGAGAGGTAAAGAGAGAGAGAGAGTGTTAAAGAGAGGTAGAGAGAGAGAGAGTGTTTAAGAAGAGAGAGTGTAAGAGTTATAGAGGTAGAGAGAGGTAGAGAGAGTGTTAGAGAAGAGAGAGTTAAAGAAAGTGAGAGTTAGAGAAAAGTGTTAGAGAAGAAAGAGAGAGTTAGAGAGAGAGAGAAAGTTAGAGAAGAGAGAGAGAAGAGAGAGAGAGAAAGTTAGAGAAGAGAGAGAGAAAGTTAGAGGAGAGAGAAAGTTAGAGGAGAGAGAGAAAGTTAGAGAAGAGAGAAAGTTAGAGGAGAGAGAAAGTTAGAGGAGAGAGAGAAAGTTAGAGAAGAGAGAAAGTTAGAGGAGAGAGAGAGAAGAGAGAGAGAGAAAGTTAGAGAAGAGAGAGAGAAAGTTAGAGGAGAGAGAAAGTTAGAGGAGAGAGAGAAAGTTAGAGAAGAGAGAAAGTTAGAGGAGAGAGAGTTAGAGAAAAGAGAGAGAGAGAGAGAGAGTTAGAGAAAAGAGAGAGAGAGAGAGAGCGCCTGCCAGAATCAGAACTAGAGATGAAGTTGTGAAATATTCTTTCGTAAGAGGCTTCTGAGTCACTACAGTTAGCTAATAGGAGTTTCTACGAACTCACAACTCTCAGTTTCTCTCTCTCTCTCTTTCTCCCTCTCTCTCTACACAGCAACTTGTTATAAGACATGGGGCATTAGCCAAAAACAAAGAAGGAATAAAGAGAAAAAGAAAGAGTGAGGTGGGGTGTTTAATAACCAGAGTAAATATACTGTGTTGTGTAATACAGCACAAACAACTGAACACAGTGTTTCATGTAACTCTGGCCTCGTGGGCTCAGCAGAAATGCTCTGTGTGTATTCATTCAGAATCTTATTATTAGATTTTTCCAGTCCACCTTAAACCTAAACACCTGTCTGAATGCAACAGCTGACCATTTAAGGTGGAATGGAAAATTAAATCTTCCACAGAAATGAGAAATGAGAGGTGTTATTACTGATAGATACCAATAAGCTAAAAATTAGTATAGAAACTGGCAAAGCAGAAGTTGGCTTCTTGTTTTAGACAAACCAACATACTACCTCCATACGGAGATACAGGGGGAGCTTTACTGATGTGTCCTTAATGAAGCCCTCCCGCGTTTAGCTCAGTATGGAGTTGGTGTGACCCAGTAGCCCACTTGTTTTGGCACCAATAAGAGTTAAATATGTTTATTTAGAGAAGAAAAACAAGATCACACGTAAACAACTGTTGTAGTAACACTAAAATGAAGTTACCTGCTTGATCTCTAGCTTGTCTGACCGACAAGCCTGACCACCGAAAGACAAAGATTTAAACACAGAAATTATATAATAAACTAGAAAGGAGCATTTCCTGAAACGGATGGTTGCGAATAAAGTGTGGGGGTCAGTATGTTTGTGGATTAGAGTTTAGGGATCTGCCTTAAAAGAGTACATGTAGTTTGGAGGCTGTACGTTAAATGAATAACTTCCACCACACCAATAACACAGGGCTGCCCGCGGATGTGCCTGACTTTAAATCAGCCAGCGCTGCGAAACACTGATATCGGACGGTGCCAATATATAAAAATAAGGCAAATATCGCCCGATATATCGGTCGATCTCTAATTGAACGCCAGTGTTAGCTCATTTCTGCTCCTGTAGGCTTTCTTTCCCTACTTAACCAAGTTAGGTGTCCACAGACTTTGGATAGAGGTTGAGAAAGAGGTTGTGGGAAAGGCAGAGGAAGGGAAACAAACAGGTGAAAGGTCACAGTTACCTGCTATGCCAGCAGAAAGCATGTGCACTTGAGTGGAGTCTGGAACCAGCAGGCCGTTCAGACGCTCCTTAGCCGTGGAGTACGCCGCGAAGTAGATAGCTCTGTAAGAGACAACAAACACAGGACATCAGTACACACACACACACACACACACACACACACACACACGTTTGTCTAACTATATTAGTGAGGTCATCCTCACTAATATCACTTTGTTTTACTATAACTTAATAATACTTCACCTACACCTAAACATGTGGTCCTCACAACTATACCTCTACAACACACACACACACACACACACACACTTGTCTAACTATATTAGTGAGGTCATCCATAGGTTTCTATTAAACTTTGTTTTACTATAACTTAATAATACTTCACCTACACCTAAACATGAGGTCCTCACAACTATACCTCTACAAGAACACACACACACACACACACACACACGTTTGTCTAACTATATTAGTGAGGTCATCCTCACTAATATCACTTTGTTTTACTATAACTTAATAATACTTCACCTACACCTAAACATGAGGTCCTCACAACTATACCTCTACAAGAACACACACACACACATACACACACACACACACGTTTGTCTAACTATATTAGTGAGGTCATCCTCACTAATATCACTTTGTTTTACTATAACTTAATAATACTTCACCTACACCTAAACATGAGGTCCTCACAACTATACCTCTACAAGAAAACACACACACACACACACGTTTGTCTAACTATATTAGTGAGGTCATCCTCACTAATATCACTTTGTTTTACTATAACTTAATAATACTTCACCTACACCTAAACATGAGGTCCTCACAACTATACCTCTACAAGAACACACACACACACACACACACACACACACACACACACACACACACGTTTGTCTAACTATATTAGTGAGGTCATCCTCACTAATATCACTTTGTTTTACTATAACTTAATAATACTTCACCTACACCTAAACATGAGGTCCTCACAACTATACCTCTACAACACACACACACACACACACACACACACACACACACACACACACACACACACACACACGTTTGTCTAACTATATTAGTGAGGTCATCCTCACTAATATCACTTTGTTTTACTATAACTTAATAATACTTCACCTACACCTAAACATGTGGTCCTCACAACTATACCTCTACAAGAACACACACACACACACACACACACACACACACACACACACACACACACAGAGAGAGAGAGAACAGGACGTATCTGCTAAATACATAAAATGATCAGCTCAGGGTCAATCAGGTGGGCAGACGAGTCAGCTGACATACAGAGCCAAAACAAACAAACACCCACACCTCAGAGTGATCTCCTCACACCACACCGGCCATCACGCCTCACTAAACACGCACTCTAACGCACTCCTGCCGCGTGGGCATCATTACGCAGAGCTTTAATGACGGTTTCTGTCCTCATTAAAGCTCTTCCCGCGGCCCTGAGCATCATCAGCACACGTCAGCCGCATGACCAAACACGCTCGTCCATCACTCCGCCGGACACTGATGACCAAACACTCTCTCGTTAGAACACACCGGAGTGATTCTGCAGTTCACAAACGAACTACAGCCGGACACTCAGCTTTCTCCAACAACCAGAACTTCAATTCACCTCATTTTTCAGAACTGTTTTTAAGGAAATCTGCTGCCACGCGTACAAAGTTCAGTCTCAGAACTTGGTTTCTCACGAGCCGAGTAATAGAATAGAATTCAGAACTGTTAGCACACAGCAAAATCTGACCTCCACACACACACACACACACACACACACACACACACACACAAGGGGGGCAGTGAAACACCCACATATATATATATATATATATATATATATATACACACACTCTAGGGGGCAGTGAAACACACACACACACACACACACACACACACTCTAGGGGTAGTGAAACACCCACATATACACACGCACACACTAGTGAACACACACACACACACTAGTGAACACACACACCCACAAACACACTAGGTGGCAGTGAAACACATATCACATATACACACACGCGCACACACACACACGCGCGCACACACACACACACACACACACACACACACACACACACACACACACACACACACTAGTGAACAGAGTAGTGGCCAACCCTATCCACAGTCCCATGGGAGCTGTTGGGGGTGTCTTGCTCAAGGGCACTTAAATCGTGAGCTGTTGGTCCAGGTGATCAAACCAGCGACCTTCTGGACACAAGACCAGATCCCTAACCTTCAGCCCACGACTGATCCTGAACACATTCAGTAACGTGAAGGTCTGGACTCTCTCCGTTAGAGCTTCTTGGTGGAGCTTGAGGTTCTAATCCAGTGCATTACAATAAGCAAACAGCTCCGATGTGAAAGACAACATTAGCACTGACGTTCACATTTCCAGAAAGGCTTTAGAAGCTTTGGCACACCTGCTGACCTGCTTACTGTCCATCAGCCTCAGCTGTGGACACTGCTCTGAAGAAAGGCCAGTACGCCACCAATCAGTCCACTGAAGACGAGTCTGACATGGCAGTCGTGAAAATAAGTGATTTAAGAACAGACTGTCGGACACCGGAAGTCAGCTACCCTCGTACGGGACAGCTGGCAGGTGCGGGATCAGATGTTTATGATGAGGGTGGGACTGGGACAACTGTCTGAGACTGAAGAGAACACAATAACCTCAGAAGAACTGGATTTAGTGGAAGACTTTCTACCAAACACTGGAAACTTCACTGACTTTCCAAAGCTGCTGTTTGTCCTAGCCCTCGTCGGTCCTGCCCCAGACTGGAAAGCCGCTGGTTAAATTTAGTAAAGTCTTGACCTCCACCATGTGACCCCATCCCTCTTACTCCAACCCTGCTGGTGATGAACTTTAACCTTATTAGGAAACGTGGAGCGTGTCTGAGAGAAACTGTTTGTCTATAAACGACTGAAGACGACGGCCATCGTCCCGGCACACGTTTGTGTTTACACGATAAACACAGGCTGTTTACAACATAACCAGAGATTCTCAGACACATACATACGCCTGGAGCCAGACTCGTACCAGCACCAGCCCGAGATTACCGACACACACCTGGACTAATCCAGACCCTCTCCCACATCCACCTGGACTAATCTAGACCCTCTCCCACATCCACCTGGACTAATCTAAACCCTCTCTGACACACAGCTGGACTAATCCAGACCCTCTCCCATATCCACCTGGACTAATCCAGACCCTCTCCCACATCCACCTGGACTAATCTAGACCCTCTCTGACACACAGCTGGACTAATCCAGACCCTCTCCCACATCCACCTGGACTAATCCAGACCCTCTCCCACATCCACCTGGACTAATCCAGACCCTCTCCCACATCCACCTGGACTAATCCAGACCCTCTCCCACATCCACCTGGACTAATCCAGACCCTCTCCCACATCCACCTGGACTAATCCAGACCCTCTCCCACATCCACCTGGACTAACCCAGACCCTCTCCCACATCCACCTGGACTAATCCAGACCCTCTCCCACACACACCTGGACTAATCCAGACCCTCTCCCACATCCACCTGGACTAATCCAGACCCTCTCCCACATCCACCTGGACTAATCCAGACCCTCTCCCACATCCACCTGGACTAATCCAGACCCTCTCCCACACACACCTGGACTAATCCAGACCCTCTCCCACATCCACCTGGACTAATCCAGACCCTCTCCCACATCCACCTGGACTAATCCAGACCCTCTCCCACATCCACCTGGACTAATCCAGACCCTCTCCCACATCCACCTGGACTAATCCAGACCCTCTCCCACATCCACCTGGTCTAATCTAGACCCTCTCCGATATCCACCTGGACTAATCTAGACCCTCTCCCACATCCACCTGGTCTAATCTAGACCCTCTCTGACACACACCTGGACTAATCCAGACCCTCTCCCACATCCACCTGGACTAATCCAGACCATCTCCGACATCCACCTGGACTAATCCAGACCCTCTCCGATATCCACCTGGACTAATCCAGACCCTCTCCGATATCCACGTGGACTAATCCAGACCCTTACCGACACACACCTGGACTAATCTAGACCCTCTCCGACATCCACCTGGTCTAATCTAGACCCTCTCTGACACACACCTGGACTAATCCAGACCCTTACCGACACAGACCTGGATTAATCCAGACCCTCTCCGATATCCACCTGGACTAATCTAGACCCTCTCCCACATCCACCTGGACTAATCCAGACCCTCTCCGATATCCACCTGGACTAATCCAGACCCTCTCCGATATCCACGTGGACTAATCCAGATCCTTACCGACACACACCTGGACTAATCTAGACCCTCTCCGACATCCACCTGGACTAATCTAGACCCTCTCCGACATCCACCTGGACTAATCTAGACCCTCTCCCACATCCACCTGGACTAATCCAGACCCTTACCGACACACACCTGGACTAATCTAGACCCTCTCCGACATCCACCTGGACTAATCTAGACCCTCTCCGACATCCACCTGGATTAATCTAGACCCTCTCCGACATCCACCTGGACTAATCTAGACCCTCTCCGATATCCACCTGGACTAATCTAGACCCTCTCCGACGCAAACCTGGACTAATCCAGACCCTCTCCGACATCCACCTGGATTAATCCAGACCCTCTCCAACACACCTGAACTAATCTAGAACCTCTCTGATAATCACCTGGAATAATCTAGAACCTTTCCAACACACATCTGGACTAATCTAGCACCTCTCGGACAATCACCTGGAATAATCTAGACCCTCTCAGACATCCATCTGGACTAATCCAAACCCTCTCCGACATCCATCTGGACTAATCCAGACCCTCTCAGACACACACCTGGACTAATATAGACCACCTCCGACACACACCTGGACTATTCCAGATCCTGGACAGTTCATGGTGTCAGTGTTTGCTTCCATAAATCACTCCCTGCTGCTAAACACTGCTTTATGTTTATATACTGTCCGGTATAGTATCTACAGTCTTGTGTGTTTAGGTTCTGTATATTTATTGTATTTATATTGTATATTATATATTATATATACGCTCTGAACTGTTTTACAGTGTCGGCTATCTTCGCTATATGTAGTTGTGTACATTGTGCTGCTGCTGTGTGCTGCACCATGAGAGCTGAAGTTGTGAGGAATGACTGGATATAATTGATACGCCGGCAGCCAATGAGAAGATCACTGCTAAGTAGATCAGTGCTGACACTGAAACCTTTATTTGCTTTCACTTCCGAGACGGTGTCAAAACCAGAATCTCTTCCTTGGCCCAGCTCGTTGGCCACGAGGAATGTGATTCATTAGCATGAACCGGTCCTTGAAAGAAAACCTCAGAAAAGCAGCTGACTTGAAAGGCACTTCTATAAGAAGAGGCTGGAACGAGCTGAAGCGACTGATTTGTATAGTAAGTGTGTATGAAGTGAACGATTCCTCTGTACAGTGAAACCACAGCCTGTGCCTACATGACCGACAATGAGTTGAAATCTGAAAATGTGTGGTCGTGTCACTCAGTACTGTGTTTGTAAGTAGTTGAGGTATTTACCTTGAAGGGGCCACTCCTACTAGATTGGGGCCCAAACCTCTAAACAAAGAACGAGGCCCCTCCTTCTCCAGGATTAACCTGAAAGAGAGACGGAGAGAGTCAAATACAACAGAACATCTGTAGAAGGACACAAAGGAGACAGATGAGGAGTAAGTTCTGGGTTAAACTGCAGTGCTAATCGAGAACCTCCAGTGGAATCTCCTTAAGGCTGGTTCATACCTAATGAAGGTGCGAATGTGACATGGGGCACACGGCCAATAATAATATTAATAATAATCTTTATTAATAGCACTCTTTTCATACCAGTGGCAGCTTGAAGTGCTTTACAGTCAGTTTTCATCAGTAATTACATAAATTTACTAGCAAAGACAGTTCAAAGTTCAATTTTATAGCTACTACAATGTCAATGTTCTAATTAAACACAGTTTAAAAGAGAGAAAGTTTTAATTGTTTATTAAAAGTGACTGGGCTCAACTGCGTAAAGGGAAATTGGAACTGAGCTCCTAGGGCTGGGCGATAAAACGATAATGATAATTATCGTGAAATAGCGTTTCCTCGATAGAACTATAAGACGTATTTGATAGAAAGCCGATAGAATTAAGTTCCGTCCATGTTTTGAGAGACAACACAAACAGCCAATGAGAATGAGAATAGCACCACCTCCAACCAATCAAATGGCTGAACTAGAGTTCCAGCCATTTCATGTTTGGTTGAAGCTCAGAGCGTAGAGTGTAGGTGTAGCGGAAGCTTAACCGACACGCTAGTAATCTGGTTACTGCAGGCGTCACAGTCGAGCAGAGAGAATAAAATAAGATAAAATAACAGAAAACGTTAAACTACTACTGAAAGAAACATGATACACGTGTTAATAATCTATAAATAATCTATAAGATAAGATAAACAGGTAAACAGGTGCTGTCCTGCTGCTGTGTTGATGAAGCTCTACGGGATGTTTGATCTTCAAGGTCTCGTGTGTAGCAGTTGTACTGTTGTGATCATCTCCACTGTGCAGAGCTGACAGAGCACCACACTGTTGTGTTTCTGTGTGAAACACTCCCACAACGTTAGATGAACGTGAGTGATTGTTTGTAGCTGCAGCTCGCGCTCCGGATAAATCCATGCTTTCAGTGGGCGCGGCCACCTTAGCGACACACCGACGCACGTTATGCTAATTGATGTAATTTGGTAATCAATAAATATAAATATATGTACTGTAGAAGTTTGAGTGAGACGCTGAGACAAAGTTGACATTATAACTAAAAATCCCGAGTAGGAAACTTTATTTTCTATTGAAAACAGAACCACTAAACCAACAACTCCTTATTAGAGCAGACAGAGAGTCGACTCACCGCTACGAGTGAACATAAACAGAGTTCTTTATTCAGAACCAACTTAAAGAACCAGTAACAGCCTGATTAACACAGTGTCTGAGTGTGAATACTGTTCAAACTAACACTGCCCCCATGTATGTATGTATGTATGTATGTATGTATGTGTGTATGTGTGTGTGTGTGTGTGTGTGTGTGTGTGTGTGATAAAAAACAATTTATCTAAATTTTTACATTATGATATCTTCACTTCTCAAAGTAAAAAGGAAATAGTGATTTGATTTATATCGTGATATATATCGATATCGACTGATATGGAAAAAAAAATTGTGATAAGATTTTTTCCCCATATCGCCCAGCCTGAGTCTTTTCCTCAGCCTGAACTTAAAGACCCAGCAACAGCCTGCTTAACACAGTGTCTGTGTATGAATACTGTTCATACTAATACTGCCCTATATATATATATATATATATATGTGTGTGTGTGTGTGTGTGTGTGTGTGTTATATAGTTCTATAGTTCATTTGTCTATTAGTCTGAAAATAAATCAGAGGATAAAAAACAATATAAGAAAAAGATGTAAATTTTAATATCTTCACTTCTCGCTTAAGTAAAAATGAAAGTGATTTGATTTATATTGTGAAAAATATATCGATGCTGATATGAAAAGAATTATCGTCATAAGATTTTTTCCCTATATTGCTATTATTGGAAAACTGAAACGGTGGACGTGAAGTTATCCTTAGTCGTGTCCTTTTAGTTCAGGGGATCAGGAAGAGGTTGCCTTCTTGTGGAATTTTAAAAGTGACTGATACTTCACTGTACATTACAATCTAACACTCTACCGTTCCGAGTACAAACACTGCCCCTAGGGGTGGTAACTTCAAAGGAAAATGTGCAGTTTAATTAATTATATGATTAAAAACAGTGGAGTTATTAAATAGTACAAATACTTTCTCGAAAAAAGAGAGTATAACAACTTTAAAACTTTTTTAGGTCACCAAGTTGAACACTATGGACCACGTGGTACATTCAAAGGTTGATTTTCGCAGTATGTAGTATGAGGGACGAAAATTCCGAGCAGGGAAAATGGGAGACCTTTGGCGTTAGTCCTTAAACCGAGCAGTTATTAATCAGATAATCAGATTTCTGCAGTTATCTGATTATTGAGGAGCTCAAGTAAACTGCAAACTCTGATTTTTAAGGTTGGACAAAAGCCTAGAAATCTGATAAAGAGAGCCAGATTAAAATTCAGTAACTCCCTCAGCGCTTGTAGACACTTACTCTGACTTCTTTCCCCATTTCTCAGTGTTTAAACACTGTGTCCACTCACTGTCCACTCTATCAGACACTCCTACTACTTGCTGGTCCACCTTGTAGAAGTAAAGTCAGAGACAGTAGCTCATCTGCTGCTGCACAGTTTGTGTTCCTCTAGTTCTTCATCAGTGGACACAGGACGCCACCCACAGGACACTGCTGTCTGGATAGTTTTGGTTGGTGGACGATTCTCAGTCCAGCAGTGACACTGAGGTGTTCAAACACTCCAGCAGCAGCAGCACTGCTGTGTCTGATCCACTCACACCAGCACAACACACACTACTAACACACTGCCACCACGTCAGTGTCACTGCAGTGCTGAGAATGATCCACCTCCCTAATAGTATCTGCTCTGTGGTGGTCCTGTGGGGGTCCTGATCATTAAAGAACAGAGTAATAAAGTATACAGAGAATCAGATGAACTACAGTCTGTAAGTGGAGCTCCTGTATGGTCAGTGGAGCTTAATAATAATAAATTATATATATATATATATATATATAAAAAAAGAACAGGTGTAATTACAGTATACTGGCCACGCCTACTTCACTGAATTCAAAGGTGTTGACATGAATATGGACAACAAATAAATAAAAACAATACAAACACAGACTCACTGTGCCAAGCTGTGCTGCTATGTTGTTATTACTGAGGATTCTCATTAAAACATTCCAAAATTATATGTGGCCCCCAGGGGCCAGCATACAAAGCTCATATGGAACAGGCCTATAGCTCCGCAGCTCGTATTTAAAGGGTGCGGCGGCTTTAGTGAGATTAAGGCGTCAGTCGCCCCCACCGCGCTGTGTTCTTACGCACACTCAGTGTAGCTCACCGCCCACCGGGGTGAGCTCAGCACAGCACGTTCACAGCGTGCTCAGGGTACGGCCAGCAGAGCTGATTCTAATCCAGACCAATGAAAGAGCTCTCACAGAATCCAAACAAACCATCACGCCTGTCATTTACACAGCACTCAGTTTAAACACCTCCAGCTACTTCCAGGAAAACGACAGGCTGTAGGTACACAAACACGTCCATGTGTCTTCATGTGTCAGAAACTATATACACACCGATCAGCCATAACATTAAACCACCTCCTCATATGTATCTCCACTCACTGACCACTGTATCAGCTCCACTGACCATACAGGAGCTCCACCTACAGACTGTAGTTCATCTGATTCTCTGTATACTTTATTACTCTGTTCTTTAATGATCAGGACCCCCACAGGACCACCACAGTGACAGAACTAATGAAAATTAACATAAAACTAATACTAGAACTAATAAAAACTAAACTAAAACAAAGCAGTAATAAAAAACTAATAAAAACTAGCAAACCCAGTCTAAAAACGAATTAAAACTAACTGAATTAGACTATAATAAAGATAATAAAACTATAGTTAAAAAAACAAAACTATTATAACCTTCATACCAACTGCCACAAAACCGCCCTGCCAATAATAACAGCTGACGCCCTTTTGTGGCGTCTCGTTTTATTGCACTGATATGTAAAATGAGGACGTGTCCAACCTTTAGAAGAGTGAGTTCCGCCTCCACCCATCAAATAAACGTGAGTCACGTTCCAGACTGAGAACTGAAGCGTCAGCAACTGATTCGTTTTACTGACTAACCTGGACATGCACCATCATAAAATACTCTGGGAGCAGCTTCTAAACAATCATTGGGGACAAAGACGTAAGGACTGCTGGTGAGAAGCTGACAGTGTTCAGAGCGTGACCATTAGATACTAAGAAAATACTGAAAATACCAAATATCGTAATATTATATTTTGTGATACTGTATCGATCCAGTTAATAGATCACATGCAACAATTCACAGCAGACATTGGCTTGGTTTGTTTTATGGTTGAGTTTAACCACTAGATGGCAGTGTTGCAATCTATTTTCAGTCGTTACACTCTTCCAATTAAGTGAAAAACCAGCAACCTAAGGGGGCAGCGCTAATGTTAGCATCATCAAATCTCTGTATATTGTAGGTCTGGGCAACAGGGTGGCGCAAACAGACACTGACGATAGGGCTGGGGCTGGCGTGTCGATGTAATCGATTACGAAATTACAGAGATTAGCATAACGTGTGTCTATGCATGGCAAAGATGGCCACGCCTACTAAGCCTTTACTATGTTTCTTCCAGTAGCAGTCACTAGACTACGCATTGCTAACCGTTTCTTAATCGTCCAGTGTAGAACCTAAGACTGTTCTCGATACTGCAGGAGCTTTAAAACACAAGTAGCGGCTTCTCAAACGACTCTGTCAAAATATATAGTCCACAAACTGTCCGAGTTCTTGTGCATGAGGCGTATAGGCTACGTGTCATTTGTGCCTCTATAAGTTGAGTCAGAGCATGGACTCTTAGTCTTTAACCATTTATAGATGGTATATATATATATATATATATATATATATATATATATATATATATATATATATATATATATATATTCCTTTGGTTACAAATCCATAACAAAGTAAAAAAAATCCTAACACACTCAGAGTAATCAAAAAAAATTGGTCATTAATCGACTAATAGGAAAAAAATAATCGATCGATTAATTGATTATGAAATTAATCGTTAGGTGCAGCAGATGAGCTACTGTCTCTGACTTTACATCTACAAGGTGGACCAGCAAGTAGTAGGAGTGTCTAATAGAGTGGACAGTGAGTGGACACAGTGTTTAAACACCACACAACACACACTAACCAAACATCTCCCTAATAGTATCTGCTCTGTGGTGGTCCTGTGGGGGTCCTGATCATTAAAGAACAGAGTAATAAAGTATACAGAGAATCAGATGAACTACAGTCTGTAAGTGGAGCTCCTGTATGGTCAGTGGAGCAGATACAGTGGACAGTGAGTGGAGATATAAGGGGTTAGCTTCAGTGTTATGGCTCATCGGTGTATAGACATAATATTTACTATCCAAGTCACCAGTGAACCTATACTGGTGGTTGTATATGGGATGGTGATGATGGGAAAACAGTGGAATATCTGGAAAAAAACGTAAAGATCTCAAACCTGATGTCACAGCTCTCATAAAACAACATCTAGAGCATCAGGAATAACCATTTGGCGCAATAATCTACTGCATTGGTGGGAAATACGACTATATTTTAAATTTAAGGCTATGAATTAAGTCACAGTGCGCTTTCCTGAGCACAGCAAGGACACCAGCACTGTAAGGAAGCACTTCAGTGTTCATAAGGCTCCATTACACCTACATAAGCTTGCCTTGACATCTGACATAAGCCAACATAAATGTTTATAAATGCTTCTTCCAATGATGAACTTTGATGCTTTCAAAGGCTACTTTAACAAAAAGTTACCTAAAGTAGCCTTTGATGTCCCTCACTGACCCCTCATTCATTAAATCACTCTTTTCCTCCTTTCTCTTCATTTTCAAAGTGGTACATTGAGCTAAGACCTCGCAAGCCAAACAGTTTGGCTCTCATCAGATCCTGAACTGAAAAAGAAAGGCGAACGGATGGTCCCGGCGCGAGTGCCATGATTGGCTGGGCAGGGGGGAGTGTAGTAGTGAGAGTCAGGAAAGAACAGAGTCTTTCATAGAACAGGGAAAGTGTGAGAGAGAGAGAGAGAGAGAGAGAGAGAGAGAGAGAGAGAGAGAGAGAGAGAGAGAGAGAGAGAAAGAGAGAGAGGGACAGAGAGTGAGAGAAGAGAAGGAGGATTAAATATGGAATGTAAATAGTGAAAGTCTATCTGAATAAAAATAAACACGAGCGCGGAGCCGTCGCCAAAACACGCGACCCAAATGTCTTGTGTGACCTCCAGCGGAGTCGTATTCCGCTCTGAGGTCTCAGCCACCCCCCTTCTGAGGCAGAAAGGGGTAATAGAGGAAGGTGGCAGCACCGACAGCCTCACAGCCGCTTGCTTAAATAACCAGGAGAGTTCTACATTAGAACCTGAGAGACTCAACCTGCTGCCTACCTTAAACCAACCAAAGCAATCAGTCCAATGACAGTAAGCCTGTCTGGCGGCTTCTTTAGCTTTGCTATGAAACTAATGTAGTGACCAGCAATGAAAGCTTATAGACCACCAACAGAGAGGCTGACATCACATTCCCGCCAAAATTCCTCCCCCCCCCCGAGTTAGACTGAGTGGCAAAAACTGTTGATAGCCGTACGCTAGAGGTGCAGGACTTGGACTGAGAGCCAAATGTCATATTCTTTTATTTGGCCTCCAATAAAAACACTGGCCTCCAATATTTCTTTTAGAGTTATGATGAGTCACTTTGAGTGGGTTTGGTGTGAAATGGTTCAGATGTTGTTTACAGTGGGGGGGGGTGAGAAGCAGGGGTCACCAGGTCTACAACACACATATACACCTGATCAGCCATAACATTCTATCAGCTCCACTGACCATACAGGAGCTCCACCTACAGACTGTAGTTCATCTGATTCTCTGTATACTTTATTACTGTGTTCTTTAATGATCAGGACCTCCACAGGACCACCACAGAGCAGATACTATTAGGGAGGTGGGTCATTCTCAGCACTTCTCAGCACTGCAGTGACCACCATGTGGTGGTGGTGTGTTAGTGTGTGTGGTGGTTGTGTGTTAGTGTGTGTTGTACTGGTGTGAGTGGATCAAGTCCACCAACGAAAACTATCCAGACAGCAGTGTCCTGTGTCCACTGATGAAGAACTAGAGGAACACAAACTGTGCAGCAGCAGATGAGCTACTGTCTCTGACTTTACATCTACAAGGTGGACCAGTAAGTAGTAGGAGTGTCTACTCAATATGACTGTCTGGTAACTTGTTTAGCTTTGCTATGAAAAGTAATAAAAGCTTATAGACCACCAATAGACATGCTGACGTCACTTTCCCGCCAAAATTCGTCCCCCAAGTTAGACTGACTAGCAAAACCGCCCACAACAAGGATCCTATGTTTCTCTGTTGTGAGTATAACTTAACTGGCTTGCTCTCAAGTAAACTTTGTGGACCCCCTTATAAGGAGAGCTGGGTTAGTTTTGGATGGCTACACAAGGTTCTTCAACATGGATGTTGAAATAAATGCTGACAGGAAGAGTTAAACAGCATATAAAGTGAAATAAAAGAAACAGTATGAAGTATACTGAGTATATTGAGATGACGCTGACTTGTTTAGAGGGCAGCGCTGACTAATGTTGGTATATTAGATGTGTAGTTATAGTAGTGTAGTGGCTGTACAGCCAGTGTTAGCTATGACTCTATTAAGATAGCCAGCAAGTAGGATAGCCAATCATCTAATTCAGGCTCTTGTATAGCTGAATGCAATGGACTACTACACTGATAGTCCAAATTATCTTAATGGCAATTAATGTGAAGGCGAATAAGAAAATTAGCTATTTGGAACACAACCTGGAACCGAGTGTATTATTGTTTGTGCCTTTGTTTCTGAATCGTTAGACCCCTAAAACATACCAAGGCACAAAGTTTACAGTGAAAATCTGTGTGTTTGATCACCAATTATTCAGTACATCTCTCTGTGTGAGCAGATCCTCCTTCACTGGCAGCTCGAGCTGCTCGCATGGTATCGGCCAGTATCAGATCAGGGTCTCGAGCTGATATCAGTGTGGGTGCATCTCTAATCGTAAGTATAGAAGCTGTAGAGAAATACATACTTGAGGCAGTGCAGGGGTCCAGGGGCGGCCACTCGGGCCACGCCGGCTCCGTTGACCGTACTGAGCTGAACGCTGGAGATGTACAGCGTTATTGTGGACGCCTGCAGCCTCGTCTTCACCACCTCCAATGGGCATGTCAGGATAGCACCAACTGTACCCCCACATCTATGGAGAGAGAGAGAGAGAGAGAGAGAGAGAGAGAGAGAGAGAGAGAGAGAGAGAGAGAGAGAGAGAGAGAGAGAGAGATTAGAAAGGAGAGAGAGAGAAAAAAGAGAGAAGAGACAGAAAAAGGGAAAGGAGAGAGAGAGAAGAGTGAAAAGAGAGAGAGAAAAGAGAAAAGAGAAGAGACAGAAAGAAGGGGAGGCAGAGAGAGGAGAGAAGAGAGATAAATAAAAGGGGAAGGAGAGAGAGAACGAAGAGCGAGACAGAGAGAAAAGAGAGAGAAGAAAAAGAAAAAAGAGAGAAAAGAGAGAAGAAACAGAGAAAGGGAGGCCGAGAGAAAGAAGGAGAGAGAAGAGAGATAAAGAGAGAGATAAATAAAAGGGGAAGGAGGGAGAAAGAGAGAGAGAAGAGAAAGAAGAAAGAGAGACAGAGGAGAGAGAGGGAAGAATGAAGAGTGAGACAGAGAGAAGAGAAAGAAGAGCGAAGAGAGAGGGAGAAAAGAGAGAAGAGAAAGAAAAAAGAGAAAAGACAGAAGAGACGGAGAGAAAAAGAAGAGTGAAGAGAGAGAATAAAAGAGAGAAAGGAAAGAAGAGAGAGACAGAAGGGAAAGAGAGAAACTGTGGTTATAATATATTCTGGCTGCTGCAAGGCCTCCTAAACACACCTATTCAGGAAGACGATGAAAGAATGTAAAAGGAAGTGACAGAATGAGAGCGAGAGAGAGAGAAAGTGACTTGTCATCCTGACTAAGACCCCCAGCCTCGCATTCGAATACTCAAAACCCTACAATACATCTCCAGCTTATCTTAGTTTATTACCCTCCTTCTACTAATATACACACACATATTTAAACACAACCAGATGTTTAATTCTGCTCCAGGAATAATTCCATACCTCTTATTCTATAGTTCTGATCTCCTCACACTTATTCACTAATATTATTACTATTAATATAGTACTAATAAGATAAACTTGTGGGGGTGTGTCCAAACTAATAGCGTATATTGGTACCAACTTCACACGTACTACCATGTCAGGGAACCTGAGATCTGCTGAGAACGGACCACCGCTGAACCAATATCTGCTTATTAGTATGATACACAGGGTTCTTTAGTGAAGGTAATGGTTATAGAACCCCAACAGGCTGAATAAATTATAATAAAATAGTTCTCCTATAATTTAATTTTATAACTGTGTTCATTTTTATGAATTTATAGCTGTTGGCCTGACGCCAACGCCTAAACAAGAGCTGACAGATCTGAGACAATAGGCTTTCAGTTAGCACATGTCAATGTTTAGCTTGCTCTACTCGGGAACAACTCGTGCCTTGGCATGTAGATCTGGGTCAAAAAAACAAAAAGAAATCTTTCGCTGCTGCTTTGTCAACAAATCTCGTGACCGACACAAAAGTTTCCAACTGGCCTCAAGCACAAACAGGTTTGGACCAATCAGAGGCGGCGCTTCAGTTTTTTTTGGTGTCAATCATAAATATTGCATTTCAGCTGAGGAAATGATTCACACAGCATAGACCTCAATACTCTAGAGCAGTTATTGAACCCTGACATAGTTGCTGTGCCTTGTTCCCATTATAAGTGCTTTGCTTTCTACATACACTAAACTGCCCAAAGTACTCGCTCGAGTGACGTCCCATTCTTAATCCATAGGGTTTAATATGTCGGTCCAACCTTTGCAGCTATAACACCTTCAACTCTTCTGGGAAGACTCTCCATACAGTTTTTGAGAGTGTTTATGGGACACTGATCAGACACTGATGTTGGACGAGAAGCTCTGGCTCACAGTCTCCGCTCTAATTCATCCCAAAGGTGTTCTATCAGGTTGAGGTCAGGACTCTGTGCAGGCCAGTCAAGTTCTTCCACACCAAACTCGCTCCTCCATGTCTTTATGGAGCTGCTCTGTGCACTGGTGGGCTGTCATGTTGGTACAGGAAGGGGCCGTCCACAAACTGTCCCCACAAAGTTGGGAGCATGAGGTTGTCGAGAGTCTGTTGGTCTGCTGAGGCATTAAGAGTTCCTTTCACTGGAACGAAGGGTCCGAGCCCACCTCCTAAAAAAACAACCCCACACCATTATCCCTCCTCCACCAAACTTGACACTCGGCACAATGCAGTCAGACAAGTACAGTTCTCCTGGCAACCGCCAAACCCAGACTCGTCCATCAGATCACCAGACGGAGAAGCATGATTGGGCACTCCAGAGAACACGTCTCCACTGCTCTAGAGTCCAGTGGTGGCGTGCTTTACACCACTGCATCTCACACTCTGCTTTGTTTTGGTGATGTAAGGCTTGAATGCAGCTGCTCGGCCATGGAGACCCATTCCATGAAGCTCTCTACGCTCTGTTCTTGAGCTGATCTGAAGACCACAATCACTTCCACTTTGTTTTAACACCACTGACAGTCCACTGTGGAATATTTAGTGGTGAGGAAACTTCACCACTGGACTTGTTGCACAGGTGGCGTCCTATCACGGTACCACGCTGGAGTTCACTGAGCTCCTGAGAGACCCACTCTTTACTAATGTGTGTAGAAGCAGTCTGCATGACTAGGTGCTGGTTTTATACACCTGAATACAGTGATATGGATGGGTGAGAGAATACTTCTGGCAATATAGTGTATTTACATATTTTGTTCAGTTCAAACTTCCAGCTTATTTCCAGTCTGAGCGTCCAAACCTGTGTTAATGGTGGGAGCGGTTGACTGGGACACGAGTAATCCCTCTGTCAGGTTTCGTAAAGCTGAAACACTTTGTGACTGTTTGGCATAAATAACAAATCCATGCTCTACCCCCAAAAAGCATTGCTACATATCAACTGCTGGCAGAATGCAGACGTCTGCATGCATGCATGACTGACTCTATGAAACTATTTAACGATTATAAGTACACACTAGGGCTGTGTATTGGCAAGAACCTGGCGATACAATACGTATTGTGATACAGCGGTCACGATTCAATATATTGTGATATACTGCTAACAAAAGATATATTGCAATTTTTAAAATCCTACTATTAAAACACACCACTATATGAACAGGTTTGCCAATTGCGCCCTTGTGCTGCTTGTTAATGTTGGAGTGGAGCTGAAAATAGATTACAACACTGCCATCTAGTGACCAGAGGTTTAAACACAACACACAATGATTCACTGTCTGCCTGTCTGTGTATCGATACTGTGTTTCTGAGAATTGATACAGTATCACGAAACAGAATATCCCGATATTTCAATATTTTCTTACACCCCAGTACACACTTTTCATTACACAGTAACATTGGTTCTTTCAGTTGTGACCAAATCAATGAGTCACAAACATTAGAAAAACATTCAGATTGGGCTAGTATTTATTATCTATATTGATTTATTTATATAAAATCAATGAAATGCTACCAAAGCCAACGAACCACAATAACAGCTCAACGCAAAATCACAACATGCTGTAAGTTGTCCAACATAATTATTGCCAATAAAAAAAATTACAACCTGCAAGGAAGTTAATTACCGTTATGCGCTGATGTGCTTACTGGAGCAGACGTTAGCTTACCGGCTGTCCTGGCTTATGTGTCAGCTCAGACAACAACACTGTTCTAAATCTGGACGCTGAACCAGCACATGAAGCCCCCATACCAGCCATGCATTCATGCACTCAGCTTCACTAGAAGCTCATCTGTTCCTCACTGCACAATCATGAGCCAAAAATAAGCACGGTTTCTTTTTTGGGTTCCAGGCGCGCTTTGCATGAACTGACTTGACCGGCCTGGAGAACCAGCTCACTGTGTAGAGTTTGTGATTTGCCTTGATTTCTAAACGGAAGGAAGAAGCACTAGGATGATGCAATAGAACTGAAAAGCGTGTGCAGCCTAGTGGTGAGTGTTCAAGACATGTTCTGAACTGTACCTGGTATATACTATGGGTGGGAAAACACCATTCACCCATCCAAAGCACTGGAATTCAGGAGTTCCAATCACTTTCATGGCCACAGATGTATAAAACCAAGCAGCTAGTCATGCAGACTGCTTCTACACACATTAGTAAAAGAGTGGGTCTCTCTCAGGAGCTCAGTGAACTCCAGCGTGGTACCGTGATAGGACGCCACCTGTGAAACAAGTCCAGTGGTGAAGTTTCCTCACTACTAAATATTCCACAGTGGACTGTCAGTGGTGTTAGAACAAAGTGGAAGTGATTGAGAACGACAGCAACTCAGACACCAAGTGGTAGAACACATACAATGACAGAGTGGGTCAGCGGATGCTGAGGAGCATAGTGCACAGAGGTCACCAACTTTCTACAGAGTCAATCACTACAGACCTCCAAACTTCATGTGGTCTTCAGATCAGCTCGAAAACAGAGCGTAGAGAGCTTCATGGAATGGGTCTCCATGGCCGAGCAGCTGCATCCAAGCCTTACATCACCAAGAACAATGCAGAGCGTCAGATGCAGTGGAGTAAAGCACGCCTTCACTGGACTCTAGCGTGACCAATAACGCTTTTCCGTCTGACAATCCAATAGACGAGTCTGGGTTTTCGCGTTTGGGTGAGTTTGGTGTGGAAGAACTTGACTGGCTTGCACAAAGTCCTGACCTCAACCTGATAGAACACCTTTGGGATGAAGTAGAGTGGAGACTGTGAGCCAGACCTTCTCATCCAACATCAGTATCTGACCTCACCAATGAACGGTCAAACATTCCCATAAACACTCTCCTAAACCGTGTGGAGAGCCTTCCCAGAGAAGTTGAAGCTGTTATAGCTGCAAAGGTTGGGCCGACATCATATTAAACCCTATGGATGGGACGTCACTCAAGTTCATATTCATGTAAAGACAGACGAGCGAATACTTTTAGCAGCATAGTGTATGTTGCCATATATATACCATTATCAACAAGGGCTTTATCAGTGTAGTGTTTATTTAAGGTGGAGAAAAGCAGAACGAGCTCTGCACTCTTATTTTTGTCATTTAATACCGGCTTTATCTGGAATTCAACAAACAAGACGTTTGACGTCCATGCTACCCTGCGCCATTTACCATCGTCAACTTTACACACAGCGCCACCGTCCAAAGAAAAACATGTTTCTGAATTTTTAATCTTTTAAATGCAGCTGTTGTTTACACCGTGAGGAAATTCTGTGATGCATTGGCCCAAAAGTTCTGGTTCCATTGACTTGCATTAAAAGTAAAGTAGGTTGTTGTCCTCTCCTGTAAAGTTCAGACAATTGTTTTTCGTTGGACAGCAACGATATGAACTCAAGACGACGTGTGTGGTGGTTTTGGACAGTAAGTGAAATGTCTGTTTGGGTTGTAGACATGGAGACGCCTGGTTACTATCACCACCACTGTAAAGAAATCTGAGTCTCTCACACACCAGACCCACTCTGAATGGCTCTGTTTACATCTCAAGCACTGAACCAACCCTAACCCTAAGCCCTGTTCTCGAGCCTAGTAGTCCAGTTTTAGGGTCTAGCAGCCTTGTTCTCAAGTCTAGCAGTCTAGTTCTAGTGGCTAGCAGCTTTGTTTTTGAGTCTAGCAGTCCACTTCTAGTGTCTAGCAGCCTTGTTCAAGTCTAGCAGTCCAGTTCTCGAGTCTAGCAGCCTTGTTCTCGAGTCTAGCAGCCTTGTTCTCGAGTCTAGCAGCCTTGTCCTCGAGTCTAGCAGCCTTGTCCTTGAGTCTAGCAGTCCAGTTCTAGTGTCCAGCAGCCTTGTTCTTGAGTCAAGGAGCCCTGCTGTCTAACAGCCTTGTTCTCATGCTTACCAGCCCAGTTCCAGAGTCTAGCAGTCCTGTTCTAGAGTCTAGCAGTCCTGTTTCAGAATACAGCAGCCCTGGAGTAGAGCAGCCCAGTTCTGGAGACTAGCAGCCCGGTTCTACAGAATTGCAGCCCTATTCCAAAGACTAGCAGCCCTGTACAAGAGCCAAACAGCCCAGGTCTACAGTCTAGCAGCCCCATACAAGAGCCTAAGAATCCTGGTCCCGAGTCTCGACTCTAGCAGCCCTGTTCTAGACTCTAGCAGCCCTGTTCTAGACTCTAGCAGCCCTGTTCCAGAGACTAGACTCTAGCAGCCCAGTTCTAGAGTGTAGCAGCAATGTTCTAGACTGCAAACTGTAGAAATAACGTAGTTTCCACTGTGACAGCCTGCTGCTAAAGCAGTGACTCATCTGACGTCCTTCACTAAAAGGGGCTTGACAACGTGTTTGCAGTCACGTTGACCTTCTCGACTTCTCCTCGTCATCCACCCATTCTCCATTTCACTTCACTGCCTGTATTATAAACTTTATCTTCACTAGTATGTGCATAAACAGAGCCAGCACGTGCTGCATGGAAATGAAAGAACTTATCTCGACTACTACCTCACACACAGGCAAATTAGCTTAGCTTAGCTTAGCTTACCAGACTACATCTCCACAACCCTGACGGTTACTGAGAGAAAACCTTAACTTAGCTTCTTATTCGAATTCCCCCCGTTCCCCCTTAAATGGTGCAGCAGTTCTGACCTATTATAATGTAACCGCGGCACTATTTAAGGTGGTAATTCGAATAAGAAGCTAACTTCTCACAGCAAGAAGTTCAGCTTTACCAGCAAAACAGCGAGTCTGAATGTTACGGTAACCAAAACCAGCCCGTCCCCGGTTAAAGTCACTCACCCTCCAGCAAACAGATGAACCAGTGTTTCTTTTCGGCTCATCCTCACACATATTCCCCGGAACTCCGCAGGACAGGCAGCGAGGCGGGAGCAGAGTCGAAGCCGCAGAGGGTGAACCCAAACTCGGCTAACTTCACTTCGACCACCGCTGCTTCTGGAGCTTCAGAAAGAAGAGGATATATGTGCTCTTTTCTCGGCTGTGAGCTCCGAGCTGTCTGCGCGGGGGAGTGAATAAGCTCTCACTCCGCGGTTACATGTCATTTAAGCGAAAAAATACAGAAAAAATAAAAAAAAAACACACACGTTTCCAACTTCACCCCCGCCTCCAGCTCACACACACGCGCGCTCGGCTCACTCTGGAGTGCCTCGCGCACGAACCGTTTGTTTCTGAACGAATCTTTGAAGTGACTCGAAGTGGTGAATCGACTCAGAGGCACGAACGAATCCAGAAAACGAGCAAAATAATAATATTCAAAATATTAATACTCTTCGTGGCGCCTTATATACATTTCACGTGTATACGTTAAACCACTAATCACAGATAGATTTGTTCAACACACTATAGAGTTTATTTAGATTAAAACTTATGTACTATTTTATTCATTATTATTATTTTTTTTAATAGATGAAGCAGAGTAACTTTTATTGCAAACTAGTTCTAGAGTCTAGCAGGCGAGTTCTAGAGGCTAGAATTTAGCAGTAGAGTTCTAGAGTCTAGCAGCCTTATTATAGTGTCTAGCAGCCCAGTTCTGGAGTCTAGTAGTCCAGTTCTAAAGTCTCGAATCTAGCAGCCCAGTTCTATCGTCTAGCAGCCCTGTTCTAGAGTCCAACAGTCAAATTTCAGAGTAGAACAGCCCTGGTCTTGAGTTTAGCTGCTCTAGTAGCCCAGTTTTAGAGAAGATCAGCCCTTTTCTTGTGCCTAGCAGCCCAGTTCTATTGTCTAGCAGCCCAGGTCTTAAGTCAAGCAGCCCTGTTCTAGTGTCTAGCAGCCCTGTTCTAGAGGCTAGAAGCCAAGCTCTAGTGTCTAGCAGCCCAGTTCTAGAGTCTATTAGCCCTGTTCTCGAGTCTATCAGCCCAGTTCCAGAGTCTAGAATCTAGCAGCCCAGTTTTAGAGTCCAGCAGCCCAATTTCAGAGTAGAGCAGCCCTGGTCTTAAGTCTAGCAGCTCAGAGTCTAGTAACCCAGTTTCAAAGAACATCACCCCTTTTCTCTTGTCTAGCAACCCTGTTCTTGAGTCTAGAATCTAGCAGCCCAGTTCGTGAGTCTAGAATCTAGCAGCCCTGTTCTAGAGTCTATCAGCCCTGTTCTAGTGTCTAGCAGTCCAGTTCTAGAGGCTATCAGCCCTGTTTTAGTGTCTAGCAGCCTTATTATAGTGTCTAGCAGCCCAGTTCTGGAGTCTAGTAGTCCAGTTCTAAAGTCTCGAATCTAGCAGCCCATTTCTATCGTCTAGCAGCCCTGTTCTAGAGTCCAACAGTCAAATTTCAGAGTAGAACAGCCCTGGTCTTGAGTTTAGCTGCTCTAGTAGCCCAGTTTCAGAGAAGATCAGCCCTTTTCTTGTGCCTAGCAGCCCAGTTCTATTGTCTAGCAGCCCAGGTCTTAAGTCAAGCAGCCCTGTTCTAGTGTCTAGCAGCCCTGTTCTAGAGGCTAGAAGCCAAGCTCTAGTGTCTATCAGTCCAGTTCCAGAGTCTAGAATCTAGCAGCCCAGTTTTAGAGTCCAGCAGCCCTGGTCTTAAGTCTAGCAGCTCAGAGTCTAGTAACCCAGTTTCAAAGAACATCACCCCTTTTCTCTTGTCTAGCAACCCTGTTCTTGAGTCTAGAATCTAGCAGCCCAGTTCGTGAGTCTAGAATCTAGCAGCCCTGTTCTAGTGTCTATCAGCCCTGTTCTAGTGTCTAGCAGTCCAGTTCTAGAGGCTATCAGCCCTGTTTTAGTGTCTAGCAGCCCTGTTCTAGAGGCTATCAACCCTGCTATAGTGTCTAGCAGCCCAGTTCCAGAGTCTATCAGCCCTGTTCTCAAGTCTATTCGAGCCTATCAGCTCAGTTCTAAAGTCTAGAAGCCCTGTTCTAGTGTCTAGCAGCCCTGTTCTAAAGTCTAGAATCTATCAGCCCAGTTCTAAAGTCTAGCAGCCCTGTTCTAGGATCTAGCAGCCCTGTTCTCAAGTCTAGCAGCCTAGTTTTAGTGTGTAACAGCCCAGTTCTAGAGTCTAGACTCTAGTAGCCCAGTTCTAAAGTATAGACTCTAGCAGCCCAGTTCTAGACTCTAGACTCTAGCAGCCCAGTTCCAGAGTCTAGACTCTAGCAGCCCAGTTCTAGGGTGTAGCAGTTCTGTTCTAGACTACAAACTGTAGGAATAACGTAGTTTCCACTGTGACAACCTGCTATTAAAGCAGTGACTCATCTGATGCCCTTTCCTAAGAGGCACTAGACAACGTGTTTGTAGTCACGTTGACCTTCTTGACTTCTCCTTGTCATCCATCCATTCTCCATTTCACTTTGAAACAGGTGAAGTAGGTTACCTTTCATTGCGAACTAGTTCTGTATTAACGAATAAAAAGAATCAGTCATGTGACCTTTCGGATCATTCCAGGGATTCGGTTCGTTACACTGACTCGAACTTTGCCTTACTACTGTAGTGGTGGCGTTTGCGCCTTCAGCTACATGGACTGACCAATCAGAAGACCGTAAAACGCAAAACAGAATCTCTGATTGGCTGCCGCATGTCACTCAGTCACTCAGCCCGCCCCCAGCCACTCAGCTTTCACGTGATCATCTGCTGTGAATGGAGTGGCCTTCTGCTTCTGCTGCCACATGGCCTGCACTGATAATAGAGGTCACGCAAACTCAAGACCACCAATCGTGTAAACATTAAACTTTTTTTGATAATCTGGTTGTAGTTGGTCAGTTAATGTTTTGAGGTTTGTTTTTTTCCCCAACATGAACCTATTTTGTTGTTTCACAGCACAAATGTTTAATATGTCCAGTCTGAAGGTCATAGCTTCACTATTACTCTTGCTTATTTTCCAAGTGACCCAGTTCTGGGTCTGATCTGAACTGTCCCAGTGTATTCATAGAACTCGGCATTGGATTAAATTACAATTACTATGTTGGTTTATGTGGTGTGAGGAACGTTGGTGCAAATTTCAGGGTATAAACATAGACAGGGGCTCAACACTGTGGGGTGTAGCGTTCTGCCTCATCCAGAAACCCACCATCCCATTGAACCCATTGGCTACTAACAAAGAGAAATCTGAAATACTGATTTTCGGTACTAAACCTCAGTGAAAAATACTTTAAGACAGACTCGGTTCTTTAGATACTAATATTAAACCTAATCTTAGACTCTGAGCTCAATTGTATTCTGCATGTAAACACAAACACTAAAGTAACTTCAGCCTTTTCTATCTCAGAGTGATGCAGAGAAACTCATTCATGCATTTGTTACAGGTAGAGTTGATAGCTGTAATAGTCAGAGTTGATCACTGTAATAGTCAGAGTTAATCACTGTAATAGTCAGAGTTAATCACTGTAATAGTCAGAGTTGATCACTGTAATGGTCAGAGTTGATCACTGTAATAGTCAGAGTTAATCACTGTAATAGTCAGAGTTAATCACTGTAATAGTCAGAGTTGATCACTGTAATGGTCAGAGTTGATCACTGTAATGGTCAGAGTTGATCGCTGTAATGGTCAGAGTTGATCACTGTAATAGTCAGAGTTGATCACTGTAATAGTCAGAGTTGATCGCTGTAAAAGTCAGAGTTGATGACTGTAATGGTCAGAGTTGATCACTGTAATAGTCAGAGTTGATCGCTGTAATAGTCAGAGTTGATCACTGTAATAGTCAGAGTTGATCACTGTAATGGTCAGAGTTGATCACTGTAATAGTCAGAGTTGAACGCTGTAATGGTCAGAGTTGATCACTGTAATAGTCAGAGTTGATCGCTGTAATAGTCAGAGTTGATCGCTGTAATAGTCAGAGTTGATCACTGTAATAGTCAGAGTTAATCACTGTAATAGTCAGAGTTGATCACTGTAATGGTCAGAGTTGATCACTGTAATGGTCAGAGTTGATCGCTGTAATAGTCAGAGTTGATCACTGTAATAGTCAGAGTTAATCACTGTAATAGTCAGAGTTGATCACTGTAATGGTCAGAGTTGATCACTGTAATGGTCAGAGTTGATCGCTGTAATGGTCAGAGTTGATCACTGTAATAGTCAGAGTTGATCACTGTAATAGTCAGAGTTGATCGCTGTAAAAGTCAGAGTTGATGACTGTAATGGTCAGAGTTGATCACTGTAATAGTCAGAGTTGATCACTGTAATGGTCAGAGTTGATCACTGTAATAGTCAGAGTTGATCACTGTAATAGTCAGAGTTGATCGCTGTAATAGTCAGAGTTGATCACTGTAATAGTCAGAGTTGATTACTGTAATGGTCAGAGTTGATCACTGTAATAGTCAGAGTTGATCACTGTAATAGTCAGAGTTGATCACTGTAATAGTCAGAGTTGATCACTGTAATACTCAGAGTTGATCACTGTAATGGTCAGAGTTGATCACTGTAATAGTCAGAGTTGATTACTGTAATGGTCAGAGTTGATCACTGTAATAGTCAGAGTTGATCACTGTAATAGTCAGAGTTGATCGCTGTAATGGTCAGAGTTGATCAGTGTAATGGTCAGAGTTGATCACTGTATTGGTCAGAGTTGATCGCTGTAATAGTCAGAGTTGATCACTGTAATGGTCAGAGTTGATCACTGTAATGGTCAGAGTTGATCGCTGTAATGGTCAGAGTTGATCACTGTATTGGTCAGAGTTGATCACTGTAATGGTCAGAGTTAATCACTGTAATGGTCAGAGTTGATCGCTGTAATGGTCAGAGTTGATCACTGTAATGGTCAGAGTTGATCACTGTAATGGTCAGAGTTAATCACTGTAATGGTCAGAGTTGATCGCTGTAATAGTCAGAGTTGATCGCTGTAATGGTCAGAGTTGATCACTGTAATGGTCAGAGTTGATCACTGTAATGGTCAGAGTTGATCGCTGTAATAGTCAGAGTTGATCACTGTAATGGTCAGAGTTGATCACTGTAATGGTCAGAGTTGATCACTGTACTAGTCTCTTACTGGAGTTCCTAAGAAAACAGTCCAGCTGGTCCAGAACGCAGCAGCTGGGATCATAACAAACACTAAACAGATCTCAGATCAGTCCTGTTTTAAAAGAGCTGCAGTGACTACCTGTATTTTTTAGAACATTTTTTAGACTTTAAACTTCTGTACTCGTCTATAAAGCTCTAGATAATCTAGAACATCTCTCAGAGTGTAACTCCTGTTTACACCACTGTCAGAAATACAAACAGTGTAGTGGTCAGTACGGTGGTGTAGTGGTTAGTATGGTGGTGTAGTGGTGTAGTGGTTAGTACAGTGGTGTAGTGGTTAGTATGGTGGTGTAGTGGTGTAGTGGTTAGTACAGTGGTATAGTGGTCAGTATGGTGGTGTAGTGGTTAGTATGGTGGTGTAGTGGTTAGTACGGTGGTGTAGTGGTGTAGTGGTTAGTACAGTGGTATAGTGGTCAGTATGGTGGTGTAGTGGTTAGTACGGTGGTGTAGTGGTTAGTACGGTGGTGTAGTGGTTAGTATGGTGGTGTAGTGGTTAGTATGGTGGTGTAGTGGTTAGTACGGTGGTGTAGTGGTTAGTATGGTGGTGTAGTGGTCAGTATGGTGGTGTAGTGGTTAGTACGGTGGTGTAGTGGTTAATACGGTGGTGTAGTGGTTAGTATGGTGGTGTAGTGGTTAGTACGGTGGTGTAGTGGTTAGTATGGTGGTGTAGTGGTTAGTACGGTGGTGTAGTGGTTAGTATGGTAGTGTAGTGGTAAGCACGGTCGTGTAGTGGTTAGTACGGTGGTGTAGTGGTTAGTATGGTGGTGTAGTGGTTAGTACGGTGGTGTAGTGGTTAGTATGGTGGTGTAGTGGTAAGCACGGTCGTGTAGTGGTTAGTACGGTGGTGTAGTGGTTAGTACGGTGGTGTAGTGGTTAGTACGGTGGTGTAGTGGTTAGTATGGTGGTGTAGTGGTTAGTATGGTGGTGTAGTGGTCAGTATGGTGGTGTAGTGGTTAGTATGGTGGTGTAGTGGTTAGTACGGTGGTGTAGTGGTTAGTATGGTGGTGTAGTGGTTAGTATGGTGGTGTAGTGGTTAGTATGGTGGTGTAGTGGTTAGTACGGTGATGTAGTGGTTAGTACGGTGGTGTAGTGGTCAGTATGGTGGTGTAGTGGTTAGTATGGTGGTGTAGTGGTTAGTATGGTGGTGTAGTGGTTAGTACGGTGATATAGTGGTTAGTACGGTGGTGTAGTGGTTAGTATGGTGGTGTAGTGGTTAGTTCGGTGGTGTCCAGCCCCCCACGTGACCCCCAATAGCACGATGAATCAGAACATATGTGGATATATATATATATGTAAATGCTCCAAAACAGCTTGGAAAATATTCTGGTTCCATTGACTTAAACTGAAACTAAAGAAGTTTTGGAGATACTTTTTTTTGATAGTGAGAATGTTAAAAATGTGCCAAAATCCTAACTTTTTTTAATCTTACAGCAATAGTTCATAGTTTAGTGCATATATTTTTGGAATACTGACCTGACCTACTTTTGCAGGCCTAGTGTAAGTGTACCCATATATCCGAGCTGCTGAAGAATCTCTATCTTGCGCTGGACAGAGCGAGTACGATTCAAGCTCGATTTGCTATTTATATTACACATAATAGGATATTCAGCTTTAACAAACGTGAGCTCAGACTGCAAGACTTGACCAGCTACACCGTCCAGGAGCCTCAAAGCCAATAAAACCTCTGAACTAAAGATAAAAGACAAGTACAGACACAGCTCAGTCTGAGATAGGTGAACAAACAGCCTCCCTCAGGTCTATTATTGGCTCGTACACGTGTACAAATCCAGAAAATAAATATCACGAATTCTATTTATGACAAAAACAAACACACCTGTAAATACAGCAGTGCCTAAAAGGGGTCTTAGGGGCGACTGCGGCTTCCCAAAAGCAGTGCTTGTGAAACCGACCCTCGGGGTCCCACAGGTTCGCTTCAGCTCAACTCATGGTAGCCAGTCTGAGAACCAGAGACCTAAAGAAGCTTTGATTGGTCGCTTCTCTAAAGAGATATTAGTCCAGCCGCGTGATACATGGGCCTATCCTGTGCAGATACAATCAGTGAACATGATCTCACTCTATTACAGTTATCTTTTGCACTGTAATTATCAGGACCCCCACAGGACCACCACAGAGCAGATACTATTAGGGAGGTTGGAGTGACACTGAGGTGGTGGTGTGTTACTATGTGGTGTGCTGGTGTGAGTGGATCAGACACAGCAGTGCTGCTGCTGGAGTGTTTAAACACCTCCTCAGTGTCACTGCTGGACTGAGAATCGTCCACCAACCAAAACTATCCAGACAGCAGTGTCCTGTGGGCGGCGTCCTGTGTCCACTGATGAAGGACTAGAGGAACACAAACTGTGCAGCAGCAGATGAGCTACTGTCTCTGACTTTACATCTACAAGGTGGACCAGCAAGTAGTAGGAGTGTCTAATAGAGTGGACAGTGAGTGGACACAGTGTTTAAACACTCCAGCACCATCATATCAGTGTCACTGCAGTGCTGAGAATGACCCACCTCTCTAATAGTACCTGCTCTGTGGTGGTCCTGTGGGGGTCCTGATCATTAAAGAACAGAGTAATAAAGTACACAGAGAATCTTATTAGACACTCCTAATACTTGCTGGTCCACCTTGTAGATGTAAAGTCAGAGACAGTAGCTCATCTGCTGCTGCACAGTTTGTTCCTCTAGTCCTTCATCAGTGGACACAGGACGCCGCCCACAGGACACTGCTGTCTGGATGTTGCTGGTTGGACATATTTGAACACTCCAGCAGCACAGCTGTGTCTGATTCACTCACACCAGCACAACACATACTAAGGTCGTTTTCAAAAAAACAGTAATCACACTTGGGTGCGGACCAAAACAACCGAGACCCTCGAGAGGAGGCGGTCTCGGTCCGGTTCCAAACGAACTCTTGAGCGGTTTGTTTCTGGTGAGAACATGATCTGACCTCGATCTGACCCAAGTTTTAGATGTCCTCCACAAGTTTGATCTTAACATCTCCTGCAGCCTCGCTCCCCCACCTATACACACAAACACTCACACCCAACCTTGTGTGCTGTGGGACGCAGTGATGAGTCTAATCCCATCAGCTTTTATTCTTAGAATAATACTACACACATCATTTCATCAGTGGCACTCAAACCTGATGCATGAGTAACATCCACCCATACAAAAGCCCCCCTTACTCATAAAACTGCCCCTTCCCCAGTTCTCAGCACTGGTGCTGGTGTTTTCACACCTGTAGTTGGTTTCTCTGGTCTGGATCAGTTAATGAGTTTGTTTACTCTGAGCGTTTCCTCCTCGGTTAGGTTTGTTTCCACACAGGTAAAAACCTAAACCCACCAAAATGCACCTCAACAAACCACGTGAGCACATTGTCTCCTCTGATTGGTCAGAGCTGTCTGGTGTGCGAGAAAGTAAGTAAACACAGGGAGAAGATCCGGTTTTCCCAAACCACTGCACATTTCTGATAATATACCAAACTACAGTCCACCTGCAGACCACCCAGCTCACTCCAAACATCAAGTAGACAACGTCCCTCACTGCTAGTCCCAGAGAAACCTCGCTTCATTGTCCTCGCCCTGTTAGCTCCTACAGTTCTCCAATTCTCTGTTTACGCCATCTGCCGCATCCCATAATGCAAAGCACACCAGGCTGCAGGAGATGCTTAGATCAAACCTGTGAAGGACACCTAATACTTGGGTCGGATCGAGGTCGGATCACGTTCTCACCACAAACGATCCGCTCCGGAGTTCTTTACATCTACAAGGTGGACCAGCAAGTAGTAGGAGTGTCTAATAGAGTGGACGGTGAGTGGACACAGTGTTTAAACACTCCAGCAGCAGCACTGCTGTGTCTGATCCACTCACACCAGCACAACACACACTAACACACCACCGCTTCAGTGCTGAGAATGATCCACCTCCCTAATAGTAGCTGCTCTGTGGTGGTCCTGTGGGGGTCCTGATCATTAAAGAACAGAGTAATAAAGTATACAGAGAATCAGATGAACTACAGTCTGTAGGTGGAGCTCCTGTATGGTCAGTGGAGCTGATAGAATGCAGGAGGTGGTATTAATGTTATGGCTGATCAGGTGTATATGTGTGTTGTAGACCTGGTGACACCTGCTTAACCCTGCTAATATATATATATATATATATATATATATATATATATATATATATAATCAGTATTAATAGAGTAAGTAGAGCTTTTCCATACGTCAGTGTGCGTATTTAACCCTTTCCAAGCTTCTCCTAAACAACCCAGTATTATTATCAGTTCTCATCTAATACCTGCTTTGACTGCTCAGTACTTCATTAAGCTAAATCAAGATTCCTGCTGAAGGAACTGAATACATTCATACAATGTCTGGGGCGTCCAGGAGAAATCTGGAACCTAACTTTGTTCTTCAAACTGGATCAAGATCTGATCTACTTCTCTCACAATAACATATTCATGTTACTTTGTATTGTATGTATGATTATTTACATCTGTTCTAATCAGATCTGCTGTTCTTACTGGTAAATGGTTTTGTGAAATCAGAGCTACTACACGGGCTGTGGAGTCAGAGCTTTTACTATTGACACAGACTCCGAGCACGTGTTGGTTTAAGGAAAAATCAGGACGGACTAGTTTTCGTTTTCCCTCCAGCTGTTTGCACGCTGACATTTGACCTACAAGGCAACAAACCTGGAGGTGTATTTCCAGAGCACATGGCTGGGGGCCAGAGTTCATTTGACTATAAGAAAAATTGCTTGTTGATCATTTCTGATGAAATCAGCTGCTGTGAAACAGGGAACCTGAACATTGTAAACATTATAAAAAACCCCAGAGCAGTTTAGCTCAGAGTTTATCACTCCTGGTATGGAAGAGTGTTCAGGATGATTTGATGTGCTCGGTTAATAAACAGATGTGTGTTCAAAACTCTCAGCCACCAAACAAAACTATCCAGATATAAGCGCCCTGTTGACAGTATCCTGTAGACAGTGTCCTGTAGACAGTGTCCTGTAGACAGTGTCCTGTGGGCAGCATGCTTTGGACAGTGTCCTGTGGGGAGTGCCCTGTAGACAGCATCCTGCAGACAGCATCCTGTGGGCAGTGTCCTGTAGACAGTGTCCTGTGGGCAGCAACCTGCAGATAGCATCCTGTGGGCAACGTCCTGTGGGCAATGACCTGTGGGCAGTGTCCTGTGGTCAGTGTCCTGTGGTCAGTGTCCTGTGGGCAACATCCTGTGGGCGACATCCTGTGGGCGTCAGCCTGTGGGTGGCAGCCTGTGGGCAATGTCCTGTGGTCAGTGTCCTGCGGTCAGTGTCCTGTAGACAGTGTCCTGTAGGCAGCATCCTTTGGGCAGCATCCTGTGGGGAGTGTCCTGTAGACAGCATCTTGTGGGCAACGTCCTGTGGGCAATGTCCTGTGGGCAGTGTCCTGTAGACAGCATCCTGTGGGCAATGTCCTGTAGACAGCATCTTGTGGGCAACGTCCTGTGGGCAATGTCCTGTGGGCAGTGTCCTGTAGACAGCATCCTGTGGGCAATGTCCTGTGGGCAGCATCTTGTGGGCGGCGTCCTGTGTCCACTGATGAAGGACTAGAGGAACGCAAACTGTGCAGCAGCAGATGAGCTACTGTCTCTGACTTTACATCTACAAGGTGGACCAGCAAGTAGTAGGAGTGTCTAATAGAGTGGACAGTGAGTGGACACAGTGTTTAAACACTCCAGCAGCTCTGCTGTATCTGATCCACTCACATGGGCGCAACACACATCACTACGTCTGTGTCAATGCAGAATGACCCACCACCCAAACAGTACCTGCTCTGTGGTGGTCCTCTTGGGGTCTTGATCATTGAAGAACAGTTTCAAATCCATCTTAACTGCTTTTTCAATCATTTTAAGCTGTAAATACTTCACTGCATTGGACCACTAACTCAGGATTCACCTCCAATCCAGATGCAACGCGGCTCATGAAGCTCACCAGGGACTTCTGAATGCAAGAACTAGTAGGGTAACATGGGGTCGGTCACCAAACGTGCTGACCACCACTTTAAAATGTCATTCCGTTTGGAAGTCTTGTCACAAATTTAGGAACAAACTACGGAAAAGTGGTTTCAGTGAGTACTTCAGTGGGTAACGTGAATACGGTCCCTGTCCAAGGAACAACAAGTATCTTCAACTTTACAGGAGACCCCAAAACCTGTCTTCACTTTCAATGCAAGTCTATGAAACCAGAAATCTGGCCAAGCTATTTTGGAGCATTTCTATTGATCCATTCACCATGAAACCCTCACACCATATAAACAACAGCTGTCTGTTTCAAATAATAAGGAAAAATAAAAATCATCAAAAATTGAAATACATGGTGACGATATCACCGCACCTCCAGAGAAACCGCCGAAGACTGTGGAAGTGGACTTTTCTGAGTAGGACGAGGACAAAAAGTCCCCTTGTCCCTTTGCAGAGAGGTCACGCACCCCTACGCCTCACATGACTTGGCCCTCAGTCAGCAGCTCAGTGCTAGGAAGCTCTTGTTTTGTCACGTTTGGCGGGGCAGCGGCTGATGTGGCACGGTGCCGGCACAGGAGCCGTGACGGTCAGTGTAGCGGCGCCGCTGCTGAACTTTGAGAGTAAACAGTGCTGAACTTCTGCTGCTGAAGCTGTTTTCTTCTTAAAGCAAACACAAAGCGAAGTTCGGACCTGCAGATAGTTTATCTGTGTTCTCGTTCTGCTAGACTTTGTCTGCCTGCTGCTATAAATATATATCCGAGGAAGTCTGCAGGTCCATTTCAGGCTGTTGGACTCGAGAAGTTCTCCGTAGCTTCGTGTACATAACAAACAACAAGCGAGAAACGAAAAACAAGAAAAGGCAAGAATACTCAACTATACCAAACATACTTAGATCAGTGCTTACAGATGTAAGCCTTAAAATGGTGAAATGACTCTAAATTATTAAGACAGGTTGTTAAAAAATCACTAAAAGTATCAGATTTATTAGATGTTCTGTAAAATCCGCTGCACGTGGGTCTCCATTGTTGTATCTACTGACGTGATCAGCGGGTAGTGACGTCAAATGGTTGCAGTAACCGGCCGTCACGCTCGAGCACAGCTAGCTACTAAACATGCTACTGTTCAGTCTTTACAGTTTGAGCTAGAACTCAACATTTCTGACATCAGTGGTGACATCACACACCACGTTAGTGTAAATGGTGAACAGAGAGGGTGGAGGAGAGAGTGACACAGTGCTGGAGTTGTTGTGAAGCTGTGTGCCGCTTTCTAGCAGGAAACATTCACGCTCAGTAAACAGCTCGATACACTGAACGGGAGTGTCTCTGAGCTTCACACTCCTTTATTAGTGAACCAGTATGTTCACTACTAAGACTGTACTTTCACCTTCAGGATCCACAAATGAGGAGAAGCAGCTGACGCTAACGCTAAACGTTCTCAGGAGAGAATCCAGCGCATGTTCACGTTCACGGTTCTTCTCGCGGTTCTCCATAATCTGGAGCTTTTGGACTTCCTGTGTGGAGAAACTGTGGCACTGCATTGTGTTTTAGTCTAAGCTTAAAACCAACAGCCCCCGTCAAGTCTCTCACCAGTGGTGGTCTACTGAACCACTCAAACTCATCCAGACTGAAGTGAGGAGAGCAGAGCGGGGGTCTTTGGGTAGCTGTGTTGGTCCACACGCTGCTTCACTAACTATTCTCCTTGTTTATGTTTGTGAAGCTGTTTAGACTAATATCAGTCTTCACACTGCCTTTCACTGAAACACCATCAACAACACAATGTACATGGTTTTCTTTAAGCTAGATTAGTAACTAACGTTCACTCCTTCACACCACAGTCCAGTTCAGACCTGAAACCATCTGACCTCATCTACCCAGCAGGCATTCGGCGTCAGTAATAATAACTGTGTCTATATGTTACATATTTAGAATAAAAGTGTTCATTTATAAATAAATCTGATACTTTTAGTGGGCCCCTCCTTTTCATATTTATCTCCTTCACCTTGGCCATATCTTTCACAAATACAATATTAACTTTCACTGTTACGCGGACGACACCCGCCTCTATCTTGCTTGCAAAGCCACTTCTAATCATCCTCTTCCATTCATTTGACTGTCCCCTCTGAGCTTTCAGTCGCTCTGCTCCCCAGCTCTGGAATTCTCTACCATCTCACATAAGGAATATAAACTCACTTTTTTAATGTTGTATATTCTTTTGTTTTTATTATCGAATTATTGTTTGCTATTTTGTATTTTTGCAAGGTGTCCTTGAGTGACAGAAAGGCGCCTATGAAATAAAATGTATTATTATTATTATTATTATTATTATTATTATTATTAAATGCTTTGTGCAAACACAAGTCACAAAATAATTCTAAACTTAATTTCACAATAAAAGCCAAGAGCTTTTACTGAATCAGTGTAAAGAACAGTGTAAAGAAGAATTGTAGAGTTCAAACGATGCAGGAAACTAAAAATCTAAAAAACTGTTCAATGATTGACTATTCTGGTCAATAATTGAACGTTTTTTGAAATTTGTAGTTTTGGTTTAAAAGGGGTGAGTGGTGTATGAAACGGGAGGATCTGGTAATCAAAGAGGAAAGGCTAGGAATCAAAACAAACAGAAGCACATGGAAATGACAGGAGGACAAACTATGGCAGGCAAAGACAGTCAGAGTTCAAGGCAAGGCCTAGCAAAAAAAAAAACCTTTGTTTTCTCTGGAGAGTGAGGGATTCCACTCAGAGGAACAGTATATACTACAAACGCTACATATTTAAACTCTCCAGAACTTTCTTCACTTCTTTTTCAGCTTTTCCTCCAAAAACAACGGATCTATAATGACATCGGAGCTGAAGATGCACCAGCAGCCTCTCCTTATTCCTCAGCTAAACCTTGTCTGGGATACAGCGACATCTAGTGGCAGAGGCGTGGAGTTTAAATAACAGGGTTCCGTTAAACCACAGATTCTGTGGAAACAGGACTGGAGCTCAGGAACTCACGTGACTCGGTTTAAAGTCAGCTGAGCTAATGACAGGCAGTGGCCGCAGTATGACTGGAGTTCTCTTTACCTGCTGTGAGCTGTTCACCTGAACATTAAGCTGCTTATGCTCATTGACCTGCGCTGTAAACCCTCGGAGCTGTAATTCTCTTAAACACTGCTCACTACTAAATTACAGTTTACACCTGAAACTCTACCTCCTCCATCGGATCCACACTTACTGCTGATCTGCTGATCCTATATTTACAGTCTACGTGCATGTTCTCCTAGTCTCAGGAGAACATCTACTGCTTAGCACTGCGCTGGAGAAGCAGCCTGACCATACAGGAGCTCCACTTACAGACTGTAGATCATCTGATTCTCTGTATACTTTATTACTCTGTTCTTTAATGATCAGGACCCCCACAGGACCATCACAGAGCAGATACTATTAGGGAGGTGGATCATTCTTAGCACTGCAGTGACTCTGACGTGGTGGTGGTGGTGTTTAAACACTGTGTCCACTCACTGTCCACTCTATTAGACACTCCTACTACTTGCTGGTCCACCTTGTAGATGTAAAGTAAGAGACAGTTGGTGTTCCTCTAGGAACACCAGAGGTCACTAACAGGCGGACCGTGGTCCGGGTCTGGACCCAGACGTTGTCCAATGCAGACCCGAACCGATAAACTACTGAGAAATATTTAATGTTGACGGTGTTTATTTTAAGAGGCGGGACTTTTCTTGTCTTTACGGTATACGGGCTTTATGGCGCAGTAAACTCAGAGACCAATTGCGTGCGTTGTAAAATCACCGAAGGTGCTCCTCAGCCAATCAGATCTGTGCAGATTCGGGAGTGTGGCAGGTGAGAATGAAGCGAGTCAGAGAATGAAGCAGCTGATTTCTTTTCATTACCCATAACAAGTTCATGCTGAGTCTCAACCTAATCAACTGAAGCCCCCCAGATCATAACACTGCCTCCAGAGGCTTGTACAGTGGACACTATGCATGATGGGAGCATCACTTCATGTGTTTCCTTTCTTACCCTGACGCTCCCATCACCCTGGAAGAGGGTCAGTCTGGACTCCTCAGACCACATGACCTTTTTCCATCAGCCTGTCTTATTATGGTCCCCAGCAAACTGGAGCTGATTAGTCTCACTAACACATCTCCACACAGCTGTTTAGTCCCAGTACTGCGAGTTCTGGTCACGTGGTAATGGTTATACTTTCACTGATAAACACAGTCGTGAGGTCTAGTGTCCAGTTTTTACCTCCACTGAGTATTTAAAAGGAACACCGGCTGGCAACACTTGTAGCCTTATTATGTTTTAATGACTCTAAATTCAAAATCACAAAAGTATCAGATTTATTTATAAATTAACACTTTTATTCTCAATATGTAACATATAGACACAGCTATTATTACTGAAGCGCAATGCCTGCTGGGTAGATGAGGTCAGATGGTTTCAGGTCTGAACTGGACTGTGGTGTGAAGGAGTGAATGTTAGTTACTAACCTAGCTTAAAGAAAACCATGTACATTGTGTTGTTGATGTTGTTTCAGTGAAAGGCAGTGTGAAGACTGATATTAGTCTAAACAGCTTCACAAACATAAACAAGGAGAATAGTTAGTGAAGCAGCGTGTGAACCAACACAGCTACCCAAAGACCCCCGCTCTGCTCTCCTCACTTCAGTCTGGATGAGTTTGAGTGGTTCAGTAGACCACCACTGGTGAGAGACTTGACGGAGGCTGTTGGTTTTAAGTTTAGACTAAAACACAATGCAGTGCCACAGTTTCCCCACACAGGAAGTCCAAAAGCTCCAGATTATGGAGAACCAAGAGAAGAACCGTGAATGTGAACATGCGCTGGATTCTCTCCTGAGAACGTTTAGCGTTAGCGTCAGCTGCTTCTCCTCGTTTGTGGATCCTGAAGGTGAAAGTACAGTCTTAGTAGTGAACATACTACTTCACTAATAAAGGAGTGTGAAGCTCAGAGACACTCCCGTTCAGTGTATCTAGCTGTTTACTGAGCGTGAATGTTTCCTGCTAGAAAGCGGAGCTCCTTTAACAGACACTCTCCTTCTCCGTCAACACCAACACACAGCTTCACAACAACTCCAGCACTGTGTCACTCTCTCCTCCACCCTCTCTGTTCACCATTTACACTAACGTGGTGTGTGATGTCACCGCTGATGTCAGAAATGTTGTGTTCTAGCTCAAACAGTAAAGACTGAACAGTAGCATGTTTAGTAGCTAGCTGTGCTCGAGCGTGACGGCGTTACTGCAACCATTTGACGTCACTACCCGCTGATCACGTCAGTAGATACAACAATGGAGACCCACGTGCAGCTGATTTTACACAAAATCTAAGAAATCTGATACTTTTAGTGATTTTTTAACAACCCCTTAATAATTTAGAGTCATTTCACCATATTAAGGCTTACAAGTGTTGCCAGCCAGGGTTCCCTTGTAGTGATCTCTGATTAAGCCGGTTCAAGAGTTCAAGAGTTCAAGAGGAGCTGAGGTTCTCCTTCCAGGTCTTAATAAAGTCTTGGACAGTTTGGAACCCAAATCCAGTCATTCCAGCTTCTCTTTAATTGTTTTCTTTGCTTTATGGAGGACATCTTTTCCACGACCACCAGATACGACATCCTACCTGGTAGTTTAAGGTGTTAAGAGCTGAAACCCATTAATCACTACACTAATTCTCCAACGCTCTTAATTATTCGCTTATTTTAACCAAAGCAATGACTTCCTTCGTTGGCCGGGCACTGTAGAATTAACTCGGGCCCATATTCCCAGATTCCATGAAGTAGATCAATACTCCTACCAGCTCTACTGAGGTGAAATTAAACAGGAGAGGCCTACTCACTGCCTACACAAGATGGTTCTCCAAAGGTTCTTTAGCACAATGAGCCCTTGCATGACTAAAGGATTCTTTGCTTTGTGAGTAGGCTCTTCAGACTGATAGGGTTGATGCTGTAGATGGTTCTACATGGTTTCTAAAATATAGGACATTTAGGGTTCTATATAAAAGGTTCCTCTGTTGATGCATGCTTGACTTGACAGAACCCTTTTAACAACTCTCCAGATGGAACCATCTGCATCAATCTAAAGAATGCTTTAATGGTGTCAAGAACCCTTTAACCCATTCCTTGAGTTAATAGCAGGTTTTTGGCTGGGATTACTGTCTGAAACGGACTCGTAGCTGTATTGTCCCACCCTGGTGGGTGAGAGGGGGGTCTCCTGAGTGTCCTGACGTCCTGATCTCTATATTAACTCTTGGTTTATAATATTAAGGCTTAAAGCTGAAAGCTAATACAACTGTAGCGAGTAGATTTTTGGTGGAGCTGAATTGTTAGCTGGTGGGTGGTCAGAGGTGGATGAAATCATCTTGGTCAGTGAAAGGAGGGTCTGTTAAGTGTCCTAATTTGGGATTGGTATCAATATATTAACCCTTAATTTATAATATTAAGGCTAAACGCTGAAAGCTAACACAACGGTAGTGATTAGATTTTGTTAGGAGCTGAATTGTTGGCTGGTGGGTGGTCAGAGGTGGATGAAATCATCTTGGTCAGTGAAAGGAGGGTCTGTTAAGTGTCCTAATTTGGGATTGGTATTGTTATATTAACCCTTTGTTTAAAACAGCAAGTGGATTTTGGGTAGAGCTGCATTGCTGGCTGGTCAGAGGTGGGTGATATCACCTTGATCGGTGAGAGAGGGATCTGCTGAGTGTTCTGTTTTTAACCTGTTGTCATAAAACTGATATTTCAGGTAGCTTATCTGGAGCTTTTGGACTTCCTGTGTGGGGAAACTGTGGCACTGCATTGTGTTTTAGTCTACGCTTAAAACCAACAGCCTCCGTCAAGTCTCTCACCAGTGGTGGTCTACTGCACCACTCAGACTCATCCAGACTGAAGTGAGGAGAGCAGAGCGGGGGTCTTTGGGTAGCTGTGTTGGTCCACACGCTGCTTCACTAACTATTCTCCTTGTTTATGTTTGTGAAGCTGTTTAGACTAATATCTTAGTCTTCACACTGCCTTTCACTGAAACAACATCAACAACACAATCTACGTGGTTTTCTTTAAGCTAGATTACGGATTACTCACTGATGCTGACGTCACAGCTTGATGATGTAAGCACCAAGCATGCAAAAGATGTAGAACTGAAGTGTGTGCTGGACCACCAGGACCACTGGTGATAACCATTAGGACAGCCACCATCTTTGCATTCTTTACTGCAGCCAGCAGGGGGAGACATAAAACCAAAAATAACCCCCCTGTAAAGCCCCTCAGACCTCAGCTGAGGAGGAGGAGAGTGAGAAGGAGGAGGAGGAGGGATCCGCCGGTAAGGGCAGCAGAAATGTCTGCCTGCTGCGTGGACGGCTGGTCGAGCGTCGCGGTGAGCTGAGAGAGCTGAAGGTAACGCGCGCGCGCGCTCTTTCCTTTTCTGTCCTGCTCGTGACTGTAACGCTATTCGATCCTGCTGGGTACACGGTAGGGCAGATCCTGCAGCTGCCGGGTTTGTGTATGTGGCTCCGCTCCGGTCTCGAGCTCTCTCTCTCGCGCGCTTGCTTGCATGCAGACGTGGGCATTGTAGCGGCCACGCATGCCTGAGCAGAGCTGTGAGCGAGCTTTTGTGTGCTGCAGCTTTGGCTTATCTGTCCATCTCAGTGTCTTCTTACTGCAGACAGCAGCAGCAGCGGGTCTCCTGTATCTCCTGTATGTGTGTGTGAGTATCAGCTGATACAAGTCTGTGGAGGCTGAGCTTGGTGAGCTGGAGAAGTGTGTGAGCTGGAACTGTATCAGAAATGTACACATGTTGCTGAGCTCGTGCTTCCTCAGCTCCTCTCTGTGCCAGACATATGACATAGTTTGTTTTGGTTGTATGGAATTGCTCTGCTGTCTTCTCGTAGCCCCTCTGTTGCATCATGTTGCCTCAGGACAACATACAGACTGTCCAACTTTACTAGGATCCACGTGGAAGAGCAGTGAAAGGGTTAATGGTAGTTAATAAGAGGTGATTTGGAGGAATTCAGTAAACAGTAAAGTAAGTGCTTGTACATGGTCACCAAGTGGATGGTGGATAAAGTAGTTTATTTTAACCTCCAGTGTCGTATGAATGGTCTTCTATGAAATTACACCTTGGCTAAGTGTGTTTGTTGCCCAGAGGCAACTCAGTCTCTTCTTACTGTAAACAACAGCAGCAGGTCTCTTGTATCTCCTGTATATCGTCACAGTCCAATGAAAAACATGTATCTTCTTTTTTTTTTTTGGCAAATTCCTGATCAATGATATGATAAGATAATCCTTTATTAGTCCCACAGTGGGACATTTTACAATGTTACAGCAGCAAAGAGTAGCAAGACACTAAGTACAAACAATAGATAAATAAACAGTACAGTATATACAATATAAATAATAAACAGTACAGTATATACACTATAAATAATAAACAGTATAGTATATACACTATAAATAATAAACAGTACAGTATATACAATATAAATAATAAACAGTACAGTATATACACTATAAATAATAAACAGTACAGTATATACACTATAAATAAAAGTCAAGAACTCTTAAGATTGTATTTACAAATAATTGCACGTTGCTTCTTAATTGCACAGGGTAATAGAAAAATACTGCACAAAATTATATTATCTGTAAATGTGTAGTGTTTAAGTGTGTGTGTATGTGGTCTGCTGGGAGCAGTATGTAGTGTTTAAGTGTGTGTGTATATAGTCTGCTGTGTGTATGTGGTCTGCTGGGAGCAGTATGTAGTGTTTAAGTGTGTGTGTATATAGTCTTCTGTGTGTATGTGTGGTCTGCTGGGAGCAGTGTGTAGTGTTTAAGTGTGTGTGTATATAGTCTGCTGTGTGTATGTGTGGTCTGCTGGGAGCAGTGTGTAGTGTTTATGTGTGTGTGTATATAGTCTGCTGTGTGTATGTGGTCTGCTGGGAGCAGTATGTAGTGTTTAAGTGTGTGTGTGTATATAGTCTGCTGTGTGTATATGTGGTCTGCTGGGAGCAGTGTGTAGTGTTTAAGTGTGTGTGTATATAGTCTGCTGTGTGTATGTGTGGTCTGCTGGGAGCAGTGTGTAGTGTTTAAGTGTGTGTGTATGTGGTCTGCTGGGAGCAGTGTGTAGTGTTTAAGTGTGTGTGTATATAGTCTGCTGTGTGTATGTGTGGTCTGCTGGGAGCAGTGTGTAGTGTTTAAGTGTGTGTGTATATAGTCTGCTGTGTGTATGTGTGGTCTGCTGGGAGCAGTGTGTAGAGTTTAAGTGTGTGTGTATATAGTCTACTGTGTATATGTGGTCTGCTGGAAGCAGTGTGTAGTGTTTAAGTGTGTGTGTGTATATAGTCTGCTGTGTATGTGGTCTGCTGGGAGCAGTGTGTAGTGTTTCAGTGTGTGTGTATGTGGTCTGCTGGGAGCAGTGTGTAGTGTTTAAGTGTGTGTGTATATAGTCTGCTGTGTGTATGTGTGGTCTGCTGGGAGCAGTGTGTAGAGTTTAAGTGTATGTGTATATAGTCTGCTGTGTGTATGTGATCTGCTGGGAGCAGTGTGTAGAGTTTAAGTGTGTGTGTATGTGGTCTGCTGGGAGCAGTGTGTAGAGTTTAAGTGTATATGTATGTGGTCTGCTGGGAGCAGTGTGTAGAGTTTAAGTGTATATGTATGTGGTCTGCTGGGAGCAGTGTGTAGTGTTTACGTGTGTGTGTATATAGTCTACTGTGTATATGTGGTCTGCTGGAAGCAGTGTGTAGTGTTTAAGTGTGTGTGTGTATATAGTCTGCTGTGTATGTGGTCTGCTGGGAGCAGTGTGTAGTGTTTCAGTGTGTGTGTATGTGGTCTGCTGGGAGCAGTGTGTAGTGTTTAAGTGTGTGTGTATATAGTCTGCTGTGTGTATGTGTGGTCTGCTGGGAGCAGTGTGTAGAGTTTAAGTGTATGTGTATATAGTCTGCTGTGTGTATGTGATCTGCTGGGAGCAGTGTGTAGAGTTTAAGTGTGTGTGTATGTGGTCTGCTGGGAGCAGTGTGTAGAGTTTAAGTGTATATGTATGTGGTCTGCTGGGAGCAGTGTGTAGAGTTTAAGTGTATATGTATGTGGTCTGCTGGGAGCAGTGTGTAGTGTTTAAGTGTGTGTGTATATAGTTTGCTGTGTATATGTGGTGTGCTAGGAGCAGTGTGTAGAGTTTAAGTGTGTGTGTATATAGTCTGCTGTGTGTATGTGGTCTGCTGGGAGCAGTGTGTAGTGTTTAAGTGTGTGTGTATGTGGTCTGCTGGGAGCAGTGTGTAGTGTTTAAGTGTGTGTGTATATAATCTGCTCAGTTTAATTGGACAGCGACAATAAAGAATTCTGCACGTGTTTTGGTTTTATCTAATTGCTCTGCTCTCTTCTTGTAGCCCCTTTATTGCATTAGTTTGCCTCAGGACAACAAAGAGATCCCACAACTGTACTAGGGTCCATGTGGAAGGGCAGTGAAAGGGTTAACGGTAGTTAATAAGAGGTGATTTGGGAGAATACAGTGAACCATAAAGTCAGTGCTTGTACTCGGTCACCAATTTAAGCCATTAAGAATGTCTAAGCTTTGATTAGTTTTAGAATAAAGTAGTTTATTTTAACCTCCAGTGTCGTATGAATGGTCTTCTATGAAATTACACCTTGGCTAAATGTGTATGTTGCCCAGAGGCAACTCAGTCTCTTCTTACTGTAAACAACAGCAGCAGCAGCAGGTCTTGTGTATCTCCTGTATGTGTGTGTGTGAGTATCAGCTGATACAAGTCTGTGGAGGCTGAGCTTGGTGAGCTGGAGAAGTGTGTGAGCTGGAACTGTATCAGAAATGTTCACATGTTGCTGAGCTCGTGCTTCCTCAGCTCCTCTCTGTGCCAGACATATGACATAGTTTGTTTTGGTTGTATGGAATTGCTCTGCTGTCTTCTTGTAGCCCCTCTGTTGCATCATGTTGCCTCAGGACAACAAACAGGCTGCCCAACTTTACTAGGATCCACGTGGAAGAGCAGTGAAAGGGTTAATGGTAGTTAATAAGAGGTGGTTTGGAAGAATTCAGTAAACAGTATTATGGTTATGATCTGGTATAGAATTAAATTATTTATTGTAACATCTATGAAATACTGCATTGCCTGAATGTGTATGTTGCCCAGAGGCTACATTGTGCTCCAGCAAAACCAGGAACAAAAGAAGTGAATGCATATGTAGGCACTAACAATAACACTGCAGTTGATGTTGGAGTGTAATTATCTGTAGTTTTGTTTGTTTAGGAAAGTGACTTTAAGCTCAGTTTAGTCGTGTAACACTCCGCACACCATATGTTTCACTGCTTTAGATTCCAGTCGTGTAAATAAGCCAGTTCTGGTCACTTTCCCGTGCCCTGATGCCTTTTCAGGTTTATGTTTCATTATTTAATTATTGGTGCGCAAGAAATTTAGAGCATTACTTCATAACGTCTAACGTTCAAGACATTATGTGGCGCCTTTAGTTTAGTTCCACATATTTATTTGTTTAGTTATTTATTTATTTATTTATTTGTATTCCTGATTTGCATCATTTGTTTCCAGTGTTGTGCATAGTTGCCTGAAGGCAACAAACCCATAAATGTCCCAACAAACATTATTTTTTTTAATCATTTTTTTTTATCATTTTATGCCGAACAAGTAAATTGAGCATGCTTTAATTTATTCCGTTTCAGTTTATTTACATATTTATGTTAATTTCATTGCTTTCATTCACTTGTTCACACATTTTGCATTGTATTCATCAACCCTCACCCCCACTTCTGTCTGTTCACCATAATATAAATTAGTGTAAATAGTGTATGGGTATTATTAATTTTTATATAATTTTAATTAATTTCCTTTTTCTATTAATATTTTGTTGTTATATATTTATTTATTTTTATTAATATTTCAGAAGCTCCACATTATCTTAATATACAGTAGTTGTGCATTGCAAAGCAACTACACTGTTATTCGTTTTTTGCTTTTTACCAGGTCCCACAGTTTTCTAATTATCAACATAGTTCCAGCTCCAGACTGTCTGGTCTGATTGTGTGATTCAGGCTTGTATGCAGTTTTTTGATTGTACAGATTCCGGAAAACTACAGATTTTTTCAGGAATTTTCTCCCATAGAGAATGAATAGGATGGAAAAGTACATGCCAATCTACTGAACTTCTGCTCAACAGACAGACACTGTTTCACAAACACTGACTCAGGGCAGACCCCCGACCACGACTGCAGTGTTGGTTCAACCCGCACTCGTCTGTTTGTCTTTTTTTTTCATCCCCCTTTTTTCTCCATAGAGTCCCATTCATTTACTGTCACACCCAAAGATCATAGTTTCATTTAACCTACAGCCTCCAAACTGCCTGTACTCACTCAGAGCAGATCCCCAAACTCTAATCTACTGACATACTGACCTCCACTCCTCTATTTGTTGTTTGTTATTTATCCCTCATTCCTCCCATAGGGTCCCATTCATTTTTGGTCAAACCCAAACATCATGGTTTAGTTAAACCTACAGTCTCCAAACTGCCTGTACTCACTCAGGACATATATATATATATATATATATATATATATATATATGTGTGTATGTATGTGTGTGTGTGTGTGTGTGTGTGTGTATATATATATATATATATATCTCAAAGTGAGGAGAAAAATAGTTGAAATTAGTGGAAACCAAATGGACTTGGACCCAAAGTTGTAGAGTTCAAAGTGTGAAGAGTCACCTGAAGATATTTTTATGATCCTGTGGTCCTGTGTACAACCTGCATTCAAGTAATTCATAAAGCCTTTATCTGCATTTCTGAGGGGTCATCAGGTGGTCTCCTGATCTGTGGAATTGAGCCCCCAACAGGCTCCACCCTCCATACTCAGGATGGGTTGGGACATGTGTGTCCATGATGTGCTCACAAAGACATCGCTGGTGTTGTACCAGTGTAGGAGTCATAATGCTTCGTGCTGTGTTCTAATGAGTAGAGAGAGGTGTGGTCACTGTGGGACGTCCCTGACTGATGTAATATCTTTTTCCGTATATAACTAAACTCTCCACACACACAAAGAGCACGATGACATCATCTAGTGTGCCACACATCAACCAGTTACAAGCTGTAACTTGCAGCTTCCCTGGAGCCAAAGAAACACAGACTCAGTATGTACACTATCAGTCAAAAGTTTGGATACACCTTTTCAGGTTCTTCTTATATGTACTATTATATTAATAGTAATAATATTAGTGAATAAGTGTGAAGAGATCAGAACTATAGAATAGTCGGTATGGAATTATTGCTGGAGCAGAATTAAACATCTGGTTGTGTTTAAAGAATGTTTAGAGGGTCTTTTAGAAATGAGCTCATTTGCTCTGATGCAGGTTTACATACTTTGAACATTCTGACCAGCAGCTTCATGAGGAGCCACATGAGCTGCTTCTCTAACAGGACTGAAGAAGATAGTGTAGATGCTGAGATCTTGTTCTGATAAACAGGTTTGGTGGTTTTATAGCTCTTATAAAAATATACATTCTCATTTTTACATTTAAATACAGTCAAAAGTTTGTTTTAGTAATATTTGTGTACATGGGCTCCAACTTCACTGTTTACACTCGTCTCTCAACACATTCAGATCTAAACACCTTTATATTTATACACACACACAAACTTGTGTCTCCAAACTTGACTGGTAGTGGGTCACAGAGAGACCTGGAACCCATGATAAGAGTAATATAACATAAACACTGTGTCCACTCACTGTCCAGTAGACGCCCCTACCTTGCTGATCCACCTTGTAGATGTAAAGTCAGAGACAGTAGCTCATCTGCTGCTGCACAGTTTGGACTAGACAGTTTTGTGTTATCCTTCATCAGTGGTCCCAGGACATTACCCCACAGGACACTGTTGTCTGGATAGTTTTGGTTGGTGGACGATTCTCAGTCCAGCAGTGACACTGAGGTGTTTAAACACTCCAGCAGCAGCCAAGCTGTGTCTGATCCACTCACACCAGCACAACACACTCACTAACACATCGCCACCACGTCAGTGTCACTGCAGTGCTGAGAATGACCCACCTCCCTAATAGTAGCTGCTCTGTGGTGGTCCTGTGGGGGTCCTGATCATTAAAGAACAGAGTAATAAAGTATACAGAGAATCAGATGAACTACAGTCTGTCAGTGGAGCTGATACAGTGGACAGTGGGTGTAGGTGTGAAGAGGTGGTGTCAGTGAGCTGATACAGTGGACAGTGGGTGTAGGTGTGAACAGGTGGTGTCAGTGAGCTGATACAGTGGACAGTGGGTGTAGGTGTGAAGAGGTGGTGTCAGTGAGCTGATACAGTGGACAGTGGGTGTAGGTGTGAACAGGTGGTGTCAGTGAGCTGATACAGTGGACAGTGGGTGTAGGTGTGAACAGGTGGTGTCAGTGAGCTGATACAGTGGACAGTGGGTGTAGGTGTGAAGAGGTGGTGTCAGTGAGCTGATACAGTGGACAGTGGGTGTAGGTGTGAACAGGTGGTGTCAGTGAGCTGATACTGTGGACAGTGGGTGTAGGTGTGAACAGGTGGTGTCAGTGAGCTGATACAGTGGACAGTGGGTGTAGGTGTGAAGAGGTGGTGTCAGTGAGCTGATACAGTGGACAGTGGGTGGAGGTCCTGTATGGTCAGTGGAGCTGATACAGTGGACAGTGAGTGTAGGTGTGAACAGGTGGTGTCAGTGAGCTGATACAGTGGACAGTGGGTGTAGGTGTGAACAGGTGGTGTCAGTGAGCTGATACAGTGGGTGTAGGTGTGAAGAGGTGGTGTCAGTGAGCTGATACAGTGGACAGTGGGTGTAGGTGTGAACAGGTGGTGTCAGTGAGCTGATACAGTGGACAGTGGGTGTAGGTGTGAACAGGTGGTGTCAGTGAGCTGATACAGTGGACAGTGGGTGTAGGTGTGAAGAGGTGGTGTCAGTGAGCTGATACAGTGGACAGTGGGTGTAGGTGTGAAGAGGTGGTGTCAGTGAGCTGATACAGTGGACAGTGGGTGTAGGTGTGAAGAGGTGGTGTCAGTGAGCTGATACAGTGGACAGTGGGTGTAGGTGTGAACAGGTGGTGTCAGTGAGCTGATACAGTGGACAGTGGGTGTAGGTGTGAAGAGGTGGTGTCAGTGAGCTGATACAGTGGACAGTGGGTGTAGGTGTGAACAGGTGGTGTCAGTGAGCTGATACAGTGGACAGTGGGTGTAGGTGTGAAGAGGTGGTGTCAGTGAGCTGATACAGTGGACAGTGGGTGTAGGTGTGAAGAGGTGGTGTCAGTGAGCTGATACAGTGGACAGTGGGTGTAGGTGTGAAGAGGTGGTGTCAGTGAGCTGATACAGTGGACAGTGGGTGTAGGTGTGAAGAGGTGGTGTCAGTGAGCTGATACAGTGGACAGTGGGTGTAGGTGTGAAGAGGTGGTGTCAGTGAGCTGATACAGTGGACAGTGGGTGTAGGTGTGAACAGGTGGTGTCAGTGAGCTGATACAGTTGACAGTGGGTGTAGGTGTGAACAGGTGGTGTCAGTGTGTTGATATAGTGTGTTGGTTTGAGCTACATGTGAAAGACTGAACAGAGACGGTTGATTTGAGAGACTGTAGGATAAAGTCAGTGTCTCTGAAAGGAGTGAGTGAGCTGCTGGGATTGAAACCCTGAACCTGGTGATTATGGCGTCTATATTTAACCGTAATAGCATGCTACTAGTGTGGGATGGGGATAAATTGCTGGTTGCTTGCCGGTGTGTGTGTGTGTGTGTGTGTGTGTGTGTGTGTGTGTGTGTGTGTGTGTGTGTGTGTGTGTGTGAGTGATATTTCATGACAGAGTCTCTGTTTGTCCTCCTACATGTGTTCCTGCCAGGTGGCTGGATTTATGGAGGAAAAACAGAACTGTGGCGGTTTATTAGACTGTGTGTGTGTGTGTGTGTGTGTGTGTGTATTATTCTATATCTTCTTAACTTTCAGTGTAAGTCAATGAAACCAGATGTTTTCTTTTGGAGCATTTCTATTGGTCCATAACATGGACAGTGACAATATATGTGTGTATATGTACATACACACATACACATATGTATTGTATATGTAAACACACACACACACACAATATATATATATATATATATTTCAGGTTTGCCAACGTTTACAATAGCATTGTCCTCTCTCTCGCCCATGTGCTGCTTGTTAATGTTGGAGTGGAGCTGAAAATGGATCACAACACTGCCATCTAGTGGTCAGAAGTTTAAACACAGGATGAAGCATTTAGAAATTTTCTTACACCCCTGATATACACGTAGTACGGTGGTGTAGTGGTTAGTATGGTGGTGTAGTGGTTAGTATGGTGGTGTAGTGGTCAGTATGGTGGTGTAGTGGTTAGTACGGTGGTGTAGTGGTCAGTATGGTGGTGTAGTGGTTAGTATGGTGGTGTAGTGGTTAGTATGGTGGTGTAGTGGTCAGTATGGTGGTGTAGTGGTTAGTATGGTGGTGTAGTGGTTAGTATGGTGGTGTAGTGGTCAGTACGGTGGTGTAGTGGTTAGTATGGTGGTGTAGTGGTTAGTATGGTGGTGTAGTGGTTAGTATGGTGGTGTAGTGGTTAGTACGGTGATGTAGTGGTTAGTATGGTGGTGTAGTGGTTAGTACGGTGGTGTAGTGGTTAGTACGGTGATGTAGTGGTTAGTACAGTGGTGTAGTGGTTAGTATGGTGGTGTAGTGGTTAGTGTGGTGGTGTAGTGGTCAGTATGGTGGTGTAGTGGTCAGTATGGTGGTGTAGTGGTTAGTACGGTGGTGTAGTGGTTAGTATGGTGGTGTAGTGGTTAGTAAGGTGGTGTAGTGGTTAGTACGGTGGTGTAGTGGTTAGTACGGTGGTGTAGTGGTTAGTACGGTGGTGTAGTGGTTAGTATGGTGGTGTAGTGGTTAGTACGGTGGTGTAATGGTTAGTACGGTGGTGTAATGGTTAGTACGGTGGTGTAGTGGTCACTATGGTGGTGAAGTGGTTAGTATGGTGGTGTAGTGGTCAGTATGGTGGTGTAGTGGTTAGTACGGTGGTGTAGTGGTTAGTATGGTGGTGTAGTGGTTAGTATGGTGGTGTAGTGGTTAGTACGGTGGTGTAGTGGTTAGTACGGTGGTGTAGTGGTCAGTATGGTGGTGTAGTAGTTAGTACGGTGGTGTAGTGGTTAGTACGGTGGTGTAGTGGTTAGTACGGTGGTGTAGTGGTTAGTATGGTGGTGTAGTGGTTAGTACGGTGGTGTAGTGGTTAGTATGGTGGTGTAGTGGTTAGTATGGTGGTGTAGTGGTTAGTATGGTGGTGTAGTGGTTAGTACGGTGGTGTAGTGGTTAGTATGGTGGTGTAGTGGTTACTACGGTGGTGTAGTGGTTAGTATGGTGGTGTAGTAGTTTGTACGGTGGTGTAGTGGTTAGTATGGTGGTGTAGTGGTCAGTATGGTGGTGTAGTGGTCAGTATGGTGGTGTAGTGGTTAGTATGGTGGTGTAGTGGTTAGTATGGTGGTGTAGTGGTCAGTATGGTGGTGTAGTGGTTAGTATGGTGGTGTAGTAGTCAGTATGGTGGTGTAGTGGTCAGTATGGTGGTGTAGTGGTCAGTATGGTGGTGTAGTGGTCAGTATGGTGGTGTAGTGGTTAGTATGGTGGTGTAATAGTCAGTATGGTGGTGTAGTGGTTAGTATGGTGGTGTAGTGGTCAGTATGGTGGTGTAGTGGTCAGTATGGTAGTGTAGTGGTTAGTATGGTGGTGTAGTGGTCAGTATGGTGGTGTAGTGGTTAGTATGGTGGTGTAGTGGTTAGTATGGTGGTGTAGTGGTCAGTATGGTGGTGTAGTGGTCAGCACTGTCTCCTCACAGTAAGATGATCTGGGTTGGATTCCCGGTCCGGGTGGTTCTGTGTGGAGTGTGTATGGTCTCTCTGTGTTTGAGTGGGTTCCTCCGGGTTCTCCGGTTTCCTCCCACAGTCCAAACACATGCATGTTATAATCTGTAGATTTCTCTGTAACCGTATTGATTCCACATCCTTCTGTTTGATTACAGGTGGGTAAGAAAAGGGGGCGGAGCACGGATGGCTGACGGAAGGTGAATGGACCGTGACGATGCTGGCTCGGAACCGCTTCATCCTGCTGCTGGTGGTGGGGCTGGTGCTGGCTGTGCTAAGCTTCAGCCTCCAGTACTGTAAGTGTCTGTGTGTGTTTGTATACGTGTCGTGCGCTGATTCCTGCTTTCCCTCCAGACAATGTGACTACATGTATTCGGACTGGGGGGGGAGATTCCTCTGGGTGGGTCTGTGTGTATACATGAGTGATTGTATGTGGATTTGTTTGTTATGCGTGTCCTCTGGGGGGCAACACACCTATTAGACTATATTCACTGCACAAACAAAGGCATTTCCCTCCGAGACCCCACGTCTATATATAACAGTGATTGTGCTGCTACTAACTGCTGTGTGAGGATGTAAGGTCAAACGTTTGGAGACCCCCAACTGAATATATATATATTTATAACTATAAAGACTATTTAGATCTGAATGTATTGAAAGATGAGTGTAAATAGTGTAAATGTAATAATAAATGGACCTGTAGCTTAAGAATAGTGTGGGGTTCCATTGACTTGCATTAAAAAACTCACTATTTTAGAGATACTTGTTATATATTAGTCTAATATATTAATTCCATGTGAATTAATGCTCTTACCATATATCAGTGTTTGTTCTGTATACATACCAAAATTCATTAATATTTATATATACTACCAATCAGAAGGTCTTCACTGCAAATATAGCCGATTTAGGTGAAGCCATGCTGTAAGGTATTATTCATAAAACTACAAGGCACATACCAGTCAAAGGTTTTGAGACACCTACCTGAGTATATTATATATTTATAACTATAAAGACATCTAGATCTGAGCATCTCAGCATCTACACATCTTCTTCAGTCCTGTTAGAGAAGCAGCTCTTTTGACTAGTAGTGTGTATATATATATGTGTGTGAGTGGATCAGACACAGCAGTCCACTCACTGTCCACTCTATTAGTCACACCTACTACTTGCTGGTCCACCTTGTAGGTGTAAAGTCAAAGACAGAAGCTCATCTGCTGCTCTAAAGTTTCTGTTCCTCTAGTTTCTGCCTGTGCGGTTTCTGTAAACACCAGCCTTTTTTCTGGGTTTGTGTGGTTCTGCCTCCTCCCACACACAGCCCATAACCCAGCGGCTAACTCAGGACTGTGTGAGGTGGAACAGTGTAGAACAGTGTAGATTGAGTATTGTTAATCAGACGATTGAGTGTAGGTGTTTAGGTGACCTGTGTGCTGAGGCCTGTGTGCTGAGGCCTATGTACTGTGTGCTGTGTGCTGAGGCCTGTGTGCTGAGACCTGTGTGCTGAGGCCTGTGTGCTGAGGCCTGTGTGCTGTGACCTGTGTGCTGTGTGCTGTGTGCTGTGTGCTGTGTGCTGTGTGCTGTGTGCTATGTGCTGTGTGCTGAGGCCTGTGTGCTGAGGCCTGTGTGCTGTGTGCTGAGACCTGTGTACTGTGTGCTGAGGCCTGTGTGCTGAGGCCTGTGTGCTGTGTGCTGAGGCCTGTGTGCTGTGACCTGTGTGCTGAGGCCTGTGTGCTGAGGCCTGTGTGCTGAGGCCTGTGTGCTGTGTGCTGTGTGCTGAGGCCTGTGTGCTGAGGCCTGTGTGCTGTGTGCTGAGGCCTGTGTGCTGAGGCCTGTGTGCTGTGTGCTGAGGCCTGTGTGCTGAGGCCTGTGTGCTGAGGCCTGTGTGCTGAGGCCTGTGTGCTGAGGCCTGTGTGCTGAGGCCTGTGTGCTGTGTGCTGAGGCCTGTGTGCTGAGGCCTGTGTGCTGTGTGCTGAGGCCTGTGTGTGTGTGCTGAGGCCTGTGTGTGTGTGCTGAGGCCTGTGTGCTGAGGCCTGTGTGCTGAGACCTGTGTGCTGAGGCCTGTGTGCTGAGGCCTGTGTGCTGTGTGCTGAGGCCTGTGTGCTGAGGCCTGTGTGCTGTGTGCTGAGGCCTGTGTACTGTGTGCTGAGGCCTGTGTACTGTGTGCTGAGACCTGTGTACTGTGTGCTGAGGCCTGTGTGCTGTGTGCTGAGGCCTGTGTACTGTGTGCTGAGGCCTGTGTGCTGTGTGCTGAGGCCTGTGTACTGTGTGCTGAGGCCTGTGTGCTGAGGCCTGTGTACTGTGTGCTGAGGCCTGTGTACTGTGTGCTGAGACCTGTGTACTGTGTGCTGAGGCCTGTGTGCTGAGACCTGTGTGCTGTGTGCTGAGACCTGTGTACTGTGTGCTAAGGCCTGTGTGCTGTTACCTGAGACCTGTGTACTGTGTGCTAAGGCCTGTGTGCTGAGGCCTGTGTGCAGAGACCTGTGTGCTGTGTGCTGAGACCTGTGTACTGTGTGCTGAGGCCTGTGTGCTGTTACCTGAGACCTGTGTACTGTGTGCTAAGGCCTGTGTGCTGAGGCCTGTGTGCTGAGGCCTGTGTGCAGAGACCTGTGTGCTGTATGCTGAGGCCTGTGTGCTGTGTGCTGTGTGCCGAGACCTGTGTACTGTGTGCAGAGGCCTGTGTGCTGTGTGCAGAGGCCTGTGTGCTGTGTGCTGAGACCTGTGTACTGTGTGCTGAGACCTGTGTACTGTGTGCTGAGGCCTGTGTGCTGAGGCCTGTGTGCTGAGGCCTGTGTGCTGTGTGCTGAGGCCTGTGTGCTGTGTGCTGAGGCCTGTGTGCTGTGTGCTGAGGCCTGTGTACTGTGTGCTGAGGCCTGTGTACTGTGTGCTGAGACCTGTGTGCTGAGGCCTGTGTACTGTGTGCTGAGGCCTGTGTGCTGAGGCCTGTGTGCTGAGGCCTGTGTACTGTGTACTGAGGCCTGTGTACTGTGTGCTGAGGCCTGTGTGCTGAGGCCTGTGTACTGTGTACTGAGACCTGTGTACTGTGTGCTGAGGCCTGTGTGCTGTGTGCTGAGGCCTGTGTACTGTGTGCTGAGGCCTGTGTACTGTGTGCTGAGACCTGTGTGCTGAGGCCTGTGTGCTGAGGCCTGTGTGCTGAGGCCTGTGTACTGTGTACTGAGGCCTGTGTACTGTGTGCTGAGGCCTGTGTGCTGAGGCCTGTGTACTGTGTACTGAGACCTGTGTACTGTGTGCTGAGGCCTGTGTACTGTGTGCTGAGGCCTGTGTACTGTGTGCTGAGACCTGTGTGCTGAGGCCTGTGTACTGTGTGCTGAGGCCTGTGTGCTGAGGCCTGTGTGCTGAGGCCTGTGTACTGTGTACTGAGGCCTGTGTACTGTGTGCTGAGGCCTGTGTGCTGAGGCCTGTGTACTGTGTACTGAGACCTGTGTACTGTGTACTGAGACCTGTGTACTGTGTGCTGAGACCTGTGTACTGTGTGCTGAGACCTGTGTACTGTGTGCTGAGACCTGTGTACTGTGTGCTGAGAACTGTGTACTGTGTGCTGAGACCTGTGTACTGTGTACTGAGACCTGTGTGCTGTGTACTGAGACCTGTGTGCTGTGTACTGAGACCTGTGTGCTGTGTACTGAGACCTGTGTACTGTGTGCTGAGACCTTTGTGCTGAGAACTGTGTACTGTGTGCTGAGACCTGTGTACTGTGTGCTGAGACCTGTGTACTGTGTGCTGAGACCTGTGTACTGTGTGCTGAGACCTGTGTACTGTGTACTGAGACCTGTGTACTGTGTGCTGAGACCTGTGTACTGTGTGCTGAGGCCTGTGTGCTGTGTGCTGAGACCTGTGTGCTGAGAACTGTGTACTGTGTGCTGAGACCTGTGTACTGTGTGCTGAGACCTGTGTGCTGTGTGCTGAGACCTGTGTGCTGTTACCTGAGGCCTGTGTGCTGTTACCTGAGGCCTGTGTGCTGTTACCTGAGGCCTGTGTACCGTGTACTGTGTACCGTGTACTGTGCGTTGTGTACCGTGTGCTGTTTACTTTGTGTGTGAATAGAAAACAGGAGTGTTGGTGAATATAAAGGTCATACGGTTCTGTACTTTGAGCTGCTGCTGCTGTTCTTGTCGCTAATGTTGATGCCATTAGGGCAATCTGATGGGCAGCAGTGTAATTGTGTGTGTGTATGTGTATGTGTGTGTGTGTGGGCGTGTACACGTGCTAGCTGGTGAACTTGGTGACCTATGAATTTAGAGTCCCTGTATCTCCACTTCTGCAGAACTCATTACAAAAGTCTCTCTCTCTCTCTCTCTGGCCACTTTATTAGAAACACCTACATTGTACCTGCACACATGGGTCTCTCTCTGTCTCTCTCTCTCTCTCTCTCTCTCTCTCTCTCTCTCTCTCTCTCTTCTGCATGTAGGGCCTCAATTGAATGCTTTCTCTTTGTATCTCTCTCTTTCAGGCTTCACCTTTTCTATCTCATGCTTTTCTCTCTTGTATGTCTCTCTTTCTTTCTTTCTCGTCCTTGACTCCTTTCTCTCTTGCTCGCTCATTTCCCTCTCTCTCTCTCTCTCTCTCTCTCTGTCTCTCTCTGTCTCTCTCTCTCTATTTTTGTACCCCCTCAGTGAGGTCATTATTTATTTATCCTTTACTAACTGGACTTGAAAGCAAGCTGAATGTAGGCCAGAACCCCTTCTCTCTGTCTCTCTCATTATCCCTTTCTCTTTTCTCTTTCTCTCTATCTGTCTCTCGCTCTCTCTCTTTCTCTATCTCTCTCTCTCTTTTCTCTTCTTCTCCGTCTCTGTCTTGCGCGCTCTCTCTCTCTCTCTCGTCCTGGTTTCTGGCTCTCAGTTCAGGTTCGGTGAAGCGTGACTGGCCTCACTCTAATAGAAGGCTGAGATAAGAAAGACTGACCGTAAGCTCTACTGTGTGCTGGCGGTCAGTAATGAGGGGGTAGTTTGTCTCCAGTCGTGAGGACGGCTCCTCCTGACGGCGCTGTCTCAGTGAGAGGAAGTCGTTAGTCTGTAGGTCTGGAGAGTGAAAGTGGCTCTGGAATGTAACACAGACAGGGTTTAGGGGGGCATGAACAACACACAACAATATAACTACCAGTGATGTAGCCGCGGTTACAGATGGACTACAGCAGTACAGCTTATGTAATTACATGTGTATCAGTTTCCTTGTTGCCTCATGCGAGTACTTGATAGTTGTAACTGTATATTCTCTTTCATGTAATTACATGTTGTAATAACATGAGTTACTTCATCTTTTCTAGCATTATAAGGACGTGTAATAACTTGTGTTATAAGTTACAGTATTTACACTGCAGATGCCAGTTTTAATAACATCTAGATCACAAATTATATAAACAGCAAATTAGATCACAAATGTTATTAGTAATAACACTCGTTATTACTAATGTGTAATTACCTGAGAGAGAATATGCTGTTACAACTATCATGATACTTAATTACATTGCATTAGGCAAAAGGAAATTGATACACATGTAATTACACAAGTTGTACAGCTGTAATCTATAACATCTATAACATAATCTATAACAGTGACTATGTCAGTAGTAGTTACATTGTCATTGCATGTGTTGTTCATGTGTAATTACATATCCTGTACTGCTGTAATCATCTATAACAGTGACTACATCAATAGTAGTTAGTGTTGTGTGTTATTCATGTGTAATTACATATCCTGTACTGCTGTAATCATCTATAACAGTGGCTACATCAATAGTAGTTAGTGTTGTGTGTTATTCATGTGTAATTACATATGCTGTACTGCTGTAATATATCTATAACAGTGGCTACAACAATAGTAGTTAGTGTTGTGTTATTTATGTGTAATTACATATCCTGTACTGCTGTAATATATCTATAACAGTGGCTACAACAATAGTAGTTAGTGTTGTGTGTTATTCATGTGTAATTACATATCCTGCACTGCTGTAATATATCTATAACAGTGGCTACATCAATAGTAGTTAATGTCGTGTGTTGTTCATGTGTAATTACATATGCTGTACTGCTGTAATCATCTATAACAGTGGCTTCATCAATAGTAGTGTCATGTGTAGTTCATGTGTAATTACATATGCTGTACTGCTGTAATATATCTGTAACAGTGGCTACAACAATAGGAGTTAGTGTTGTGTTTTAATCATGTGTAATTACATATGCTGTACTGCTGTAATCATCTATAACAGTGGCTACATCACTAGTAGTTACATTGCTTGTTGTGTGTTGTTCATGTTTAATTACATAAGAGCTGTCCTGTTGTAATACATCTGTAACAGGCCTATATCAGTAGTAGTTACACTGTAGTTCTATGTGTTATTCAAGTGTAATTACATAAGGGGGAAAGTTGTAATACATTTTTAACAGCGGCTATGTCACTAGTAGTTACATTGTCATTGCATGTGTTGTTCATGTGTAATTACATACTGTACTGGTGTAATTAGCTATAAAAGTGGCTACGTCACTAGTAGTTATGTTGTCATTGCATGTGTTGTTCATGTGTAATTACACAGTTATTACAGAAGCTTAATCTAAAGCAGGACTAAACTATGGCTTGGGTAGTGTAATAACATTCCCACTGTTGTTAGGTGGAGTGCTGGACGCTGTCTTTAACGTTGGGCAGTGATGCATCGTCTCCAGTACAGTTAGACTGCAGGCTACGATGCATTATCTGTTTCCCACGTCCCCGCTCTTTCTCCTTCCCTTAAATAGACCTCGCTATTTTTGCGAGAGGGCTGAAAATAGGACAAGGAAAACAAAAATATACACACCAGTTGTGAAGCAGCTGAGGCCAGACACAAGTCATGACAACAAACAGGCAAACAAATAAAGTAAGAAGCAAGACGAGCCCAAAAATAGAGAAGCAGAAGGATGTACACACAAGCAGCATCTTTGTACCAAAAACACAGCAGTTTATTATAGAAATCATGTAAACTGGTCAAGATTTCTTTGCTGTATTCACCGTATTTGGCCACACCCACTTTCAAGCGTGCGTTTCTTCCACCTTTGTGTTAGAACTTCCGCTCAGCTAACCAAAATGAATACAGTTACATGGGAGGAGACCAGAGAGACAGTGAGAAGTTCTAATAGGACAACACTGTCTCCTCCGAGGTTAATAACTCAGTGGGTGGGTGATATGAAAAGGTGGTCTGAGGTTAATAACTCAGTGGGTGGGTGATATGAAAAGGTGGTCTGAGGTTAATAACTCAGTGGGTGGGTGATATGAGAAGGTGGTCTGAGGTTAATAACACAGTGGGTGGGTGATATGAAAAGGTGGTCTGAGGTTAATAACACAGTGGGTGGGTGATATGAGAAGGTGGTCTGAGGTTAATAACACAGTGGGTGGGTGATATGAAAAGGTGGTCTGAGGTTAATAACTCAGTGGGTGGGTGATATGAGAAGGTGGTGTGAGGTTAATAACACAGTGGGTGGGTGATATGAGAAGGTGGTCTGAGGTTAATATCACAGTGGGTGGGTGATATGAGAAGGTGGTCTGAGGTTAATATCACAGTGGGTGGATGATATGAGAAGGTGGTCTGAGGTTAATAACTCAGTGGCTGGGTGATATGAGAAGGTGGTCTGAGGTTACTTATGGAGACATGTTTAATTATTCTGTACTCTCGGAAGGTGTAGATGGTTCAGTAATGAAAAACTATAAAAGTACTGAAGCGTATCAGTACCTGCACAGTGGGAAGGTGGGCGTGTCCTCCTACACACAGACGGTGAGTTTATATTTCTGAAAGCCAGTTAAACCCAAGTCCAGCAGCTGCCCGAGCCGCTCTGCGTGGGTGTTAGTTACAGTCCAGATAGCCTAGCGCGGTGGACACTGATCAGAAAACAGTTACTGAACTGATAGACTCACCAGCACCGACACGTCTGCTTCCTCGGAGCTTCATAAGCGAGACAGTTCTCTGGATAAGGAAGCTCTGGTGCTGGTTCTCCTCCACATAATGGTAAGAGCAGACATACGGAGGTTTGGGTTTTTAGACATTTAGAGCTTCAGCCAGAGACGCAGGTGGTCTTCTTTGGAAGGCGGCCCCCCAACACTCTTTATGTGCTGTGTTCGTAACTCTGTAGTTCAAGACAAGTTTTCCTCTTCTTCCAATTACTGACTCCCTCTAACTGAACATGTTATTCTATTCATTTTATGTGTTTGTTGTTGTTTTTCTTATTATCAGTATCAACGTATCTGCAGTCGCACCAGAAGTTCTAACACTAAGTAAACAAAGATGGCTGCCCCAGTGTTGTCATGAAAAATAGCATGAATTATCAGCTTCACTGACCATATAGGAGCTACACTTATAGACAGTGTGTGTAGATACAAGAAGGTGTACCTAATAAAGTGGCAGGTGGGTGTACTTGCTCTGATATTAAGCTGATATTGCTGCTACTTAAGTTCTACACTAGACCACCAACCTTCAGGTCACTTCAAACTCAAATCCCTGAGCACTATTCCACATATATACTGACCCGCACTCCTCTATTTGTCATTTATTCATCCCTCGTTCCTCCCATAGGGTCCCATTCATTTTCGCCTGACCCCAAACATTACAGTTGCATCAAACCCACAGCCTGTACTCACTTAGGACAGATCCCCAGACACACCGACCCGCACTCGTTTACTTGTTTTTATGTGTAAGTATCCTGTCTTTCCTTCAGGGAATGCACTTCTTCTAGTTATTATTATTATTTTCTTTTTTTTTACCGTCCATCTCTCCTCCACCTTCACTCCTTCACTCTTCTTCTTTCTTTCTCCGGGCGTGTTTTGCATCCTCTTGTACTCTGTGGTGAGTTTACAAAGCCCTCTTTGTCTGTTCAGCCTCTGCACTGAGGTGACCCCTCATTGGCTCCTGTCTCTCGCCCTTGAGGCCTGATTGGTCAGTGTGTGTGTGTGTGTGTGTGTGTGTGTGTATCCAGGTGGGAACATGTGAGAAAGTGCTTGATTGTGAATAGACTCCAGTGTGAATTGGGGACTCACAAATTTCCACCGACACATTCAGCCGCACATGCAGACGGAAGCGCGTTCCCAGAATGCCGGCCTGTTTTCCAGCCCAGTTTTCTCTCGTTCTCCTCTTTGTGGGTGAGTTTGAGCGGACTGTGTGAAAGCGTAACGGCGCTGGTGGGTTTGTGTGTGTGGTTCGTGTGGTTTTGTGTTGTGGGTTTGCTGGGACGGATGTGTTGTTGTGGTTTAGTGGATCTAATTGATTTCGGTTTACTGCTGTTGATGTTGTTACATACGGGTTGTGTATTATAGTGTGTGTGACAGATGAAGATAGGCTGTTATATAAAGATGCTCTATATATATATATATATATATATATATATATATACACACACACACTACTGTTCAAAAGTTTGGGATCTCAGTGAAATGTTCTTGTTTTAATGGAGTATCTTCTTCCTTAACACAACAATGAACTGACGGGTCTCTAAAGAAAGTTGTTTCTTTCTGGTCATTGTGAGTCGGTCAGCAAGCCATCAACTCCTGATGCTTCAGATACTAAACTAACCTAGAATGTTGTTCCCTTTTATACTCACTTATTAGTAGAATGTTTTTCAGCTGTGATCACAATTGAGCAAGAGTGTCCTAACAACCAATTAGTCCAATAACATCCTTAACTTGGATTGGTGGTCGTACCAGGAGATTTAGACAGAGGACTGAGAATTACTGATAATAGGACTATATGTAAAATAAGCCTCTATACAAAAATAGACTTAAATACAAACATTTTTATTCTTTAAAAATCATCTGATACACTTACATTAATTGTGAAATGAACAATATTGTTTGTGAATTGCACGAAAGTTACATGAAATAAAATTCTAAAGTGATCCTAAACTTTTGAGTGGCAGTGTGTGTGTGTATATATATATTTCTTCTTTTTCTTCTGCTTTTGTTTTGCTCACTGCTTTCCCTAGTCTTCTTTTCTCTTCTGTCATTCTGTCATTCCTCTCCTTTGCTCTTCTTCAGCTAAGTCGTTCCTCTCTTTTTCCAAGAAATCAGCACCATTCCGAATCTGGAATGTTCAGTTGGATCAGGAATGCTGTGCATGTATATGCTCTGTTTAGTAGATCAGTGTGAAGTCTTATTCCCCCATATAGAAATGAATACAGTAAACTAGCTTGTCTATTAAACAGTTAAACAGTGACATGTACAAACAACCCAACAACCACCTGGGAAACCACAACAACAGCCTAGCAACCCCCAGGCAACCACCTGGAGTATTGCAATGACCCAGCAACATCCTAGCAACCACCTGGTGTAGCGACCACATAGAAACCAGAGAAAAAGTAACTATAGCAACTAGCTGAGGCACCATAGCAACACCCTAGCGATAATTTGGGACACTATGGGACCTACCTAGCAAGATCTTAGCAACTCCTGGGAATACTTGGTGCTCATCCCACAAGTGCTGGATGGAGCTCCATCACTCCAGAGATCACAGCTCCACAGCTCCACAGCTCCACCGCTACACAGCCCAGTGCTGGGGGGCTTTATACCCCTCCAGCTGGTGCTCGGCATCAGGCACAGTGATGTTAGTCCCGCGCAGGAGGTTATAAAAGTGTTATAGTTTGAAAACACTCTACAGGATTACATGTAACCGAGTGACCAGTTAATGCCAACATCAGCTGAACGTGAGAGGAAGACAGTCCAGCTGAGAGGCTCGAACTTCAAGACCAAAAGCTACAACTTTGATGTGATGATTAAAAAATCATTAGTGTTTATTAGCATTCAGACACCCACCCAGTACCTCCAGTGCCTCCCCACTACCCTCCAGTATCTCCTCACTACCCCAGTACCTCTCCACTACTCCCAGTACCTTCCCACTACCCTCCAGTACTTCCACTCTGACTCCCAACTACCGCCCTCCTCCCACAGTATCTCCTCACTACCCCAGTACCTCTCCACTACTCCCAGTACCTTCCCACTACCCTCCAGTACCTTCCCACTACCCTCCAGTACTTCCCCTCTACCCCCCCAGTAACCCCCTCAGTACCTTCCTAGTACCTCCCCACTACTGCCTCCTCCCCCAGTTTCTCCTCGCTACCCCAGTACCTCTCCACTACCCTCCAGTACTTCCCCTCTAGTCCCCATTAACCCCTCAGTACCTTCCCATTACCTCCACTACCCCAGTACCTCCCCACAACCCTTCAGTACTTCCCCTCTACACCCCAGTACCCCCTCAGTACCTTCCCATTACCCGTAGTACCTCCCCACTACCCCCCATCCAGTATCTGAACTTCCCCACAATACTTCTCCACTAACTCCCCACTACTAACCAGTACTGGCCCACCATCCCCCCAAGACCCCCTCAGTTTCTCCTCCTTACCCCCACTACCCAACAGTGCCTCCACATTACCCCCCAGTACCTCTCCACTACCTCCCAACTACCCCCCAATTACCCCCCACCCTCCCCCGGCCTGCCACCCGGCCTCACTGCAGAAAGCGTTGCGGAGCTGCTTCTGCTTGCAGCCTTTTCAGCACTTTGTTCAGTGCCAGTTCCTTAACTTCTCCCAGGCCTTTGTTTCCATAGAGACCCTCCATGCTCCGCCTCCGTCCCACATTGCCATGGCGATTCCGAATTCCCAGCACCCCCGCAGCATTGTGCTGCCACACACTGTTTACTTTATGAGGTCATGAGAGGCTGGAAAAAGTGACCGAGTGTGAAAACACGCAGAGAGTTTCAGCGTTGAAGCGCTCACACTGTTCTTCACCTCGGCCGACCAATCAGGACAGGCCTCATTTACATATACACTGTATATCTTACTTCGGGAATGAGGGGTATTAACAAGGAGTTTGTTCCTGGGAGGGCTTTACACTATATGTTGGAGCATTGCTGTGAGGATTTGATTGAGTGTTAGTGAGGTCAGGTACTGATGTTGAACATTGCTGTGAGGATTTGATTGAGTATTAGTGAGGTCAGGTACTGATGTTGAACATTGCTGTGAGGATTTGATTGAGTATTAGTGAGGTCAGGTACTGATGTTGAACATTGCTGTGAGGATTTGATTGAGCGTTAGTGAGATCAGGTACTGATGTTGAACATTGCTGTGAGGATTTGATTGAGCGCTAGTAAGGTCAGGTACTGATGTTGAACATTGCTGTGAGGATTTGATTGAGCGCTAGTAAGGTCAGGTACTGATGTTGAACATTGCTGTGAGGTTTTGATTGAGTGTTAGTGAGGTCAGGTACTGATGTTGAACATTGCTGTGAGGATTTGATTGAGTGTTAGTGAGGTCAGGTACTGATGTTGAACATTGCTGTGAGGTTTTGATTGAGTGTTAGTGAGGTCAGGTACTGATGTTGAACATTGCTGTGAGGATTTGATTGAGCGCTAGTAAGGTCAGGTACTGATGTTGAACATTGCTGTGAGGTTTTGATTGAGTGTTAGTGAGGTCAGGTACTGATGTTGAACATTGCTGTGAGGATTTGATTGAGCGTTAGTGAGATACTAAGAAGTACTGATGTTGAATGCTCAGTTCTGGATCACTCCAACTCATCTGAAAGGCATTTGATGGAGATCCCTCACTCATGAGAACTTAGATCCACTGCTCCTCAGCCCAATGCTGGGGGGCTTTATACCCCTCTAACCCAAACCTGGTACCGGGAATGGGCACCTCGGGCTCGTGTGTCAGGATTCTGCCAGCTGCATTCTGATTGGCTGTTTTCAGGTATCAGTATCAATTGCGCTGGTGAAGCCAAGAATCCAAGTTTAGTTGTTCCAGCCTGGTGAGCTATGATCTCAGCCCCAGATGCTCTGCTGTGTTTCTTGAGGAACAGTTCATGTCTTCTAAACGTCATGCCAAATACTGGCTTGTGATTGGTCGTATTTGCATGCCATTCAATTCGATGTAGCTTTCCTGCAGTCGTAGGTGATTATTGGACACTATCAGTGAAGAGGGGTATCAGACTGACCCCAGAGAGCCTGGAGCTCCTCTTCTTCACACCGAGCTGCAATGTTGACTCAGGACAGTGAAACCTTCACACCTGTCTGAGACTGAGTCTTCTGTTCACCACTCCTGCAGAACTAATTTTAAAGGTCTCTCTCTCTCTCTCTCACTCTCTCTCTCTCTCTCTGTATGCATTAGTGCAACTGATGCCGACCAATCCGGTGGCTGAGGAGGTGTCCCGCGGTAAAAGCAGGAAGAGAGTCAACCCGGTGGTCCACACTGAAGCTCCTGAGCCAGACCATATTGCTGAAGCCTATCGCTACTGTAACCTGCCCAATCAAACAGAGCACACATGGGAGGGTGAGTAACAGGGTCTACGTCCATCTATGTCCATCCACTGCAGCCCGGTGGAGTTAGACATGTGAGACCCTCCTTGGGTGTAGACTCATTATCCACCTACCATCACTTTGTAGTTCTATACCTACAGACTGTAGTCCATCTGATTCTCTATATACTTGCCCTGTTCTTGTTCTAACCCTAGCCCTTACCACCCAAATAGTACCTGTGGTGGTCCTGTAGGGGTCTTGATCATTAAAGAACAGGGTAACAAAGTATACAGAGAATCAGATGAACTACAGTCTGTAAGTGTAGAACTACAAAGTGCTCCTATATGGTGAGGAGGCTTAAATGTTGTGGCTATTATGTAAGTTTGTGATACTGTTTTGACTATATATATATATATATATATATATATATATATATATATATATATATATATATATATATACACTACCAATCAAAAGTTTAGGATCACTTCAGAATTTTATCTCATGCAATTCAAAAACAATATTGTTTATTTCACAATTAATGTAAGTGTATCAGATGATTTTTAAAGAATAAAAATGTTTGTATTAAAGTCTATCTTTGTATAGAGGCTTTTTTTGCATATAGTCCTATTATCAGTAATTCTCAGTCCTCTGTCTAAATCTCCTGGTACGACCACCAATCCAAGTTAAGGATGTTATTGGACTAATTGGTTGTTAGGACACTCTTGCTCGATTGTGATGTACAGCTGAAAAACATTCTACTAATAAGTGAGTATAAAAGGGAACAACATTCTAGCTTAGTTTAGTATCTGAAGATCAGCAGTTGATGGCTTGCTGACCGACTTACAATGACCAGAAAGAAACAAACTTTCTTTAGAGACCCATCAGTCCATTGTTGTGTTAAGGAAGAAGATACTCCATTAAAAACAAGAACATTTCACTGTGATACAAACTTTTGAGCAGTAGTGTGTATATATATATATATATATATATATATATATATATATATATATATATATATATATATATATATATATGTATATATATATATGCAAATTAACATGTGTTATGTTGCAGGACACAGCCTGGCTGACTACAAACTGCTGTCCGTGCATGTGATGATTCGACATGGGGACCGTTATCCCCTCTATTCCATCCCCCAGACCAAGCGTCCCGCCATAGACTGCACTCTATCACCAAACAGGTATGTTAAAATCGATTATTAGAATCATCCAAATCATTAAGATGGATAGTAATGTTATGTACTGCGTGTCTTATACTACTTATATTTAATATGTATATGCGCGCATGGTGGTCTAGTGGTCAAGGCGCTGGTCCGGGTGGTTCTGTGTGGAGTGTGTATGTTCTCTCCGTGTTTGAGTGTGTATCTCCGGGTTCTCCGGTTTCCTCCCACAGTCCAAACACATACATGTTAGGATCCTCACTCTAAACTGCCCGTAGCTGTGCAATTGACTGGTGACCTGTTCATGATGTACCCCACCTTCGCCCGATGAAGCTGGGATTGGCTTCAGCCCCCCCGTGACCCCAACTAGTGGGAGAAAGCAGAAGATAACGGATGGATCTATGTACAGTATATGAGCATAGAAACTTATTAAAATAATTATAGAGAATAATTTTCCCTGCCTGAGATTCTAAACAGACACTAATATGTTTCCCTGCAATCTTTGTCTCTGGATTCATCTTTAATACCACCCTAATCCAGTTTCAACATTTTTTATTTCATCCTTTTTGTATTGTTTCCAATTATATTAATGGTTTAAGTGATTTGTCTGCACATTTATATCCCTGGCCTGGTCTTATATTAGCCATGATGACCTGTAGCTGTGAAATCTATGAGTGCAGAAAGAAGTTCTTGAAAGAAATGAACTGGGGTCTAAATTACATAACACATTTAAAAAGATTAGAAATAACTAGGAATGTGGATGGACACACAGCTTAAGCAGTGCGAGAAAGGAGGGATGAATGAATGACAAGTAGAGGAGTGCAGGTCAGTGTGTTTGGGGAAACTGCTAGAGTGACCACAAGCAGTTTGGAGGCTGTAGGTTAAGTGAAACCATGATGTTTGGTTGAGCTCGAATATGAATGGGACTCTATGGGGAAAAAAGGACGAACAGACGAGTGCGGGTCAAAGCAACACTGCAGTCGTGGTCGGGGGTCTGCCCTGAGTCAGTGTATGTGAAACGTCGTCTGTGGGTCGAGCAGTTCAGTAGATTGGCGTGCACTGTTCTATCCTATTCATTCTCTATGGGACAACATTACTGCAAAACCAGTAGTTTACCTGAATCTGTGCATCTGATCAAAAAGAGTTGCACATAAACAACAAATAGAGGAGTGCGGGTCAGTATGTCTGTGGATTAGAGTTTGGGGATCTGCTCTGAGTGAGTACAGGCAGTTTGGAGGCTGTAGGTTGAACAAAATAATAATATTTGGGTTCAGCCGAAAATGAATGGGAACCTATGGGAGGAACGGGGGATGAATAAAAGAAAAATAGAGGAGTTCGGGTCAGTATGTCTGTTGGTTAGTGCTTAAGGACCTGCCTGAAAAGAGTATGTGCAGTTTGGAGGTTGTAGGTTAAATTAAACCATGATGTTTGGGTGTGTCTGATAATGAATAGGACTCTATGGGGAAAAAAGAGGGATAAAAAAAAAAACCAACAACAAACAGACGAGTGCGGGTTGAACCAACACTGCAGTCGTGGTCGGGGGTCTGCCCTGAGTCACTGTGTGTGTGGGTTGAGCAGAAGTTCAGTAGATTGGTGTGCACTTTTCTATCCTATTCATTCTCTATGGGGAAAAATTACGGGAAAAATCCGTTATTATACGGAATCTGTGCATCCGATCAAAAAGCTGCATACAAGCCTGAATCACACAATCAGACCAGACAGTCTGGAGCTGGAACAGAGTTGACGAGGGACAAGTTACGCGGTAAAGGTCTGGCAGAAAGCATAATATGAATAATGGTTTTGCAACACTCAACTATAATAACACACTGTCATCATAAGCTGGCCTACAATATCTGGAGTTTAAAAGTTCTAGCTCGCATTCCTCATATTTATTGGATGCTGTTCTAGCAGAGCTGGAGGGTCGTCCACCGACCGAGCTGTAATAACAATAATTATTTTTATTCATGTGGCACTTTTACTCGGCTCGGTTCGAGAAAAGACCCGCTAGACGAAATAACATGGCAGAGAAGAAGAACAACAAATAACAGCAGAGTACAAAGAAGCCGAGCACAATCGTAAACAGCTGGTGGAAAACATCTGCAGTGCATTTACACACTGTACATAAAGTAGGGGGCGCCAACCACACCGGCAGAACTGCTGACCGGTGACAGGAGGCCGATCAGCCAACATTAAAACCACCTTCTAAAACCATCTCCAATCACTGTCCACTGTATCAGCTCCACTGACCATACAGGATTCTCTGTATACTTTATTACTCTGTTCTTTAATGATCAGGACCCCCACAGGACCACCATTGTTTGGGTGGTGGGTCATTTTCAACACTGCAGGGACACTGATGTGGTGGTGTGTTGGTGAGTGTGTTGTGCTGGTGTGAGTGGATCAGTAGTATATATAGTAGTATAGTAGTGTATGTATGTATGTGTATGTATATATGTATGTATGTATGTATGTATGTATGTATGTATGTATGTATGTATGTATGTATGTATGTATGTATACTACTGTGCTAAGAGCTGATTGTTTAAAAGTCTTTATCTGATCAATGTGTATGTCCACCAGTAAGAACATCAGATCTGATTAGAACAGATATAAATAATCATACATACAATACAAAGTAACATGAATATGTTATTGTGAGAGAAGTAGATCAGATCTTGATCCAGTTTGAAGAACAAAGTTAGGTTCCAGATTTCTCCTGGACGCCCCAGACATTGTATGAATGTGTTCAGTTCCTTCAGCAGCAAATCTTGATTTATCTTAATGAAGTACTGAGCAGTCAAAGCAGGTATTAGATGAGAACTGATAATAATACTGGGTTGTTTAGGAGAAGCTTGGAAAGGGTTAAATAAACACACTGACATATGGAAAACACTACTTACTCTATTAATACTGACTGAATATATGCGTGTGTATGTGTTAAGATGTGTAAAGATAAACATTGAGGTAAAAGCAGTAGGTGAGTATAGTAGATGTAGATCTGGAACACGTCTGTGGGTGTTGATTGAGTGATCTGATTCTGACAGATGTCACACTGCTCCACAGGAAGTGCAATGCGAGCCGTTTCTCACTCTTGCCACTATTTCGAAGGTGTGGTTGCAGAGAGTGTCATGGTGTTTGCAGGGACTTTCTGTTCTGTTTTATTAACCTGTAGCAGAGATGATCTTGCGTGTTGAATCAAGATCAAGGGGTGATTATCAAGAACCAGAACTTAATTGGTTCCTGAATGATTAGTACTGAAATTTTGATAATTACTGGACAAACACAGCTGCTGTTGGTATTTATGTACATAGAAGCTATTTTTATTTTTTTTTAATAGTTGGTCCTGGACTGGATCAGCGGGAGGGGCACTTTAGACCATGCAACAAAAGTGTTTGCATCCTTCTGACGAACTGTTTCTAGTTTTGAGCATCAGCCTGTGCTCTACAGTAGTAGTAATAATAATAATAATAATAATAATAATAATACTATATAATTATAAATGTGGGGAGCACAGCAACTGCTTTTAAACATACTAGTGCAGTGAGCTGGCTGAATCAATTACACTGTATTGCCAAAAGTATTCACTCACCCATGCAAATCACTGAATTCAGGTGTTCCAATCACTTCATGGCCACAGGTGTATAAAACCAGCACCTAGTCCTGCAGACTGCTTCTACACACGTTAGTAAAGAATGGGTCTCTCTCAGGAGCTCAGTGAACTCCAGCGTGGTACCGTGATAGGACGCCACCTGTGCAACAAGTCCAGTGGTGAAGTTTCCTCACTACTAAATATTCCACAGTGGACTGTCAGTGGTGTTCTAACAAAGTGGAAGTGATTGAGAACGACAGCAACTCCGCCACCAAGTGGTAGAACACGTACACTGACAGAGCGGGTCAGCGGATGCTGAGGAGCATAGAGCACAGAGGTCACCAACTTTCTACAGAGTCCATCACTACAGACCTCCAAACTTCATGTGGTCTTCAGATCAGCTCAAGAACAGAGCGTAGAGAGCTTCATGGAATGGGTCTCCATGGCCGAGCAGCTGCGTCCAAGTCTTACATCACCAAGAACAATGCAGAGCGTCGGATGCCGTGGAGTAAAGTACGCCGCCACTGGACTCTAGAGCAGCGGAGACGTGTTCTCTGGAGTGACCAATCACGCTTCGCTGTCTGTCAATACGATGGACTAGTCTGGGTTTGGTGGTTGCCAGGAGAACTGTACTTGTCTGACTGCACTGTGCCAAGTGTAAAGTTTGGTGGAGGTGGGATTATGGTGTGAAGTTGTTTTTCAGGAAGTGGACTCGGACCCTTAGTTCCAGTGACAGGAACTTTTAATGCTTCAGCAGACCAAGACATTCTGGACAATTTCATGCTCCCAACTTTGTGGGGACAGTTTGGGGACGGCCCCTTCCTGTTCCAACATGACTGCCCACCAGTGCACAGAGCAGCTCCATAAAGACATGGAGGAGCGAGTTTGGTGTTGAAGAACTTGACTGGCCTGCACAGAGTCCTGACCTCAACCTGATAGAACACCTTTGGGATGAATTAGAGCGGAGACTGAGAGCCAGACCTTCTCATCCAATATCAGTGTCTGACCAGTGTCCCATACACACTTTCCTAAACCGTGTGGAGAGACTTCCCAGAAGAGTTGAAGCTGTTATAGCTGCAAAGGTTGGGCCGACATCATATTAAACCCTGCATCTGTATTGATTCAAATCTTTCTTTCTAAACTCATGTATAAGAAATAAAAGTAAAAGTAATTTTTGATGTAGTCAGGTATTGAGACTGATATGATACAAGTGTATATGTATTCCATGATTATTACGTGTAGTCTGACACTCTGAGTTCAGGAACCCAACAGCATTCATATCTTTCAAATTTCAAATACGGCCTTCTGAGTTCTCAGTATTATACAGTAACGCTGCTGCTCGTCCACTTTAGATCTTTATTGTACAAAGAAGAAGCACTCAGGTTACCAGAGGTAGCATAAGAGGAGGCTGTATCGTTAGTCAGTCAATACTTTCTGTAACAGCATCTAAGAATCAGAACTTGCTACCAGACCACATTAGACAATCCAATACTTCTCCTTCTCTTACTGGTCAGCTGAGCCTTCTGATGCACAGCATGGGTTAAACATGACCCATATTCATTTCCTATGTTACTGCTGAGTATCTCTTTGCTAAATGTGTTAAAATCAGTTATTTCATTATTTAATGTTCCAAGTGTTTGTTAAAAGTCTTGTTCTTTATTATTTTAATTCTTATTTATTTACTTCATGAACAAAAATAGTTTTTGTAAATATGTTTCCGACTGCAAATGTTTACAAACACCAACAGTTCCTATCAGATTTGCTAATTTGATGTAAGTGGTTAAATTGGCCCACATGCTGTTGCTTTGTTGCCATTCAAGCTGTTTGAACACAAGCTGTCTGCACTAATGTTGAGAAAGCAACTAATAAACTAATTTAAATTGTAATATAATCACTATTTCTCATTTAAATTCTAATATAATCTCTATTGCTAATTTAAATTCTACTATAATATCTATTCCTAATTTAAATTCTAATATAATCACTATTTCTAATTTTAATTCTAAAAGGATCACTATTTCTAATTTCTATTCTAATATAATCACTTTTGCTAAGTTAAATTCTATATAATCACTATTGCTAATTTCTATTCTAATATAATCACTATTGCTAATTTCTATTCTAATATAATCACTATTGCTAATTTCAATTCTAATAGAATCACTATTGCTCATTTCTATTCTAATATAATCACTATTGCTAATTTCAATTCTAATAGAATCACTATTTCTCATTAAAATTCTAATATACTTAATTATTATTTTACATTTAAATTCTAATATAATTAATTATTTTAAATTTAAATTCTAATATCACTATTGGTAATTTAAAATTGATATAATAAATGACTATTTCTAGATTTAATTCTAATATAAATAAGTACTATTTCAAATTTAAATGCTAATATAATGAAATACTCTTTCAAATTTAAATTCTTATATAATCACTATTTATAATTTAAATTATAATATAATCATGTCACCTTGTCGCTGGAGCAGGAGCAGATGAAGGCAGAAGTGGACATACTCGTGAGCTTTTAGTTATTAATTGCTATTACTGATTATATTAGAATTAAAATTTGAATTTTAAATTTAAATTCTTATATAATATATTTCTAATTTCAATTCTAATATAATGAATTACTATTTTGAAATTAAATTTTAATATAATCATATCACGGTGTCGCTGGAGCATGAGCAGATGAAGGCAGGAGCGGACACATTTGAAGCTTTTAGTCAAAACACTATACTACACACAATGTTGGGCCAAGGCAGGAAAACACAGGGATATAAAAGATACTGTAAACACGGAACATCTGGAGAACATGAGGACACAGGTTGAGGGCGGAGACATGAAACACATGACAAAAAAGGTAAACAAAGGCCACATGGACTTGACACGACAACGTAAACAATGACAAACAGGCTAGGAAGCAGGGCAGGACATGACAAATCACTGTTCCTAATTTCAATTCTAATATAGTCACTATTCTTATTTTCAATTCTAATATAATCACTATTCCTAATTTCAATTCTAATATAGTCAATATTCCTATTTTCAGTTCTAATATAGTCACTATTCCGAATTTCAATTCTAGTATAGTCAAAATTCCTGTTTTCAGTTCTAATATAGTCACTATTCCTAATTTCAATTCTAATGAAATCACTATTCCTAATTTCAATTCTAATATAGTCAATATTCCTAATTTCAATTCTAATATAGTCACTATTCCTATTTTTAATTCTAATACAGTCACTATTCCTATTTTTAATTCTAATATAGTTATTATTACTATTTTCAATTCTAATACAGTCACTATTTCTAATTTCAATTCTAATACAGTCACTATTCCTAATGTCAATTCTAATACAGTCACTATTTCTAATTTCAATTCTAATACAGTCACTATTCCTAATGTCAATTCTAATACAGTCACTATTTCTAATTTCAATTCTAATACAGTCACTATTCCTAATTTCAATTCTAATACAGTCCCTATTGCTAATTTCAATTCTAATATAGTCACTATTCCTCATTTCAATTCTAATATAGTCACTATTCCTCATTTCCATTCTAATATAGTCACTATTCCTAATTTCAATTATTGTTGTCTCAGAAATTAAAACATTTCTAATTCATCCCTATTAGTAAGCTTGATCGATGAATAGTGATAATCATTATGATTAGTTAGTAAATAAAAAGAACACCCCAGTTTTATTCATAAGCCCCAGTGTAGTAAATAGATAATGAGAGTGATGTTGCACTAATGGCTTGACATGTATAAAAACTTGATTTTTAAATATCTTATAGAGTTTTTTGTTGGATGTACCAATAAAAAAGGATGTTATAACAATCAGTGCAGGAACATTGCTGTTAGAAAGGATGAGGCTGGTAGAGAAACAGGTCCTGATATAGATGTGTGCTGTTAGTCTGGCGGTTGAATGATAGTTAATGATTTAATGAAGGGGAAATATGTCAAGTCCAAAAAGAAGAGGTCCTAGAACAAACCCTTGGGGAACTTCTTCAGTAATGGGAGCGCTGAGTGACATGTTTCTGAATTGTTATCTGTCAGTGAGCTAAGATGTGAACCAGTGGAGGGTTGTGCCAGTGAAGCCAGCAGCAGAGAGGTGGGCAAGAAGTAGGTCATAGCAAGATGCACCAAACGCTGAACCAAGATATAAGAACTCAATAATATAATTAGAAATGGTGTCGTCAGCAAAACACTTTATAAATATTCAAACAGTATTAATAGAGTAAGTAGAGCTTTTCCATATGTCAGTGTGTTTATTTAACCCTTTCCAAGCTTCTCCTAAACAACCCAGTATTATTATCAGTTCTCATCTAATACCTGCTTTGACTGCTCAGTACTTCATTAAGCTAAATCAAGATTTGCTGCTGAAGGAACTGAACACATTCATACAATGTCTGGGGCGTCCAGGAGAAATCTGGAACCTAACTTTGTTCTTCAAACTGGATCAAGATCTGATCTACTTCTCTCACAACAACATATTCATGTTACTTTGTATTGTATGTATGTATTTTAATCAGATCTGCTGTTCTATTGTTACTATCAGCTTTGTATATAGCTTTTATAACACAGCTTTATATATATAGTAGACTCACAGTAAACAGGAAGTAGGAGCTGCGGTTGGCTACTAAAGCATGGCACCTCCAGCAGCACCTCGAACTTTAGACTATCCAGATGTCCAAATTTTGCTATACACAAACATTTGTGTTGTGTTGTTTAAAGGATTCCTCATGCAGGACCCCTAGTGGCCGTTATGCCAGGGTGATGGAAATTGACTCGTCTTGTGGCTGTGTGTTGTCAGATGTACTAGGACTAATATAATTTTAATATTAATACTAAACAGTTCTTTAAAAAATGGACAAAAAAAAATCTAATTGTTTATTAAAACTATATAAAAATATATATTTTGTGTGTATATAAACATTGACTTGCGCAGCTACGAAGGTGAAAATATGCCCTATTAACTTTTAACCCCCAAGCTGGCAGATATCACAAAGCCTTTAATTGGAAGCCTGATGGTCCTGCTGCACCAGTTAAGGTGGAACAAGAAAGTTCCAATGAGAAGCTGCCGAATAGGAAGCACGACTTGAGCCTCCAGAGCATCAGGTCTTTGGAGAGTTCAGAAGTTGTGAGTCTCTGAAGAAGCAGAGCAGTGATACTATCAGCCGAGTGAAGCTCAGAGCTGAACAGGAGTGAACAGGTTTGTAGTAGCTCCTCCATCACTGTAGCTTCTCTGTGTACTGACATGATACAGCTCTCATACACACACCTGCTCTGCAGACCTTCCTTCTGATTCGCTCAGTGTAAATAAAGCTCCGCCTACACGGTGAACACCAGGTGTAGCTTGGCTATCAGCGTGGAGAGGATCATAGTGTTATGCGTATATGAGTCATTGCAGTCCAGGTGAGTCAATGCAGTGTGGAGTGCTGTGGCGTCTTCTGTAGGCCTATTGGGCCGGTATGCAAATTGATGAGGGTCCGGTGTAGCAAGCAGACAAGGTTTCAGCTGGGAAAGAACTAGTCTTACTAAGCACCTGGAGATGATGGGGGTGAGCAGCAGTGTTTCAGCACTGGTACAATGGTGGAGGTTTTAAAAGTACTACGAGCAGCTGCTTGGGCCAGTGACGAGGTCCGTAATGCCTCCAGACGGCTGCTTGGTCCTACATCAGGACCAGCTGCCTTATACCTGATTCACGCTACACGACTGTCTGAGTGGGCGGGTCTTTGAGCCGTTCACACTACGTGACTGGTTGAGCTGTAATGGTGAGTCTTTCAGTTGTTGTGGCTTTTACACTACATGACTGATTGGCGACACGGGGTCACCAGTTACACAACTTTTAATCTGGGGACCGTCCACTCATCTGGTAGCTGTCCAAAAACACGAGAACAAAACTCTGGTGAGAACCAAACTCTGGTGAGAACCAAACTCTGGTGAGAACTAAACTCTAGTGAGAACCAAACTCTGGTGAGAACCAAACTCTGGTGAGAACTGAACTCTGGTGAGAACTGAACTCTGGTGAGAACTGAACTCTGGTGAGAACCGAACTCTGGTGAGAACTAAACGCGTGTGAGAACTAAACTCTGGTAAGAACTGAACTCTGATGAGGACTGAACTCTGATGAGAACTGAACTCTGGTGAAAACTGAACTCTGGTGAGAACTAAACTCTGGTGAGAACCGAACTCTGGTGAGAACTAAACTCTAGTGAGAACCAAACTCTGGTGAGAACTAAACTCTGGTGAGAACTAAACTCTGGTGAGAACCGAACTCTGGTGAGAACCAAACTCTGGTGAGAACTGAACTCTGGTGAGAACTAAACTCTAGTGAGAACCAAACTCTGGTGAGAACTAAACTCTGGTGAGAACTGAACTCTGGTGAGAACCGAACTCTGGTGAGAACTAAACTCTGGTGAGAACCGAACTCTGGTGAGAACCGAACTCTGGTGAGAACTAGCAACACCACATAGAACATTCGCTATTTCCAAACCGGATGTCAACAAACGAGCAGTACGAGTTGTTACTGTGCTGATCTGCAGTGATGAAAGAAAGAAGAGAAAGGAGTGAATATGGAGGAGAAGATGGATAAAGGCTCTCACTGCCATTGTTTACTGTTGCCGTACTCCTCCTCGACCTTCGCGCCGCCCACAGCCGCAGAGAGACTGTGACGTGGTTCGCTCTCTACATGATCTCATTAGCTGTAGCTCGACGCTGCTGTTGACTCACGGTCGCCGACTGGGCTAGATATTAAACATGCTAGATGTTTGCCGGGCGTCTGTGATTAGTCGGCGACGGCTCGGCGAGCGTCTTTCAGCACGACTAAACGAGCACCGAGTGATCTACAAAATCTGTTGGCGGCTGAACATCAGGCTGTAGTGTGAACTAGGCTTATATGCATTGACCTTTCTTAGGGGGTGGTAGGCATCCTTGATGGTGAATGTAACTGGTGGCAGATCTGTTTTGATGGCAACCACGTTGTTTCCACAGTCGAGGCGAGCATAGGAATGGTTCAGCTGGTGAATGTGGCACAGTTTTGGGTGGCGTGTAGTCAGTGATTGACTGAATGCCTTGCCACATACAGAGGAGCTCAAGTGTTCTTCAGTCAGCTGTTTGTAATGGTATTTAGCATTGGCCATGCCTCTTTTTAAGTTGCCTCCTGCTCTCCAGACCTAAGGGTAGCATCTCTTGCTCTGTTAATCCAGGGCTTCTGGTTGGAAGTTGCCACTCTGTCCACACAGCTGTCGATATGTCCCAGGACAGAGTCGTTGTAGGTATCAGTGTTGATGAGAAAGTCTGTGGTGGCCTGGGAAGCTACACACTCCTGTCTGTGTGCTGGACCTGAGTCAGCCCCATCCATCCAGATCTTCACAGGCCTTGTGTGTATTTGGGGAGCAGGAGAGCAAACAGAGATGGTCAGACTGTCCTAGGTGGGGGAGGGGTGTGGCTTTGTAGGCACCGGCCACACTGGTGTAAATGTGATCAGAAGTTTGGATGAAACTTTGGAAGATCAGATCTCAAATGTGTTAATAGCAGCGCAAAGATCTCACAAGGAAGATAGTAGGGTCTTCTCGTAACCATCAGAAACCCCAGACCAGCAGAGCGGTGGGTATCCACAGCGACCGCGTCCATACGCCAGGCTTTGTTTACATAAATGCAAACAGCTCTTGCTCGAGGCTACGGCTGCCCTATCAGCTCGAGCATAGTGCAAGACACCCGGCCCAGTGTGAGTACAGCCTCAGCCTAGAGGCAGAAGCTACACCTGTCTATTTTTTTTTTTGCTCTCACTTTCTTTCCCCCAACCCCACCTCTCTCTCTCTCTCTCTCTGTCTTTCCCACCCTGTCTCACTATCTCCCTGCCTGTGTCTCCCTCTCCCTCGCTAAAAAAAGGTTTAATGTAAAAACTTTATTTTATTCTTTAAATGTCCACACTGTATAAAATACAAACTATAGAGTTTCATACATCCAACACCTACACTTACACTTCAGTCCTAAAACATTTGCACAGAACTGTGTGTGTCTATGTATATAAACCACCTCCTTGTATCTACACACACTGTTTATTTTATCAGCTCAGTTTACAGTACAGGTGCACTTTATACTACTTGCTGGTCCACCTTGTAGATGTAAAGTCAGAGACAGTAGCTCATCTGCTGCTGCACAGTTTGTGTTCCTCTAGTTCTTCATCAGTGGACACAGGACGCCGCCCACAGGACACTGCTGTCTGGATAGTTTTGGTTGGTGGACGATTCTCAGTCCAGCAGTGACACTGAGGTGTTTAAACACTCCAGCAGCAGCACTCCACACCAGCACAACACACACACACACACACACACACACACACACACACACACACACATATATATATATATATATATTTATATATAGTGTGTGTGTATGGAGCCTCATGCCTCAGGACTGGGCTGAGAACAACCTGAGATTGATTTTTATGGCTAGATGAGATGAGTGGTCCCTGATGGACCAGACGGGTGGGCCGGCCTGTGTCTGGATCACTAATGGATGTAGGGCACCAGTTCGACTCGGGCATCGGCGGCAACAAGATTGTTGGACCGTTTCAGGTCATGCGTGTCTGATTAATGAGCTGGCTGTCTGATTCAGGGTGTTTGCTCACCTGTGCCAAGTACTTGAGTCCCCACCTAGAACCAGTTCTGCTCTGGTTTCAGGGGGAGGGGCTTATTGTTGTTTTGTTTTCAGTCACAATGATGCAGTGGGAATGGTTCAAATTCATACGCGTGTCTCGTGTGTGTTAGTGTGTGTTGTGCTGGTGGGAGTGGATCAGACGCAGCAGTGCTGCTGTAGTGTTTCGGCCGACCACTACTATCCAGACAGCAGTGTCCTGTGGGCGGCGTCCTGTGTCCACTGATGAAGAACTAGAGGAACACAAACTGTGCAGCAGCAGATGAGCTACTGTCTCTGACTTTACATCTACAAGGTGGACCAGCAAGTAGTAGGAGTGTCTAATAGAGTGGACAGTGAGTGGACACTGCTGTGTCTGATCCACTCACACCAGCACAACACACACTACTACCACCACCACGTCAGTGTCACTGCAGTGCTGTGAATGACCCACGTCCCTAATAGTATCTGCTCTGTGGTGGTCCTGTGGGGGTCCTGATCATTAAAGAACAGAGTAATAAAGTATCCTGTATGGTCAGTGGTTATTTAAAAGAGAGGACTGACCTTCCCGTCTGTGTGTGAGTGGACTTTATAACTGTAATCTGATTAGTATTCCCTCTAGTGGCCTCTGCTGATTTTGTAGTCGCAGACCCCCTGCAGACCCTTACAGTCATAGAACTGAATATAATTCTTTGTTTCCATGGTTGCAGCTCCGTGTCCTGGCCAATCAGGGCAGGGCTTTCGTTCGGGTTAAGGCAGCCAGCTGGACCACAGAGCTTTATTAATCTGTGGGCATCCCATAATACTGCCCTGCTGTTACAGATTTAAAGTATTATAAAATAATCCTCAACATCTTCCTTATATTAACACCGGCCCTCTCTCTCTCTCTCTCTCTCTCTCTCTCTCTCTCTCTCTCTCTCTCTCTCTCTCTCTCTCTCTCTCTCTCTCTGTGTCTTTCTCTCTCTCTCTCTCTCTCTCCATCAGCGCCTCAGTGTCACTCGCCCGCTATTAAGCTCAGTTTAAACACACGTACACCCACACGCTGGAGTTTATTTAGTTCAGTGCTGCTCAAGGTTCTCTGCTGGCCTTGTTAGTTCTGTTGTTTTGCCCCCTTGTGGTGGTATTTGGGTATTACAGCTTGTTTTCTCTATTTTCTTCAGCTGTAATTTACATATTTGAAGTTTTAAAGAATTAACTAGCAAAATATTACAAAATATTAAAACATAAACAGTGTAAAGTCACAGCTGAGAGCTGCATAGTATATTCATTTATAGTATATAAATATAGTATATTAGTATTTGTAAAGTGGTGATCAATTCTCTCTGATCAAACAGCTCTTCATAATCAATGATATGACCCAAAATGACAATGTTATTATTTCATAATTCACTCTTTCATTTACTCGCTCCCTCATTCCCTTATTCACTGACTGATTCACTAACTCATTCACTCTCTCGTTCTCTCTCCGACTCACTCACTCGCTCACTGACTAACTCGCTTGTTCACTTATTGACTCGCTCATTCACTCATAGAATCGTTCACTGTTTCATTTACTGTTTCATTCATTCTCTCACTGCCTCGCTCTCTTATTCGCATGCTTAATCGCTCACTCACTCACTCAATCACTCTCTGAGTAATTTAAATCCCTCATTCACACACTGACACACATTTAACTCACTCATTCACTCTCTTTCACTCACTATGTCATTCAGCTCACTAACTTAGTCGTTTAATCGGACTCTTTCAGCGCACTCAATCACTCGTTCACTCACTGACTCATTCAGCTCACCCACTTACTCACTCACTCACTCACTCAGTCTCTGACTTATTCTGCTCAATCACTCGTTCACTCACTGGCTCATTCAACACTCTCTCACTCACTCACTCAGTCTCTGACTTATTCTGCTCAATCACTCGTTCACTCACTGACTCATTCAGCTCACCCACTTACTCACTCACTCACTCACTCAGTCTCTGACTTATTCTGCTCAGTCACTCGTTCACTCACTGACTCATTCAGCTCACTCGCTTACTCACTCACTGATTAATTCATCCTCTCATTTCCCTATTCACATTCACTCTTTCATTCACTCTCTCACTCTTTTATTTTATTTAGTTTCTTTCTTGCCAACATGTACTTTCTCACTCACTCAGTCACTGACTTATTCAGCTCACTCACTCGTTTACTCACCGACTCATTCAACTCACTGACTCGTTCAGCTCACTCACTCACTCAGTCTCTGACTTATTTAGCTCACTCACTAGTTCCCTCACTGACTAATTCATCCTCTCATTCCCTTATTCACATTCACTCTTTCATTTACTCGCTCTCTCATTCCCTTATTCACTGACTGATTCAGTAACTCATTCACTCACTGACTCTCTCGATCTCTCTCCGACTCACTCACCCGCTCACTGACTAACTCACTTGCTCGTTCACTTCCTCACTCATTCAGTCATTCACTCACCCACACACACTCACCCACTCTCACCCATTCACTCACACACTCACTTGCTCATACTTGCTCACTCTTTGAATCATTCAGCTCTCTCACTTGATCACTCATTTACTCACGGACTCATTCACTCTCTCATTACCTCATTCACTCTCTCACTCAGTCACTGTCTTGTTCCTGTACTTACTCGTTCATTCACTGACTCGATCGGCTCCCTCACTCACCTCCTGACTCTCTCACTCTCACACTGGTTTTTTTTCTCTCCTTCTTTCAGGAAGCCCTCTCACCCTCTCCTGGCCTCCTTCATCAGTCACATGTCACAAGGTGGGCGTGGCCACTGGGACGCATCACTGGGTTCTCTACCCCGAGTGCCCAATCACAGTAGCTGTGAGATGGGGGAGCTCACACAGACAGGTAACCAATCACAGCACAGCATCAACTTCCCACTCACATTTCATACAGTTACCTATCAATACACACGTCGATCATCTGAAACCATAGATATAATCATATAAATACATAAACATATGAGGTATGATGATTAAATCAGCCAGTTCCTTATCACCAAACCGATTTCCCTCTACCTGAACAAGCTCTCTTTGATCTGAACATCAAACACAAAGTAGATTAAAGGTGTCTCTGTGAAACTTTCAGTTTAAGATGATCTGCTTCAACCAGCACACAGTGATCCACTCACACAGCATGGCTGCTACTTCCAGTCACTGTTGGAGGTTGTGGTGCTAATAAAGGTGGAGCTGCTCGTCTCTTCAGTCTCTTCAGTGTTGAACGCTGAGCTGAAGCTGCTCCATGGTGTCCGAGTGTTGGAGAAAGTGTCCTGAGTTAAATGTACAGACTGCAGAGTTAAAGTTTCAGGATTCTGTTGAAGATGTGGGAGCTGAAGTTCAGCAGCTTGTTTTGGGAATCCACCTTAAACGGAGCTGCAGTTTCTCTCTAGCTGCAGTATTTAAGGTGGAACATTAGATGAAGAATGTGGAGAAGAGGATCTTCAGGCTGGTTTAAAGATGAACATGTAGCTCTGACAGTTGTGTTGTTTGTTGGGAAGGAATGAAAAGTGGTGACGTTCCCTTCACAGCCTGGAACGCTGGATTTCTGCATGTATAGCCCACTCTAGACTTCTAAAGGTCTCTCTCTCTCTCTCTCTCTCTCTCTCTCTCTCTCTCTCTCTCTCTCTCTCTCTCTCTCTCTCTCTCTCTCTCTCTCTCTCTCTCTCTCTCTCTCTCTCTCTCTCTCTCTCTCTCTCTCTCTCTCTCTCTCTCTCTCTCTCTCTCTCTCTCTCTAGGTGTGGTCCAGCACTTGAAAAACGGCGAGACCCTGCACCAGGCCTACATCAGACGCCACCGGCTGCTGCCTCCTGATTGGTCACCTCGGCAGGTGTACGTGGAGTCCACGGGTAAAAGCCGGACGCTGCAGAGCGGCTTGGCTCTGCTGTACGGCTTCCTGCCGGACTTCCCCTGGTCCAAGCTGACGGTGAGGCAGCAGTGGAGCACGCTGTTCTGCGGCTCGTCCTGCGACTGTCCGGCCAGGAGCCGCTACCTGGACCAGGAGCAGAAGCGGCAGTACCGGCAGCGGACCTCGGACATGGAGCTGGACCGCACTTACGTCGCCATGGCATCAGCCCTGGGCGTGGCCACCCGGACGCTGCGGGCGGCCAATCCGGTGGACTCGCTGCTGTGCCACCTGTGCCACGGGCTTCCTTTCCCCTGTGCTAGCGCTAACACTAAGGGTAACGCTCGCGCCCAGGGGGCGTGTCTATCTCTCGGCCACTTTGCCGTGATTCGCCGGCAGCAGCGCGACGACGAGCGGGAGCGGCAGGAGGCGGGGATTTACCGGCGCTACGCCGTGCTGGCCGCCCACCCGTACCTGAACCGCACTGCGCTGAGGATGGAGGCGGCGGTCAGGCGCAAACGCAAGGCTTCCGAGGAGCCTGTGTTCGCGCTGGCCTCCGCCCACGACGTCACCGTGGCGCCGCTGCTGAGCGCACTAGGGCTGGAGGGGGCGGGGTTTCCCAGGTTCGCCGCCAGGCTGGTGTTCGAGCTGTGGAAGAGTCCGGAAGCGAAGGAGGGCAAAGGAAAGAAGGGAGGTGGCGTGGAGAACGCCTTCGTACGCATTCTCTACAACGGCCAGGACCTGACTTTTGACACCGACTTCTGCCGGAATCACGACCGTCACTCGGCCCAGCCGCTGTGCCCTCTGGGTAATTTTCTAAATTTCGTCAGAAGGGACATGTTTAGTGTCGTCAATGCCACAAGCTACCAGGAGGCCTGTCATCAGACCGTACTGTAGAGTGAGACAGACAGACAGACAGAGAGAGAGACAGTTCAGCTCATTTCCATGGCTGCCCGTTAACGTTACAAACCAATTAACATGATCAAGAACCGCCCACTACAGCCGGTGAAAGGAGATTTCACTGACACGCAGAACAACCAATCACGAAGCTGCTATTTGGCACCACGTATAGAAGGAGAAAGTCCTGACATAAACAGTCCCCCAGGAAAGCAAAGGGTCATAAAAGGGTTATAAAGCTTAATGACACCTACGTAAGCCTATCATAACATAACCCTACATAGATGACTATACACGCTTATTCCAACAGACGTCATCTGCTATAAAGCTTACGTTTACTAGTTTTGATCAAAGAGAGCTAAAGCAGTCTTTATGACACATGACGTCTATTGGAATAGGCATGTATAAACGTTTACGTAGGGCCATGTCAGTTGTTATAACAAGTTTTCTCCATAATTGCAACTTTACAGGAGAGGTCGAAAACCTACTTCACTTTTAATGTAAGTCAATGAAACCAGAATTATTTACAAGCCGTTTTGGAGCACTTCTATTGGTCCATTCATTATGAAATTTTCACACAATGTAAACAACCATTGGCGTGTTCAAATGATGTAGAAAATGGAGATACACGTTTTTCATTGAGGCTGAACTTAACTTGGGTTCACGTCGGGCTGCGCACAATCGGAAGTGCAAACGGCCAATCAGGACGCACGGCAGTTGCCCAGAATGCAATTCAGACCCATAGTATTTTATTGGGTCAGTGCATCGGATCTTTACCCACAAGTGTAAACGTGGCTGTTGCTTGGTTGGACAAGCCTTGCAGAGCAAAAATCCTGTTTACCCCAACGAGAAACTATATCAGTCTTTGTTGTGCATGGTTGCTGCTGAGTTGTCCCGTGTTGTTGTCTCTAATCGATTAGATTTGTGATCAATAGGGACAAATTTTGTCGCCATCCTAACGTCAGCTCATTTAACACCTGATCTGTCTTCAAAGTTGGGCTGAATGAGTATCTGATTGCGATTATTTTGATTATTGTAGTTTCAGCTCTATTTTTTTTTTTGGGCCAAGAAGACCAGAATATCCACGTTTTCCTGCTTGAGGCTCGACCCCTGAGCGTAGCCTGGTCAGAGGTGGTTGTGATGTCTCAATGCATGAAGGTTCGATTGGATCTGATTGGCCTCAAATTGGTTTATTAACCCACTTCAAAAACGTAGGCTATAATTATTTGCCCTTTGAAAATGTAAGTCGATTTCTGATATAAACATGATTAATTTTTCAGTCCTATCCCTGGTTTGACCTCATATATATATACTGGTGCCAATATTTTTTATGAACCTATCGTTCAACACTGGTACATAAACATATATAAAATATAGAAATTGGGACTGAATCTGCTTATGAAAATATATTTTGGAACGTTTACCAGACTTCCAGACTTCCGCCACTATGTCATCATATATCAGATTGAAATATCAATCAAATCTGAACAAGCGATGCTGATATGACTCTGATATCATCGTGCATCCCTAGAAAGTCACATGTTATGGTTGCATTAATATGAGTAGCTGAGTAATAAGATTAATAGCTGGTTAATGACATTAATAGCTAAATAATAAAATAACTTGCTTAACAGCTGAATAATTAGAATAATAACTGTATAATAAACCTGGTTACCTACATAACTTACATAGTAGTTTCAAAGCAGACGGTGTCTTTATAGTCTAATATTTAATAACTGATTATCATACCTGGAATTTAAATGAGCTCTAGTTACTGGTTATGATGTAGAGATGTGTAATTACATGCAAGTGCGTCTAAGTAACATTTCATAACATGGTTATAACATTTTCAGAAGGTTTACTTTAAATTTTAAACAAGTGATGCTGATATGACTCTGATATTATCGTGCATCCCTAGAAAGTACGTGGTATGGTTGCATCTTTGGTTGAGGATTATAAGGAAGCACAGTTGAGCTGAGCTTATCTATATATAGAATTAGGATCTAATTATTAAGTATCTCCAAAATTGTGACTTTACAGGAGAGGGCAAAACCTGTCTTTACTTTCAATGTAAGTCTATGGAACCAGAATTGTTTGCTCTTTAATTTGGGGCTTTTCTATTGGTCCATTAATCATGACATTTTCACACAGTGTAAACAACAGCTGCTACATTCAAACAGTGAAAAAAAAAGAATCAACAAAAAATTGGACATACATGGGCTCCAGAAGTGTTTAGACGAAGTTTAGCACTTGTGACCTGAGATGACCGAACGTTAACCAGACTTGGATTGAGCTCTCTCACTCTCTTTCTCTCTCTCTCTCTCTTTAAGTTTATGTCTCTCTCTCGCATAAACACCTTCTGCCTTGTTCTGCAAGTGAATCCGAAGCTGCTTGCTGGCGCAGCCTCGAGGACAATCACACTGATTCTCTGTTGGGAGGAGGTTTGTTGTGTAAGCAGACAGTTTTTTGTGTTTATCTTTGCAGTTTTTTAATAAAAGTTTGTAAAGTAGGACGTTTAGGGCACTCCGCCACTTTATACTCATCAGCCCGCAGGTGGTGCTGCGACCGCAGGGTTATAGACGTGACGCTGGGACCAGTTAGAGTTCATTCCTGTTTTAGTTCATATTAACTTTTCACACGCTCACTTTGTTTCTGTGCTCAGAGGTTTTTCTTTGGTGTTGTACGAGTTTATTTCTGTCCTAATGGAGAGCCAGTGACGCGTGGCTTTGTTGTTTGGACTCTCCTGTAAGGTGTTTTTCAGTTAACACGTTTTTTTAATTGTTTTATTAATAATAACAGTAATAATAATAATAACTATTATTATTAATGTTCCACATTCCCAACCTCTGAGCACATTTTGCAATAAACTGAAGTTGAACTGACTGCGAGTGTGTTGTGAGTTATTTTACATGTTTATTATAGAACTCGTGCTTTTAATGCTGCAGCACTGACACAGAGATGGAGCAGAAATGAAAGTAAGAACCAGCCAGATCCTGAGAAAAGGGTCAGATAGCGAGATTTTTTTGATTTACTAAAGGTGCGTCCGAAATCGCCTACTAGTCAGTAGGTACTGGATTAGAGTCCTGCTCGAGCGGCAGACTAGTAGATAATTTCAGTAGTAGTAGTTTTAGTAGCAACATAATCTCAGACGTACTACGTCCAGCGTCCTGTGAACAAGACGTCAGACCACCACCGTAAAAGTCCTGCTATTCATTTAAAAGCTTGTTTACTGACAGATTTAGATCTTTTAGTGACTCTGATCTGCGTTTTTGTCTAAATATGTATATTTACATTTACATTTACGGCATTTAGCAAAAAAACAAAAGTGCTTAGTGTTGGTTAGAGTATGAATCTCTATCTAGTACAAACAGGATTAAGTCCAAACTACTCTTATACTCAAACACTGCTATAAACACAGGGCCAGTTCTGATACCTAGAAACAAGACAATGCAATACCTAGCAAGACTGGAACACCTACAGAGAAGAGAACAAATACAAGACTACATACAGTACAAGTGCAGTACTTATCCAGAGCTCCTAGAAGATCAAGTGCAATTACAGTTTATACCAGTACTTCAGTAGATTAGTGTTTATAAGTGCTTCACAAAGAGACGGGGGTCTTCAGTCTATGTTTGAAGACCGCGAGAGAGTTCGCTGTTCAGACAGCCAGTGGAAGTTCGTTCCTTCTGAGTGTGGAGCTGTAGCTCAGAGAAGATGAGGAGGGAGGAATGTAATCATTGTTTATCTCAGCAGTAGCGCTAACTTCTGTAGCGGCAGTTCACTAGCAGTAGCTACGTACACACAGCCAACGTTCAGCTTTTCACCCTACTACTCAATACCTACTGAGTACTCAGACATACTAGCCGCACTCGCCTACTGATTTACTACTGAGTACTCAGACATACTAGCCGCGCTCGCCTACTGATTTACTACTGAGTACTCAGACATACTAGCCGCGCTCGCCTACTGATTTACTACTGAGTACTCAGACATACTAGCCGCGCTCGCCTACTGATTTACTACTGAGTATTCAGACATACTAGCCGCGCTCGCCTACTGATTTACTACTGAGTATTCAGACATACTAGCCGCGCTCGCCTACTGATTTACTACTGAGTATTCAGACATACTAGCCGCGCTCGCCTACTGATTTACTACTGAGTATTCAGACATACTAGCCGCGCTCGCCTACTGATTTACTACTGAGTATTCAGACATACTAGCCGCGCTCGCCTACTGATTTCACTACTGAGCATTCAGACATACTAGCCGCGCTCGCCTACTGATTTACTACTGAGTATTCAGACATACTAGCCACGCTCACCTACTGATTTACTACTGAGTATTCAGAAATACTAGCCGCGCTCGCCTACTGATTTCACTACTGAGCATTCAGACATACTAGCCGCGCTCGCCTACTGATTTACTTCTGAGTATTCAGACATACTAGCCACGCTCGCCTACTGATTTACTACTGAGTACTCAGACATACTAGCCGCGCTCGCCTACTGATTTACTACTGAGTACTCAGACATACTAGCCACGCTCGCCTACTGATTTACTACTGAGTATTCAGACATACTAGCCGCGCTCGCCTACTGATTTACTACTGAGTATTCAGACATACTAGCCGCACTCGCCTACTGATTTACTACTGAGTATTCAGACATACTAGCCGCGCTCGCCTACTAATTTACTACTGAGTATTCAGACATACTAGCCACGCTCACCTACTGATTTCACTACTGAGTATTGAGACTTACTAGCCACGCTCGCCTACTGATTTCACTACTGAGTATTCAGAAATACTAGCCGCGCTCGCCTACTGATTTACTACTGAGTATTCAGACATACTAGCCGCGCTCGCCTACTGATTTACTACTGAGCATTTAGACATACTAGCCACGCTCACCTACTGATTTCACTACTGAGTATTCAGAAATACTAGCCGCGCTCGCCTACTGATTTCACTACTGAGCATTCAGACATACTAGCCGCGCTCGCCTACTGATTTCACTACTGAGTATTCAGAAATACTAGCCGCGCTCGCCTACTGATTTACTACTGAGTATTCAGACATACTAGCCGCGCTCGCCTACTGATTTACTACTGAGCATTTAGACATACTAGCCACGCTCACCTACTGATTTCACTACTGAGTATTCAGAAATACTAGCCGCGCTCGCCTACTGATTTCACTACTGAGCATTCAGACATACTAGCCGCGCTCGCCTACTGATTTCACTACTGAGCATTCAGACATACTAGCCGCGCTCGCCTACTGATTTCACTACTGAGTATTCAGAAATACTAGCCGCGCTCGCCTACTGATTTACTACTGAGCATTCAGACATACTAGCCACGCTCACCTACTGATTTCACTACTGAGTATTCAGAAATACTAGCCGCGCTCGCCTACTGATTTACTTCTGAGTATTCAGACATAGTAGCCGCGCTCGCCTACTGATTTACTACTGAGTATTCAGACATACTAGCCGCGCTCGCCTACTGATTTACTACTGAGTACTCAGACATACTAGCCGCGCTCGCCTACTGATTTCACTACTGAGTACTCAGACATACTAGCCGCGCTCGCCTACTGATTTACTACTGAGTATTCAGACATACTAGCCGCGCTCGCCTACTGATTTACTACTGAGTACTCAGACATACTAGCCGCGCTCGCCTACTGATTTCACTACTGAGTATTCAGACATACTAGCCACGCTCGCCCACTGATTTACTACTGAGTATTCAGACATACTAGCTACGCTCGCCTACTGATTTACTACTGAGTATTCAGACATACTAGCCACGCTCGCCTACTGATTTACTACTGAGTATTCAGACATACTAGCCGCGCTCACCTACTGATTTACTACTGAGTATTCAGACATACTAGCCGCGCTCACCTACTGATTTACTACTGAGTATTCAGACATACTAGCCGCGCTCGCCTACTGATTTCACTACTGAGTATTCAGACATACTAGCCGCGCTCGCCTACTGATTTACTACTGAATATTCAGACATACTAGCCGCACTCGCCTACTGATTTACTACTGAGTATTCAGACATACTAGCCGCGCTCGCTTACTGATTTACTACTGAGTATTCAGACATACTAGCCACGTTAGCCTACTGATTTCACTACTGAGTATTCAGACATACTAGCCGCGCTCGCCTACTGATTTACTACTGAGTATTCAGACATACTAGCCACGCTCACCTACTGATTTACTACTGAGTATTGAGACATACTAGCCACGCTCGCCTACTGATTTACTACTGAGTATTCAGACATACTAGCCGCGCTCGCCTACTGATTTACTACTGAGTATTCAGACATACTAGCCACGTTAGCCTACTGATTTCACTACTGAGTATTCAGACATACTAGCCGCGCTCGCCTACTGATTTACTACTGAATATTCAGACATACTAGCCGCACTCGCCTACTGATTTACTACTGAGTATTCAGACATACTAGCCGCGCTCGCCTACTGATTTACTACTGAGTATTCAGACATACTAGCCGCGCTCGCCTACTGATTTCACTACTGAGTATTCAGACATACTAGCCACGCTCACCTACTGATTTACTACTGAGTATTCAGACATACTAGCCACGCTCACCTACTGATTTACTACTGAGTATTCAGACATACTAGCCACGCTTGCCTACTGATTTACTACTGAGTATTCAGACATACTAGCCGCGCTCGCCTACTGATTTACTACTGAGTATTCAGACATACTAGCCACGTTAGCCTACTGATTTCACTACTGAGTATTCAGACATACTAGCCGCGCTCGCCTACTGATTTACTACTGAGTATTCAGACATACTAGCCGCGCTGGCCTAATGATTTACTACTGAGTATTCAGACATACTAGCCGCACTCGCCTACTGATTTACTACTGAGTATTCAGACATACTAGCCGCGCTCGCCTACTGATTTACTACTGAGTATTCAGACATACTAGCCGCGCTCGTCTACTGATTCACTACTGAGTATTCAGACATACTAGCCGCGCTCGCCTACTGATTTACTACTGAGTATTCAGACATACTAGCCGCGCTCACCTACTGATTTACTACTGAGTATTCAGACATACTAGCCGCGCTCGCCTACTGATTTACTACTGAGTATTCAGACATACTAGCCACGCTCGTCTACTGATTTACTACTGAGTAGACAAGTAGGAGATTTCAGACGCACCATAAGTAACATTTCTGCTCATTTTAATGCACAGTTGCTGATTATTTGATGTATTTAAAGCTACACTATGTACGTTTTGGGGATTTGGAGACCTCTCTGGTTGAAATGTGTAATTACATGCAGTGCGTCTGAAAACGTTTTATAATGTGAAAGTAACATTTTTGAAATTTTAACAGGGGCACACACCAACCTAATAATAATAATAGTAATATAAATTGCTTAATAACAAGATTAATAGCTGAAAATTAAAATGAATAGCTGAGTTATAAGATTAATAGCTGAATAATAAAGTAAATCGCTTAATAGCAAAATTAATAGCTGAATAATCAGAATAATAACTTATGAATAAGATTAATAGCTGAATCATTAGAATAACTGAATAATAAACCTGGTTGCCAACATAACTTCAGTTTCAAAGCAGATGATGTCTTCATAGTCTAATAATTAATAACTGATTATCGTCCTCTGAATATAAATCAGTTCTATTTACTGGTTATGATGTAGAGGTGTGTAATTACAATACAAGTGCATCTAAATAACTTTTTATGGCATGGAAGTAATTTTTTCAGAAGGTTTACTTTAATTTTAAAGTCAAAGATAAAAAAAAGGTCTAAAATGAACTCTAATAATAAAAAATATAATGTTGATTGTATGTACACAAAGTAATAAGATTATTAGTTGTATAATAAAGCTGGTTACCTACATAACTTGCATAGTAGTTTCAAAGCAGATGGTGTCTTATGGTCTAATAATTATGATAATTAATGAATAAAGTTTCAAGTTTAAAGACATTTTTATTCACTGCATTATTTACTGATTATGACGTAGAGATGTATAATTTCATGCAGTGTGCCTGAGTAACATTTTATAGCATGGAAGTAACATTTTCAGAAGGTTTACTTTCATTTTAAAGCCAAAGAAAAATCCAATATTAAAGAATCTTGAGGTCTAAAATGAACTCTAGTGGAAAAAAACATCTAATTTAATATTAATTATGCAATGTACATGTACAATATTGTGTAGTTACTAGATAATGAGTAATAAAATCAATAGCTGAATAATAAAATGAATAGCTGAATAATAAGATTAATAGCTGAATAATAAGATTAGGTGAAGATTTTATGAATTTATTATTATATTAACCATCTTCAACATATAATACCTCAAAAGATATGTGTAGGTTCACTTGTGGTTTTAGATAATAAGAAAATGTCTAGTTTGGTAAATAAAAGTTTGTATTTGTATGACCCCTATATATATATATATATATATATATATATATATATATATATATATAAAAATATATATATATATATATATATATATATATATATAACTGTAAACAACACAACTAGTGTATCTACAATCAACCATTTCACACCAAACCACTCATACTTTATATAAGTTATAGGTAGTGATTATAACTATAACTATAATAGACATATAATGGTTGGTTATAGTGATGTGCGAGAGTTTGAGGTACTTGTGGACATAATTATATTTAAAATACATCTTATTTACTCAGTAAAACACTTTATTAGTAAATATTAAACAGTATTAATAGAGTAAGTAGAGCTTTTCTATATGTCAGTGTGCAAATTTAACCCTTTCCAAGCTTCTCCTAAACAACCCAGTATTATTATCAGTTCTCATCTAATACCTGCTTTGACTGCTCAGTACTTCATTAAGATAAATCAAGATTTGCTGCTGAAGGAACTGAACACATTCATACAATGTCTGGGGCGTCCAGGAGAAATCTGGAACCTAACTTTGTTCTTCAAACTGGATCAAGATCTGATCTACTTCTCTCACAATAACATATTCATGTTACTTTGTATTGTATGTCTGATATACAGTATATATATATATATATAAAATGTTCATTTCTAAATTGGCACCATCTCCTGTAATTCACATGGTGTCCACCAGGTGTCAGAGGAGCTTCACTAGTGTAGCTGCTGAGTTGGAGAGTCAGCAGATTCCCCTCAGAGTCAGCACTACCAAACAGTCTGAGCTGGAACTCATTCATAATCAATAAAGAGAGAGAACGCCGAGAGAGCATCACCGTCATTTACAGCACTTCCTTAATGCACACTTTCATCTTACCCAGGAGGTGAAGCTGTGTCAGTCGCTCATTTCCACCACACTGGAGAGAGAGAGAGAGAGAGAGAGAGAGAGAGAGAGAGAGTGAGAGAGAGAGAGAGAGAGAGAGAGAGAGAGAGATGATTTTAATGAAGCTCTCTTAGGAGCCAAAGAAAAGATCATTTATTTACTGAGTTAGACACAGAAATCGATCTTAATTAAAGAGTGTGTGAGAGCGCAGCAAGCGGAGTGATTAAACATCTGTACAGGGAGAGAGAGAGAGAAAGAGAGAAAGAGAGAAAGAGAGAGAGAGAAAGAGAGAAAGAGAGAGAGAGGGAGAGAGTTAAACAGATGACGTGCTCGTTGGTCATTTTTCAGTTTTTCTAAATACAGAATTGAATGAACTGGAATTCAGTTTAATCATCAACATGTGTTTTGTGTATATGAGGATAACAAAGTCTCTCTCTGTATCTGTATCTCTCCATCATCCTCTCCGTCTACCTCCCTCTTTCTCTCTGCATCTCTCTCTCTCTGTGTATTTCTCTCCCTCTCTCTGTATCTGTCTCTCCTTCTTCCTCTCTGTCTCCCTCTTTTGCTCTCTATCTGTATCTCTCCATCATCCTCTCTGTCTTCTCCTTTCTCTTTGTCTCTCTCTCTCTCTCTCTGCCTTTTTCTTTTTATATATCTCTCTATGTCTCCCTTTTTCTCTCTCTGTTTCTGTGTATCTCTCTGTCTCCCTCCTTCTCTCTCTGTACTTCCCTGTCTCCCTCTTTCTCTCTTTGTATCACTCTCTCTGTCTCCCTCATTCTCTCTCTGCATCTCTCTCTGTATCTCTCTCTGTCTCCCTCATTTTCTCTCTGTATCTCTCTGTCTCCCTCATTTTCTCTCTGTCTCTCTCTGTCTCCCTCATTTTCTCTCTGTATCTCTCTCTGTCTCCCTCATTTTCTCTCTGTATCTCTCTCTGTCTCCCTCATTGCCTCTCTGTATCTCTCTGTCTCCCTCATTTTCTCTCTGTCTCTCTCTGTCTCCCTCATTTTCTCTCTGTCTCTCTCTGTCTCCCTCATTTTCTCTCTGTATCTCTCTCTGTATCTCTCTCTGTATCTCTCTCTGTCTCCCTCATTTTCTCTCTGTATCTCTCTGTCTCCCTCATTTTCTCTCTGTCTCTCTCTGTCTCCCTCATTTTCTCTCTGTATCTCTCTCTGTCTCCCTCATTGCCTCTCTGTATCTCTCTGTCTCCCTCATTTTCTCTCTGTATCTCTCTCTGTCTCCCTCATTTTCTCTCTGTATCTCTCTGTCTCCCTCATTTTCTCTCTGTATCTCTCTTTCTGTATTTGTATATCTCTTTCTGTCTCCCTCCTTCTCTCTGTATCTCTCTCTGTATCTCTCTCTGTCTCCCTCATTTTCTCTCTGTATCACTCTCTCTGTCTCCCTCCTTCTCTCTCTGTATCACTCTCTCTGTCTCTCTCTGTCTCCCTCCTTCTTTCTCTGTATCTCTTTCTGTATCTCTCTCTGTCTTCCTCCTATCTCTTCCTTTGTCTTTCTGTGTATCTCTACTTCTCTTCCTCTTTCTGCTCTTTTCTCTAACTCCCTCTTTCTCTAACTCTTATCTCTGTATATCTCTCTTACTCTCTCTGTTTCTCCCTCTTTCTCTTGTTCTCTGTCTTTTTTATGTCTCTCGCTTTCTCTCTTTCTTGCTCTACTCTTTGCTTTTCTCATCTGTCTATTTTCTCCTTCACTCTTGACCTCTTTATTTGTATTTCTCTTTGCTCCCTGTTTCTTCTTTCTGTTTGTTTCTCTCTTTTGGCTCAGTTATTTATATATTTTCTCTCTGGTCTTTATTTTCTTTGCCTCTTTGTTTTCCTCTTTTCTCTTTCACTTTCATCTGTCTCTCTTCCCCCTCTTTCTCCTTCCCTTTGTCTTACATTTCTCTCTTTCATTGTGCCATTTGTCTTTATTGTTCTCTTTTGTGCATTTTTCTTTTACTCCTTTTTTATTTTCATCTGACTGTCTCTCTCTTTCTCTCCCTCCTCCCTATTTCTTTCTTTCTTTGTTTTCAACTTTCTTTTTCTCTCTTTCTCTACTTATCTTTCTATTATCTGTTTCACTCTCTCTCTCTTTCTCATGTTCTCTCTCATCTTCCCTCTCTCCCTCCTCTCTCTTTGATCACTCTCTTTCATTGTACCACAGCTTTCTCTTTTTCTAGCTGTCCTCTATCTCTCTTCCCGGTTCCCTTTCTTTTCTTTTCTCCTCTTCTTTTTTCTTTTATTTTCATCTCTCTCTCTCTCTCTCTCTCTCTCTCTCTCTCTCTCTCTCTCTCTCTCTCTCTCTCTCTCTCTCTCTCTCTCTCTCTCTCTCCTTCTCTGTGTGTGTGTGTAAATGGGTCAGGCGTGTGTCTCTGGGGAACGTTCTGGCTCTTCAGTGGAGGGACGAGAACTAAGGATGGGAGGAGAAGAAAAAAGAGAAGAGAGGGATGAGGAGTCAGTAACCAGCGGTTAAAGGAGGAGGAACGTTTACTGAGCAGCAACAACAGCACATACAAGAAGCAGCCTCAGCTCAGCTCAGCGCAGTCAGCTTGACTAGTGTACTGATACACTGACCCGGTACTATCTGATACTCTGACCTGGTACTATCTGATACACTGACCTGGTACTATCTGATACACTGACCTGGTACTATCTGATACACTGACCTGGTACTATCTGATACTCTGACCCGGTACTATCTGATACACTGACCCAGTACTATCTGATACACTGACCCGGTACTATCTGATACACTGACCCGGTACTATCTGATACACTGACCCGGTACTATCTGATACTCTGACCTGGTACTATCTGATACACTGACCCAGTACTATCTGATACACTGATCCAGTACTATCTGATACACTGACCGGGTACTATCTGATACACTGACCGGGTACTATCTGATACTCTGACCCGGTACTATCTGATACACTGACCCAGTACTATCTGATACACTAACCCAGTACTTTCTGATACACTGACCCGGTACTATCTGATACACTGACCCGGTACTATCTGATACTCTGACCCGGTACTATCTGATACTCTGACCTGGTACTATCTGATACACTGACCCGGTTCTATCTGATACTCTGACCCGGTACTATCTGATACACTGACCCGGCAGTGCTGTTACTATCACTGATGGTCAGTTTCCCAGACCCGGATTAATCCAAGACTAAGACCCGGGTATCACCTTGTGCCGTGTAGTGGGGGGAACCTGGGGGGAAGATGTCTAACCCAGTACTGAGAACAGTTCCGTTAGCCCCAACCAACATACTGTATATACCACCGTAGCTGGTTAGCATGTTTCACCAGCAGATCACACCACATTCCCATTTCGCGCTGTGTTGCTTGTTGGGTGGGGCTGCACTTCCTCTCACTTCCTCTATACGGTTTGTTGTTCAGGTGTCTGTTCACACAGTGAAAAAAGTCACAGTCAGATCTGTTGGCACGGCGACGACCGAGATGAAGGAGCAAACAGAGCGTCTTCCTGAACGCTTAAAGAATCAGAATCTCTGGAATCTGCTCAGACTGAACTGCAAACTGAATTCCAGCCCGTGTGGAAGCAACCAAAGGTTCAGCTGAAGTGATGAAGATCTGCATGCTGCTTTTACTTTTCCAGAACAGTAGTTTTCCAAAATGGACCGTAGTTTTCCAAAATGGACAGCAGTTTTCTAGAATGGACAGTAATCTTCCGGAATGAACAGCAGTCTTCTGGAATGGACAGCAGTTTCCCGGAATGGACAGAAGTTTTCCAGAATGGACAGCAGTTTTCTGGAGTAAACAGCAGTTTTACAGAATGGACAGCAGCTTTCCGGAATGGACAGAAGTTTTCCAGAATGGACAGCAGTTTTCCAGAATGGACTGCAGTTTCCTGAAATGGACAGCAGTTTTCCGGAATGGACAGCAGATTTCCGGAATGGACTGTAGATTTTCGGAATGGGCAGCAGTTTTCCAGAATGAACAATAGTTTTCCGGAATGAACAGCAGTTTTCCAGAATGAACAGCCATTTTCCAGAATGGACAGCAGTCTTCCGGAATAGACAGTAGTTTTCCGGAATGCATAGCTGTTTTCCAAAATAAACAGCACTTTTCCAGAATGGACAGCAGTTTCCCGGAATGGACAGCAGTTTTTCAGAATGGACAGTAGTTTATCGGAATGGAAAGCAGTTTTCCGGAATGGACAGCAGTTTTCCGGAATGGACAGCAGTTTTCTGCAATGAATAGTAGTTTTCCAGAATGAACAGCAGTTTTCCAGAATGGACAGCAGTTTCCCGGAATGGACAGCAGTTTTCCGGAATGGAAAGCAGTTTTCCGGAATGGACAGCAGTTTTCCGGAATGGACAGCAGTTTTCTGCAATGAATAGTAGTTTTCCAGAATGAACAGCAGTTTTCCAGAATGAACAGCCATTTTCCAGATTGGACAGCAGTCTTCCGGAATGGACAGCAGTTTCCCGGAATGGACAGAAGTTTTCCAGAATGAACAGCAGTTTTCCGGAGTAAACAGCAGTTTTCCGGAGTAAACAGCAGTTTTCCGGAGTAAACAGTGTTCTACAGAGGTAGCTCGTTAGCTGTTGGCTAAACTGCTCTGCTCTCATATTTTAGTCGCAAGGTAAATACGCAAAGATAGGTGTTTGGCGGCGGGCCAACGGTTTGAGCCTTGCAGGCCGTATTAGGCCCGCGGGCCGCCTATTGGGGAACACTGATGTCGGGGTAAAGCCGAGTGGTAGGGGCAGGGTTTGGTTTGGGATAAAAAGAATTTCCAAAGGAGCCTGCAGTTTAGTTCAAGACTAAGAGTCGGTCTTCATCCAACAACTGGGTGACTGGATCACAGATTTCACGTGACTGAATAAAACTCCAAGGTAAAGTGATTATGATCAGATCAGTCGAACCACATTCAGAGACGGATCTCAAGCACATGTAACTCGAGTGTTTTCATTGTCCGTATACAGTTACGTGACTGGAAACTGTATATTATAATTATATTATAATTGTATAGAAAGCGTGTCTGCCAAGCGCTGACTAGAGGAAAGAGGGGATAAACAACAGACGGAGATAAGCAAGCCTGAAGTTCTCCGCAAACCAAGAGCCTCCGTTCACTCTGGGCTGATGGAAGAATCCAAGCCGAGCTTGTCGAGTAAACAGCGGTAAACGGAAACAACGTATGTGTTGACGGGCTGTTTAAGACGGAAAAGTAAAATCAGATCCCATCTGGTCTCACCAGACCGGCATTTGAGTGAAAAATGGAATTAAGTATATCCAGATACAGTCCAAGCCTGAAACCAAACATTGGGGGCTCCCTGGGGGAGGGTCTGGGATCTTCTAATTAATCCCATGAATGCCTCAAAAATTTTAATTCTGGGGGTCCAGGTCTTCTTAAATAACTAGAGCTGCAGTGTTGGTCTGCCTCAGGGTGGCGCTGTAGTATACTGGTTCACCCAGTTAGTCCTTCATAGACTAGCAACTGTAACTACATCTGGAAAACTTTACAATATTTGTATGTAGGTGGCAGCGTTCTGGTCTGAAGAATGTTTTGGTGACATTCTCTGGACCCACTTGTCCATGTGGAAGACCCTCTCAACCTATTTGGGTCTGGATCTATCCTTGAAGATCATGTACACCATACATGCTGATGGTCTTCTCTGGGGCGGATAGGATCTTCCAGCAAGACAACGAGACATGTCACACGACTAGAAATGTCCCACACTGGTTGGATAAGCTGACCAAGACCTCCAAGTACTACCCTGGACCCCTAATTTCCCAGACTTGAACCCAACTGAGCATCTGTGGGACCTGGATAGGGTTGTTGATTCTATGGATCCTCCTCCACGCTCCCTCCAGCAGCTGTGGGATGCGCTGCAGTCAGCATGACTCCAGATACCTGTGACCACCTACCAGGGCCTTATTGAGTCTTATTCGGTTACTCTGGATATTAGCTGGTGGTCATAATAATGTGACTCCACTGTGTATATCTGAAATGTCTGAATAATTGAGAGTTTGGTGGAGGTTGAGTTAACTGAAGACAGAAGAGCAGATGATGAGTAAGATCTTAGTTAATGTGTGAAAGATCTACCAGAGTAGAAAAGAGCACCTCCAGAAGAAGAACTGATAAATCAGACTCAGTGCCTCTGTGGTGAGCGAGTTAGCAGCCAGCCCCCCGAATTGCGGGGGGTGTTTCACACACTGCCAGAAACATATGTTAGGGTGTAAACCTGGGTACGCCTCCCAGGACCACCTCGGACTCGTCTTAATGATTTAAAGAATGTGTGTGTATGTGTCTGTATATATATAATCTCACCAAAATACAGAAATTATAAATTTTACAGTGCAGTGTTATATTTGTGTTGAGACAAATCTATCTATCTAGAATTGCTATCTATCTATCTATCTATCTATCTATCTATCTATCTATCTATCTATCTATCTATCTATCTATCTATCTATCTATCTAGAATTGCTATCTATCTATCTATCTATCTATCTATCTATCTATCTATCTATCTATCTATCTATCTATCTATCTATCTATCTATCTATCTAGAATTGCTATATATCTATCTATCTATCTATCTATCTATCTATCTATCTATCTATCTATCTATCTATCTATCTATCTATCTAGAATTGCTATCTATCTATCTATCTATCTATCTATCTATCTATCTATCTATCTATCTATCTATCTATCTATCTATCTAGAATTGCTATCTATCTATCTATCTATCTATCTATCTATCTATCTATCTATCTATCTATCTATCTATCTATCTATCTATCTATCTAGAATTGCTATCTATCTATCTATCTATCTATCTATCTATCTATCTATCTATCTATCTATCTATCTATCTATCTATCTATCTATCTAGAATTGCTATTTATCTATCTATCTATCTATCTATCTATCTATCTATCTATCTATCTATCTATCTATCTATCTATCTATCTATCTATAATTGCTATTTATCTATCTATCTATCTATCTATCTATCTATCTATCTATCTATCTATCTATCTAGAATTGCTATCTATCTATCTAGAATTGCTATCTATCTATCTATCTATCTATCTATCTATCTATCTATCTATCTATCTATCTATCTATCTATCTATCTAGAATTGCTATTTATCTATCTATCTATCTATCTATCTATTTATCTATCTATCTATCTAGAATTGCTATTTATCTATCTATCTATCTATCTATCTATCTATCTATCTATCTATCTATCTATCTATCTATCTATCTATCTATCTATCTAGAATTGCTATCTATCTATCTATCTATCTATCTATCTATCTATCTATCTATCTATCTATCTATCTATCTATCTATCTATCAGACAGACAGTCCTGTGAGCACGGTGCTGAAGGGAGGGAGAGGGAGAGTGTGAGCTAGAGGAGAACTGAGAGAGAGGTGAGGTGAATGTAGATGTTTAGTGTCAGTGCTGCTGAGCTGGATGTGATGGAGTGTTTGTGTTTCTGTGTGTTTCTGTATTACTGTAGTCTGAATACAGAGTTCAGTTTATAGTAAATGATCAGTTACAGCGTCAACAACAACAACAACAACAACAACAACAACAGAAAACATGCTGCTGAGTAAATCAGTGAGTGAGTGTGTGTGTGTGTGTGTGTGTGTGTGTGTGTGTGTGTGTGTGTGTGTCTGGCAGCCGCGCTTCATTCATATTTAAAAAGTAATGATGTCATCAGCCGAAATATCTCTACCAGGCCACTACTCGGAAATCTCTCTCTCTCTCTCTCTTACCCTCACTCTCTCTTTCTCTCTTACACTCTTTCTCTTACACACTCTCTCTCTTTCTCTCTCTCTCTTACACTTACTCTCTCTCTCTTACACTTTCTCTCTCTCTCTTTCTCTCTTACACTCACTCACTCTCTCTCTCTTACACTTACTCTCTTACACTCTCTCTCTCCTTCTCTTTCTTACACTCTCTCTCTTTCTTTCTCTCTCTTACTCTCTCTTACCCTCACTCTCTCTTTCTCTCTTCTACACTTAGTCGTACATTCTCTCTCTCTCACACACACTTACTCTCTTACACTCTCTCTTTCTCTCTTACACGTACTCTCTCTCCTTCTCTTTCTTACACTCTCTCTCTTTCTTTCTCTCTCTTACTCTCTTTTACCCTCACTCTCTCTTTCTCTTTTCTACACTTAGTCTTACATTCTCTCTCTTTCTCACACACTTACTCTCTTACACTCTCTCTCTTTCTCTCTTACACGTACTCTCTCTCCTTCTCTTTCTTACACTCTCTCTCTTTCTTTCTCTCTCTTACTCTCTTTTACCCTCACTCTCTCTTTCTCTTTTCTACACTTAGCCTTACATTTTCTCTCTCTCTCTGTTATTCTGATTCTGATTCTGATACTCTCTATTACACTCTTTCTCTTACACACTCTCTCTCTTTCTCTCTCTCTCTTACATTCTCTCTCTCTCTCTTACACGTTCTCTCTCTCTTACACTCACACTCTCTCTCTTACTCTCTTACACTCTCTCTCTCTCTTTCTCTCTTACACATACTCTCTCTCTCCTCTTTCTTACACTCACTCTCTTTTTTCTCTCTCTCTCTTTCTTTCTCTCTCTCTCTTACACTCATTCTCTCTCTCTCTTTCTTTCTTACACTTGATCTGTCTCTCCTTCTCTTTCTTACTCTCTCTCTCTCTCTCTCTCTCTCTCTCTGTCTCCAGCTGTTTGATACTTTGACCCCCTCGATCATTTCTTTCATCTCCAAATCTATTTATCATGTAAGACCTGCTCTGTGTGTGTTTGTTTTCCAACATTTTCAGGACCGGCGTGTCTCGACTTTGTAGGAACAGATGTAAACGTACAGGAGTGACCATCAACAGAGCAGACAGGCAGACCACAGGTGACCTGATATAACCTGCAGGACCAGCTGAACACTCTGAACCTTAAACATAACCTCCCAGTTCCATTTCTTATTATATACATATATATATATATATATATATATATATATATATATATATATATATATATATATATATATATATATATATATATACATTCAGACACCACTGTATCTCTCTCCCCTTCTCATTCTGTCCCTCCCACTATATCTCTCCGTATCTGTCTCTTTCTCTCTCGCCCCTCTCCCTCTCCCACTGTCTCTCTGCTCTCTCTCTCCCTCTCCCTCTCATTCTCTCCCTCTCTTTTGCTCTCTTTATCTCTCTCTATCTCTCACAGAGAGAAGTGTGTGGACTGATTAATTAGATTATGCGTGTATTGATTAGGTCGTTATCTTTGTAGCTGCTCTGATCTTTAATTACTGCACACATACAGACACACAGAGAGATACTGAACTCATATGAGAGATAGAGAGAGAGAGAGAGAGAGAGAGAGAGGGAGAACAGTGGAAAACGATTGATAGAACAGAATGCAAAGAAATGAGAAAGAAAAAGATATAGAGACACAGAAGAAAGACAGAGAGAATGTAAAGAGAGAAGAAAAAGAAGAGAAAAGGAAGCAGAAACAAAGAAAGGCAAAAGAGAAAAACGAGGGAGATGCAAAGAGAAAAGAGAATGTGAGACATGGAGAGAAAGAGAAAAGAGGTGAAGAAGAAAGTAAAAGTGGTAGAGAGGAAGAAGAGAAAGAAAGAAGCTGAAATGAAGAGAGAAATAGAAGAGGGAGATGAAAGGAATGAAGGAGTAAAAAGAGAGAGATAGTAAGAGGAATGAGGAAAAAGAGAATGTGAGACAGAGATAAAAAGAGAGCGTAAAAAGGTAGAAATGGAAAAAGGTGAGATGGAGAGAGGAAGAAAAGAAAGAGAAAATAGGAGAGAGAGAAAACAGAGATAAAGAGAGAGGTAGAGAGAAAGAGTGAAGAGTGGTGTAAGAATATTAGAGGTGTTAATTATCTTTAATAATATAATATAATATAATATAATATAATATAATATAATATAATATAATATAATATAATATAATATAATATAATATAATATAATATAAGGGTATGTAAGGGTTTGGTTTCACACCGTGTGAGTGAGTGAGATATTTCTGGCCTGTTCTGATCGTCTCTGTGGGTTTTTACAGAAGCAGATGGAGCGAGTGGACCGACACCTGAGTGTCCAGAACCCCTGAGGCACAACACACACACACACACACAGTAACCCCACCTTCATCACCACACACACACACACACACACACACACACACACACAAACACACACACACACACACACACACACACACATATACACACACACACAGTAACCCCACCTTCATCACCACACACACACATACAGTAACCCCACCTTCATCACCACACACACACACACACACACACACACACACACACACACACACACACACATACAGTAACCCCACCTTCATCACCGCACATACACACATACAGTAACCCCACCTTTATCACCACACACACTCATACAGTAACCCCACCTTTATCACCGCACACACACACACACACACACACACACACACACACACACTCATACAGTAACCCCAACTTTATCACCGCACACACACACACACACACACACACACACACACACGCACACATACAGTAACCCCACCTTTATCACCGCACACACATACACATACACACGCACACACACACACACCCACACACACACAAACACACAAACACACATACACGCATACAGTAACCCCACCTTTTTCACTGCACACACACACACACGCACACACACACACATACAGTAACCCCACCTTTATCACCACACACACACATACACACACACTCATACAATAACCCCACCTTTATCACCGCACACACACATACACACACACTCATACAATAACCCCACCTTTATCACCGCACACACATACACACACACTCATACAATAACCCCACCTTTATCACCGCACACACACATACACACACACTCATACAATAACCCCACCTTTATCACCGCACACACATACACACGCACACACACACCCACACACATACATACCCACACACACAAACACACATACACGCATACAGTAACCCCACCTTTATCACTGCACACACACACACACACACACGCATACAGTAACCCCACCTTCATCACCACACACACACACACACACACACACACACACTGTGGGTCTGCGTTTGTTATTGTATATTGTTCTGACTGTGTAGTGAATCCAGAGGAAATCAAGACTGACCTACCAGACCAACAGCAAGTTCCTCAGTCTTGGCTTATTGTTTCCAGATGATTTATTATTATTATTTTAATATACAGTATCTTATATCATATATAAGACTGTAGTATACACTATCATATAAATCTGTAATTATTAAATGTAGAATATTGAATTGCTGCTGCTGTTCTGTTTGTACTGGTCAGGTCTGGTCTTTAGGTGTTCTGGGTTATTTGTTTGTGTTAGCTGTGTGTGCTAGCTCTGCTGTTTACTGATACTCACTGTACTCAGCTGTGTGCAGTGTCGTATCAGATTAATAGAGTTAAATGTCTTTGTCTTGGTTTCCCAACGAGACACGGTTAATTTTACAGATTTTAAAAACGCCCTGGATGAGTCTGACTTACACACAGCAACAAACTGCTAGATGGACAGCACATGCCGTGAACGCAAACTGTTCTAGCGAGGCCGCTGCTTTAGTCAGTCTGTGGAAAATGAAAAAGGTATGTGTTTCCACCTAGTGGTTCAGATAGGAATTGCAACCTGGCCGGAGGGAGTTTCAACGAAACACAACTTGAAATACAGAAATGAAGCTCATTTGTTTAATGCCATCGATCGGCTCTCGGGATCGGCTAAATTGGAGAAATATCGGCTGATCACGATACATAGCCGATCAATCTTTCCATCTCTAATACTGTAGTCTACAGTATCATATATAAAAGATGAGTGTCATTTGTCAGATATAAGACTATAGTATATACTATCATCTATCATATATGACTATAGTATACTGTCATACATCATACATATATATATATATATATATATATATATATATATATATATATATATATATATATATATATATATATATATATATATATTCTACTAACATCTTAAGCTGTGTCGTTCTGTTTTTTTTTTCTCTGGTGTCCAAACTTTTGCACATACTGTGTCTTCTTTCCTTTTAAAAAAACTTTTTTTAAACTAGTTTTCTCTTCATTTTCTTTTTCTTTCACTCTCCCGTGTGGAAAATTGTTGTAGTATCAGAGCAATAAACAGGCAGGACGTGTTGGAAGTGAGGTAAATGCAATGGCTGGATGTTTCATAGGTTCATGTATTTGCTGTTGTGGTGAAGGATCTATGTGTCCCTCATGAATTCCACTTCTACATCTGTCGTATATCCACACACTAAAAAAAACAAAGAGCCCAGTGTTGATCGTCAGGGTCTACGTACATGCGCTTCTTCTGAAGTGCCTCCATATGTCAGCATTAGGGCTGTGAAATAGAAGAATGTGACGAGTCCACATTCTCAGTGGAGCTCTCTGTGTGTGTGTTTGTTTGTACACCTACGCATTTGTCACTGTGGCTATAAATATGAATGCAGGAATGTAGCATATGTAAAAACATCAGTCTGAGTGTGAGAGCCTGAGGGACACAATCACAAGAGCAATGTCTGCTACACACAGGTATGACTGTGGATTAGACACATAGAGGAGTGAGGGTCAGTATGATTGTGGATTGGACACATAGAGAAGTGAGGGTCAGTATGACTGTGGATTAGGATTAGACACATAGAGGAGTGAGGGTCAGTATGACTGTGGATTAGGATTAGACACATAGAGGAGTGAGGGTCAGTATGACTGTGCATTAGGATTAGACACATAGAGGAGTGAGGGTCAGTATGACTGTGGATTAGGATTAGACAAATAGAGGAGTGAGGGTCAGTATGACTGTGGATTAGATACATAGAGGAGTGAGGGTCAGTATGACTGTGGATTAGACACATAGAGGAGTGAGGGTCAGTATGACTGTGGATTAGACACATAGAGGAGTGAGGGTCAGTATGACTGTGGATTAGACACATAGAGGAGTGAGGGTCAGTATGACTGTGGATTGGACACATAGAGAAGTAAGGGACAGTATGACTGTGGATTAGACACATAGAGGAGTGAGGGTCAGTATGACTGTGGATTAGATACATAGAGGAGTGAGGGTAAGTATGACTGTGGATTAGACACATAGAGGAGTGAGGGTCAGTATGATTGTGGATTGGACACATAGAGGAGTGAGGGTCAGTATGACTGTGGATTAGACACATAGAGGATTGAGGGTCAGTATGACTGTGGATTAGACACATAGAGGAGTGAGGGTCAGTATGATTGTGGATTGGACACATAGAGGAGTGAGGGTCAGTATGACTGTGGATTAGACACATAGAGGATTGAGGGTCAGTATGACTGTGGATTAGACACATAGAGGAGTGAGAGTCAGTATGATTGTGGATTAGACAATCAGAGGAGTGAGGGTCAGTATGATTGTGGATTAGACAATCAGAGGAGCGAGGGTCAGTATGATTGTGGATTAGACAATCAGAGGAGTGAGGGTCAGTATGATTGTGGATTAGACAATCAGAGGTGGGAGGGTCAGTATGATTGTGGATTAGACAATCAGAGGAGTGGGGGTCAGTATGACTGTGGATTAGACACATAGAGGAGTGAGGGTCAGTATGACTGTGGATTAGACACATAGAGGAGTGAGGATCAGTATGACTGTAGATTAGACACATAGAGGAGTGAGGATCAGTATGACTGTGGATTAGACACATAGAGGAGTGAGGGTCAATATGGCTGTGGATTAGACACATAGAGGAGTGAGGCTCAGTATGGCTTTGGATTAGACACATAGAGGAGTGAGGGTCAGTATGATTGTGGATTAGACACATAGAGGAGTGAGGGTCAGTATGATTGTGGATTAGACACATAGAGGATTGAGGGTCAGTATGACTGTGGATTAGACACATAGAGGAGTGAGGATCAGTATGACTGTAGATTAGACACATAGAGGAGTGAGGATCAGTATGACTGTGGATTAGACACATAGAGGAGTGAGGGTCAATATGACTGTGGATTAGACACATAGAGGAGTGAGGGTCAGTATGGCTTTGGATTAGACACATAGAGGAGTGAGGGTCAGTATGATTGTGGATTAGACAATCAGAGGTGGGAGGGTCAGTATGATTGTGGATTAGACAATCAGAGGAGTGAGGGTCAGTATGACTGTGGATTAGACACATAGAGGAGTGAGGATCAGTATGATTGTGGATTAGACACACAAAGGAGTGAGGGTCAGTATGACTGTGGATTAGACACATAGAGGAGTGAGGATCAGTATGACTGTGGATTAGACACAGAGGAGTGAGGGTCAGTATGACTGTGGATTAGACACATAGAGGAGTGAGGGTCAGTATGACTGTAGATTAGACACATAGAGGAGTGAGGATCAGTATGACTGTGGATTAGACACATAGAGGAGTGAGGGTCAGTATGACTGTGGATTAGACACATAGAGGAGTGAGGGTCAGCATGACTGTAGATTAGACACATAGAGGAGTGAGGCTCAGTATGACTGTGGATTAGACACATAGAGGAGTGAGGGTCAGTATGACTGTGGATTAGACTTGTAGAGGAGTGAGGGTCAGTATGACTGTGGATGATTTTCAGATGTGATGGTGGAGTCTGTAAATGACTGGCAGCATAAACAGCCAATCACAGGTCGCAGGGTTCATAGCAGGTTACCAGACCTTTGATTTTTTTCCCCCTCTCTCTCTCTCTCTCTCTCTCTCTCTCTCTCTCTCTCTCTCTCTCTCTTGTCCTCTCTCTTTCTCTCTCTTGCGCTCTCTCTCTTGCCCTCTCTCTCTCTCTTGCGCTCTCTCTCTCTCTCTCTCTCTCTCTCTCTCTCTCTCTCTCTCGCTCTCTATCTCTCTCTCTCTCTCTCTCTCTTGCTCTCTCTCTCTCTCTCTTTTGTCCTCTGTCTCTCTCTCTCTCTTGCGCTCTCTCTCTTGCCCCCTCTCTCTCTCTCTCTTGCTCTCTCTCTCTCTCTCTCTCTCTCTCGCTCTCTATCTCTCTCTCTTTTGTCCTCTCTCTCTCTCTCTCTCTCTCTCTCTCTCTCTCTCTCTCTCTCTCTCTCCTCTATCATAACTGTAAACACCTGTGCTGGCTGAGCTGGAGGAGTGGTGAATAGTTTTCGTGGAAGAACATGATTAGAGCTGCTTGAAACCTCAAAAAATAACCTCTGGCACGAATTTGCATGGACACACAAATACGGCAAAGTAGATCCTTTGTTTGGTTTTGTCTCTAACTTACTCACTGCAGGAGCTCAAGAACTCAGCCCAGCATATGTGTGAGAACTCGCATACCATAAAATAATCATCCTGCTAATAGATTATTTTCAATCACGTCATTCTAACGACATTCAAAATCCAGACGAAGGCAATGCGTGAGGAGCAGAGTGGAGGAGATAGAGGCAGTCGTGGTCTGGAGGTGAGCAGTCGTGGTCTGGAAATGGGCAGTCGTGGTCTGGAGGTGAGCATTCGTGGGCTGGAGGTGAGCAGTCGTGGTCTGGAAATGGGCAGTCATGCTCTGGAAATGGGCAGTCGTGGGCTTGAGGTGAGCAGTCGTGGTCTGGAAATAGGCAGTCATGGTCTGGAAATAGACAGTCGTGGTCTGGAAATGGGCAGTCGTGGTCTGGAAGTGGGCAGTCGTGGTCTGGAGGTGAGCAGTCGTGGTCTGGAAATGGGCAGTCTTGGGCTGGAGGTGAGCAGTCGTGGTCTGGAAATAGGCAGTCATGGTCTGGAAATAGACAGTCATGGTCTGGAAATGGGCAGTCGTGGTCTGGAAGTGGGCAGTCGTGGTCTGGAGGTGAGCAGTCGTGGTCTGAAGGTGAGCAGTCGTGGTCTGGAAATGGGCAGTCGTGGTCTGGAAATGGGCAGTCGTGGGCTGGAGGTGAGCAGTCATGGTCTGGAAATAGGCAGTCGTGGTCTGGAAATAGACAGTTGTGGTCTGGAAATGGGCAGTCGTGGTCTGGAAGTGGGCAGTCATGGTCTGGAGGTGAGCAGTCGTGGTCTGGAAATGGGCAGTCATGGTCTGGAAATGGGCAGTCGTGGTCTGGAAATGGGCAGTCGTGGTCTGGAAATGGGCAGTCGTGGGCTTGAGGTGAGCAGTCGTGGTCTGGAAATAGGCAGTCATGGTCTGGAAATAGACAGTCGTGGTCTGGAAATGGGCAGTCGTGGTCTGGAAGTGGGCAGTCGTGGTCTGGAGGTGAGCAGTCGTGGTCTGGAGGTGAGCAGTCGTGGTCTGGAAATGGGCAGTCTTGGTCTGGAGGTGAGCAGTCGTGGTCTGGAAATAGGCAGTCATGGTCTGGAAATAGACAGTCATGGTCTGGAAATGGGCAGTCGTGGTCTGGAAGTGGGCAGTCGTGGTCTGGAAGTGGGCAGTCGTGGTCTGGAGGTGAGCAGTCGTGGTCTGGAGGTGAGCAGTCATGGGCTACAGGTGAGCAGTCGTGAGCTGGAGGTTAGCAGTCGTGGGATGGAGGTGAGCAGTTGTGGGATGGAGGTGAGCAGTCGTGGGCTGGAGGTTAGCAGTCGTGGGATGGAGGTGAGCAGTCGTGGGCTGGAGGTTAGCAGTCGTGAGCTGGAGGTGAGCAGTTGTGGGATGGAGGTGAGCAGTCGTGAGCTGGAGGTGAGCAGTCGTGAGCTGGAGGTGAGCAGTCGTGGGCTGGAGGTTAGTAGTCGTGGGCTGGAGGTGGGCAGTCGTGGGCTGGAGGTTAGCAGTAGTTAGCTGGAGGTGAGCAGTCGTCAGTCCCCTAAACCTGTGGAACACGACCGAAGTGCACTTAAGTAAAATCAAGTGGACTTCTCTTTGGAACCCGTTAACCGGCAGCAACTAAAAACCAATTGAAGTAAAGCTTCTCTGTGTGTAAATGGGTGGACGCTCACTCCCCCAGACCATTTGGCTCATGAGGAGGTGGTCCGTGTCCAGGGAGTTACCGTTAGATGACCACACTGATTAAAATTCAATAAGTCAACGCAATATGATCCTAAACGGTCTCCGCTTGGAGAGGAAAGCCGGACACTTAGGAGACGTTCCTATGTGTGGAGGTTATCACACTGACCCCACACTGAGCACCATCAGAAACTCAATCTGACAGCCATATGTCCCCCCGAAGACAACACCGGAGCGAAGGAGAGAGGGACGAAAGAGGAACGATCGTTTCACACATGCAGCAGATGGAAGGAAATAAAAGGAAGATTAGAGAGCGAGAAAGAAAGAGAGAGAGAGATAAATTTATTTCCACACATTCAGATTTCTATTCAAGCAGCACCGAGAGTTGTGTATTCCTCTCCAACATCCCCCCTTCCTCCCTTCTTCTCAGTGTACCCTCCTGTCCCCTCATCATTATGGATTATCTGGTTAATCGACATAGAAAAAAGACTCTCTCTCACTCCATCCACCTTACTACCATTTGTCATCCTCTGCCATTCCCTCCCTTCTTCCTTCTTTTTCAATGAATATTAAGCTTTAAGAATATAAATCTATATCATTGCTGTTCAAAGAAAAACAAGTACCTCTGAAACTTTACAGCAGAGGACTAAAACAAGCTTTACTTTCAATATAAGTCTTAACATAAACCTAATTATGGAGTTTAATGTAAACATTAAAATAAAAGAAAGAGAAAAAAAAGAATGAACAAAGATTTCAAATTATTTTATATTTTGTTGGTTCATTGAATTCTAATGTATGAAAAAGCTACAAATGTTCAGAAGTTTTATTATTATTAAATGATTTTGGAGCGTTTCTATTGGTCCATTTATCATAAAATGATATAGAAAAATAAACAAATCAACAAAAATGAAGATGCATGTGTTTCTGGATGGTGAAGATATGGACTTTGGACAGATGTGCTATATGTCTGTGTGGACACATACCATAAAAACAACTATACAAAATATATACCATACAAAATGCTATAAATATTATATGCAGACACAGCAGGGTGCTAGAAAAGCAGGAGCTTGCTAGAGGTGTTCAGGAACACGTGGAGAAGAAACCCCTCCATAAACGAATCCCCCTGATAACTGAAGTTAAACAGAAACGTCCTGTAGAAACACTTAAATTAAACAAACTGTTATAACTTACTGAGTAATCACTACATCCAGCAGACCTGCTTTCACTGTCACTTCAGATGAAGGAGAAGGATCAGTTACAGACTCCAGAGTTTTAATTCAGTGGTTCGACTCAGATGTTTAACAGCTGTCTGCTGGGCTTAATCCAATTCATCATCAATTTCAGATAATCAGATAATCAGATAATCATTTAATCACACGACTGGATCAGTTCCTTCAGGCATTTACACATTATATACAGATATCTCTCTTTCTCTCTCTCCTCTTCGCTCTCCTCTCTCTCTTTCTCTCTCTCTCTCCCTCTCTCTCTCTCTCTCTTTCTCTCTCTCTCCTCTTTGCTCTCCTCTCTCTCTTTCTCTCTCTGTCTCTCTCCTTCTCTCTCTCTCTCTCCCCTCTTCGCTCTCCTCTCTCTCTTTCTCTCTCTCTCTCTCCCTTTCTCTCTCTCTCTCTCTTTCTCTCTCTCTCCTCTTTGCTCTCCTCTCTCTCTTTCTCTCTCTCTGTCTCTCTCCTTCTCTCCCCCTCTCTCTTTCTCTCTCTGTCTCTCTCCTTCTCCCCCCCTTTCTCTCTTTCTCTCTCTGTCTCTCTCCTTCCCCCCCCCTTTCTCTCCCCCTCTCTCTTTCTCTCTCTCTGTCTCTCTCCTTCTCTCCCCCCTTTCTCTCTCTCTCTCTGTCTCTCTCTCTCTCTCTCTCTCTCTCTGTCTCTCTCTCTCTCTCTGTCTCTCTCTCTCTCTGTTCTTACAGCAGCAGCTGGCTGTAATATATACTCGTCTGACTGGCTGTGTGATGGAGGAGGATGGAGTACCTGCCGCTCACTGTGGGAGTTTAATGTTTGTTGAGTTTTGAAATTGCTGGATAGAAAAAGAAAGACGAGCTGCTCGTGTGCAGATGTGTGGAGGTTTGGCGCTGAATAGATGAAATGACTTTTTCTTCTTTTCTCAGGGAGTGTCTGTGTGTGAGAGAGACAAAGAGAGAGAGAGACAGAGAGACACAAAGAGAGAAAGAGAGAGAGAGAGAGAGAGAGAGAGAGAGAGAGGTTCCTGTTAGTTGGATTTAAGGTTGAGCCTAAAAGACATATCAACACAAGGTTTATAAATATTTGGTATATATATATATATATATATATATATATATATATATATATATATATATATATATATATATATGTGTGTAATTTATGTAATTCAATTAAATTTCACTACCTGGTTTTTTACCAGATCTGTGTTTTGTAATTATAATAGCTTAGATTTTGTAGTAGACTTTATTGGTAACACAAAAGAAACACATATTGCTGAATATTCAGCCATGATTGTGTGTAATTAATGTAGTAACCTTGTGTATTTCTGGGTAACTTCACTGTCTGTAGTTAAAATTTCAGTGCAGTTAAACACATTACTCACAAGTAATAATAAAGTAATAATATAAAACAAATTGTTTTTATGTAACCTAGAAATTGCATATAATAATATATAACCTATATATATATATATATATATATATATATATATATATATATATATATATATATATATGTGTGTGTGTGTGTGTGTGTGTGTGTGTGTATTGCAACTATTCAGTAACTGAAAAATAAGATGGAAAGAATTAATCTTAAAAGTTTTAATGTAAGTTAATATAATTTTGGGTTTTGGAGCACTTTTATTGGTCCATTCATCAGATCAAAGTGGAGATACATCATTTTTTTTGGATAACCTTATAAAGAACATCACAGTTTTGATTGCCTCTCACTTCCAGACTGTGGTATTTTGGTATTATCTGATCTACAGTAACTTTTTGGTTTGTATTCACCTCTTTGTGGGAACCACATAATGATTAAGTATGAATATAGACATGACTGTGTTGCTCTGGGGACGGTCAATGAAAAGAGATAAACTGATTCTAATTGGTTCTCAGACACCGTGACTGCTGAACAGAAATAACCGCAGTGTCTGACTCTGGTGGATTTCTCTGTAACGGCTGTAGAAGCTGCTAAATCTGCGTTAGTTTATGATGAACAGGAACTCGTGATTGTTGGGGCTCCATATGGCCGAGCTGCTGTATCTTCACAGCTTTAGAGTCAAACGTTTCCATCCAGACACACACAGAGCTGCTGCTATTCCCAGCTCCTCTGCGAGATGTTCACAGGGCCGAACGTGAAAGTGTGACTGAACCTCTGAAGTCTTTCTCCTCCAGCAGAGCGTGATTGACCTTTATAGAGGTTATTAATGTTGTTCTTCAGCTCGTTTACATTCACACTGCAGAGTGTTTTACTACAGACTGTAATATAAAATATACTGTAATAAAGTATAAGAAAGAAAGGAGAAGACAGAATGGAGGAGAGGCAGTAAAGAAAATAAAAAAGTATCCAAAAATAAGTTTGAAAATGTACAAAAAATAAACAGGATGAAATAGTTATACATGAGAAGAAGAAGAAGAAGAAGAAGAAGAAGAAGAAGAAGAAGAAGAAGAAGAAGAAGAAGGAGAAGTAGAAGAAGAAGAAGGAGAAGTAGAAGAAGAAGAAGAAGGAGAAGTTGAAGAAGAAGAAGGAGAAGATGAAGAAGGAGAACATGATAAAGTAGGAAGAGAAGGGAGGAGAGAAGAAGGAGAAAATTAAGGAGAAGAAGAAGAAGGAGAAGAGACAAAGAACAAAAATGAGAAAAAGGAGATGAGGAAGGAGGAAGAGGAGGAGGATGAGAAGAAGAAGAAGAAGCAGAAGAAGAAGTAGAAGAAGTAGAAGAAGTAGAAGAAGAAGAAGGAGAAGAAGATGGAGAAGGAGAACATGATAAAGGAGGAAGAGAAGAAGGAGAAGAAGATGGAGAAAATGAAGGAGGAGAAGAAGAGGAAGGAGAAGAGATGAAGAACAAAAATGAGAAAAAGGGGATGAGGAAGGAGGAAGAGGAGGAGGATGGGAAGAAGAAGAAGAAGCAGACGAAGGTGGAGGAGGAGAAGAAGGCAAAGAAGCTGAAGAAGAAAAAAGAAGAAGGAAGAGGAGAAGAAGTAGAAGACAAAGAGGAAGAAGAAGGACAAGAAAAAGAAGGAGAAGGAGAAGATGATAAAGGAGAAAGGGGGAGGAGGAGAAGAAAAAGGAGAGGATGAAGGACGAGAAGAAGAAGAAGAAGCAGAAGAGACGACGAAGAAAAAGGAGAAGATGATGAAGGAGGAATGGAAGGAGAAGAAGGATTAGTAGGAGGTGGAGAAGAAGAAGAAAATAAGGAAAAAATAAGAGTCCAATTTTGTAATAATAATAATAATAATAATAATAATAATAATAATAATAATAATAATAATAATAATCAGTTAGAGCCCCAACCTGAGGGTCTTACTGTTGTTGTGGAACAGATTGTTCAGGTTCTTCAGACGGAGGAGCAGCGCTCAGAACATCTCTCCCCGAGACAGAGCCTGGCCCGCATACCAGGACACTAATAATACTAATGAGTGGAACTGTAAAGGAGGTGTAACACGGTTCTGTATACGGCCAAACAAAACAATCAGAGAAACAGACACGACCACTAATACTGAGGAGGAGAAGAAGACAAAGACGAGGAAGATGATGAAGGAGAGCCACAGAAGAAGAAGAAGCAGCAGCAGAAGAAGGAGTGTTATTGTCTGAGGTCATGCTGAAGACACCTGGAGCTGATCACTCTCGGCCCGGCTGTATTTCTCCGCTGCTGAAAGACCGTGTTTTAAAAACAAACCATGTCGAGTTAGTGTAATCAGCCTGTTCGCCGGTTCATAACCGCGGCAACCGTTACACAACTCCACGATGTGGTTTTACAGAGCGGAGTGGAAAAGCCATCATAGCCGGGAACTGCTGAGCAACTGTGAAAATACTCACCAGATCCAGAACGTTCAGCGTGGAGAGAAGCAAAGCTCCACAGCTCCACCTCCACAAACACATACTCACTGTTTCACCATCCACTCTTAGACCACGCTCACACTTCACTCTTCAGAGAACCACTGTCCCCCCCGCGAGAGACGCTCCAGACACGCTTACATCCACAAAACATTCCCACTAACTCCACTAACTGGCCACTTTATTAGAAACACACACTTTGTACTTCCACTAACTGGCCACTTTATTGGAAACACACACTTTGTACTTCCACTAACTGGCCACTTTATTGGAATTACCACACCTACCTTGGGCTTCCACTAACTGGCCACTTTACTAGAAACATCAACCTTGGGCTTCCACTAACTGGCCACTTTACTAGAAACATCAACCTTGTATTCCACTAACTGGCCACTTTACTAGAAACACGTACCTTGTACTTTCACTAACTGGCCACTTTATTAGAAACACCCACCTTGGGCTTCCACTAACTGGCCACTTTACTAGAAACACGTACCTTGTACTTCCGCTAACTAGCCACTTTATTAGAAACACCCACTTTGTACTTCCACTAACTGACCACTTTATTGGAATTACCACACCTACCTTGTACTTTCACTAACTGGCCACTTTACTAGAAACGCCTACCTTGTACTTCCACTAAGTGGCCACTTCATTAGAAACACCAACCTTGTACTTTCATTAACTGGCCACTTTATTAGAAACACATACTTTGTACTTCCACTAACTGGCCAATTTATTAGAAACACCTATCTTGCACTTACACTAACTGGCCACTTTATTAGAAACGCCAACCTTGTACTTCCACTAACTGGCCACTTTACTAGAAACACGTACCTTGTACTTTCACTAACTGGCCGCTTTATTAGAAACACCCACTTTGTACTTCCACTAACTGACCACTTTATTGGAATTACCACACCTACCTTGGATTTCCATTAACTGGCCACTTTACTAGAAACGCCTACCTTGTACTTTCACTAACTGGCCAGTTTATTAGAAACACCAACCTTGTACTTTCACTAACTGGCCACTTCATTAGAAACACGTACCTTGTACTTTCATTAACTGGCCACTTTATTAGAAACACATACTTTGTACTTACACTAACTGGCCAATTTATTAGAAACACCTACCTTGTACTTTCACTAACTGGCCGCTTTATTAGAAACACCCACTTTGTACTTCCACTGACTGGCTACTTTATTGGAATTACCACACCTACCTTGGGCTTCCACTAACTGGCCACTTTATTAGAAACACGTACCTTGTACTTCCACTAACTGGCCACTTTATTAGAAACGCCTAGCACGTACAAGCTGTTTTTAATATTGGGGCCGGTCTTTAGGGACAGGGAATGTTAAAGACGTCTGATGGTCACTCAGTCTCTTGGGAACGCTTCGTTATTCCGGGATATGATTAGCGCAGTTACAGATTCCGTTTTACAGGCGCTATAAAATCAGGCTCTCGGCGCTCGGGGTTTAAGCAGCTTCCAGTTTCGCTGTTTTTAGCTTCCCTCAAACTAAACTTCCCACTGTTCCTCTCACCCGCTGGAATAACACTGTCTGTTATTCATCTCTTCTCTCAGATAGAAAGCGTGAGCTTGTGGTGAGGCTGTAATGGAATCCAGAGCGTCTTGAGGGTCATTAGCAGATCCTGCGGCGCGCTGACATCATGTGGACGATGCGGTGGAGTTATGGGCTGAGCGGCTGTATGACTGCGCTGTGTGTCACTGGAACAGAGTAAACATGCAGACCGCATCATACGGGCAGTGCTGGACCTGATCAGAGAGAGAGAGAGTGAGAGAGAGAGAGAGAGAGAGAGAGAGAGAGAGAGAGAGAGAGAGAGAGAGAGAGAGAGAGAGAGAGAGAGAGAGAGAGAGAGAGAGAGAGAGAGAGAGAGAGAGAGAGAGAGAGAGAGAGAGAGAGAGACTTCGCTGGATTAATAGAGTGATGTGGGATAAACAGATTTTAATGCTTTGGCAACACTGATACTTGATATGGTCGAGGGAAGAAGAGTGAGAGAGAGAGATACAGAGAGAGAGAGAGAGAAAGGGAGGAGAGAAAAAGAGAATATGAGAGAGAGACATAGGGAGAGAAAGAGAATAAGAGAGCGAATGTGAGAGAGAGATATGGTGAGAAGGAGAATGAGAGAGAATGAGAGAGAGAGAAAAAGAGAGAGAGAATGATAAGAGAGACAGAATGAGAGAGAGGAAAAGAGAATGAGAGAGAATGAAAGAGAAAAAGAGAGAGATGGTGAGAGAGAATGAGAGAATGAGAGAAAGAAAGAGAGATGGCAAGAGATAAAGAGAGAGAGACAGCTACAGAGATACAGAGAGAAAGAGATACAGAGACAGAGATACAGAGAGAGAGTTACAGAGAGACAGAGATACACAGAGAGAGAGAGACATATACAGAGATACAGGTAGAGAGAGTATGAATGATAGAGAATGATAGAGAGAGAGAGAGAATGTGAGAGAGTATGAATGATAGAGAATGATAGAGAGAGAGAGAGAATGTGAGAGAGTATGAATGATAGAGAATGAGAGAGAGAG